>CM050169.1:227294572-227771966 GCA_027410445.1 Discoglossus pictus
TTTTTAAATTAAACATTAATTACCATATACTTGACTATTTCTATAATATTTGCTTTTCTAGAAAATATGTTTACACATCTGATTTACGACATTGTAATATCAACCACATTGTATATTTTTGTATTATCTGTAACAAGGAAAATCTTCTCTTTACTACCAGAAGTAATATCCTTTAGAAATAAAATTCTACTGATCTCACGTCCCTCAGGCATCCCCCTTGTAACTACCCTTCACTCCGAACATGTTTCATGAACAATGCCTCTCTCACAGAAAGTCTCTCTGTGACCTATATTCCAGTAAATATACAATTCACTCTACTACCCTTAAAGCTTATCTCATATCCAAATGCTTTACTAGTAGAGGTATACCATATCGACTGCCTCAGTGTGGTCTTTGGCTTTGGTAATGTAGTCAAAGTATTTATTTTGAATATTAAAATACATACAAAGGCATGTACCCCTAATAAGATTTATTTTAAATGAATATATGTAGGCCATGGTCCTATCTCATTTCAACTAAGTTCAGCTAATATACATTGTTATATTTTGCAGTAAAATATAGAGGGCCTAAACGGGAGTTTATATGGTGTGTTTTAGTATGTGAAGACACATGTGCCCTTCAAGATGCTTCAACCACGGGATGTCTAGAAGTATATGTCCCTCATTGCATTTTCCTAAATGCTACTTAAGGAATACCTATGGAATCGGTGTCAAGCCAGAAAAATGTTGATAGTTCTGCTGTTTACCTGTGATCAATAAATAAAAAAAATCATCAGAGGAAGCAACTTTTATTGTACCCACGCTGTTCTTTATTCCTGGAGAATCCTAGAGCAATTCTCTTTTGTGTCAATTTAAATCCAAGCACTGAGCCAAATATCCGAATATATTATGATTTTGATGAACGGTAC
Organism: Discoglossus pictus; assembly: GCA_027410445.1. Lineage (NCBI taxonomy): Eukaryota > Metazoa > Chordata > Amphibia > Anura > Alytidae > Discoglossus > Discoglossus pictus. Next base: position 227,295,480 of record CM050169.1, read on the forward strand.
ATTTACTATCTTCAAGTTATTCTAATAAAATGTGATTTGCTCAATATGCACTTTATTTTTATTTTTAGTTAATCTACACAGGAAATACATTATATTTACTAAGGAAACTTGTGAATAATACAGTTGTCTATACATCTACATATCTAAAAAATACTTGTGATTTTCCAGGAAATACTTTCCACTGCAATGGTATAATCCTGGGCACAGACATGACCACATTAATAATATTAACTGGTTAAAACATGAAGATAAGTGGGATAAAAGTGTGTAGTTTCATCCCAATTTCCTTTAGGGGTATTTATCAGAGCCAAAGTTTATCCGTCATAAATAATAATAATTATTATTATTATTATTATTTGTATAATTTATCCTTTGATAATAGCTTTGCAGCTGGTATTCAGAGTTATGAATCAGTTTTAGGCAGAACACTTTATTTACAATGTCACGCACATGTTGTAAATGATTTAAATGTGGTCATTGAAATTATGTATTAATACACACATATGTATTATGCACTTTGCCAAGGCCCAGCAGATGCATCAACATTTTTTTAATATAATTAAATCTAGCTATATTACTTTTGTCTGAATACTTATGCTTTTAGTTAGATTAAAGTCTAGTTCTAAAGTCTACCGCCCTCCCAATTTAACATTTCACAAGCCGCCACATATAAATTTAATTTTATTCAATTTGATCCTAGTGTGGTTTTATTATATGCAAATCGTGTAATATGTATTATTACTCAGTCTCATAATTTGGACCGAGCTGTGTATTAACCTGTAAAAAAAAATAGAAACTTTATACATTGGGAGGTACAGTGATTATGTTATTTTTATTTTTGTATGCCTTTGTGTTTTGTAATATTTATTACATTTGTATATATTTAGATTATTCATAACATAACCAGCTTGCCAAGAAGAATTGTAGATCGCTAACTTTTTGATTAGATTTGATTTTGCTTATGATATATGTTTTTGCCAATGATTAATTATTTTTTGCATTATGATATTATCATTCCAATTCATTTATGGTAATGTACTTAAAATGTTCTAACTAATAAACTATTTGTTACACTGTACTGACCACTGTGATAAAACATTTTGTAGGTGGTATTTTGTATAAATATTTCACAATTGTTTTAGAAAGCAAAATAAAAAAAATAAATTTTTCAGTTTTACATGACATTATTTTTAGTATGCATACCAAAAAACTGTCCTATGGATCCTATTTAGGAATCCTTGAACAACCAACTAAGGTTGTACAAAAACACCTTTTTGCAGCCTTTATTTTAATTATTATTGCCACATACTAATCTAAAAAAATTAAATCTTTATTTGTACATTTAAAATATTGTTAAAAATACAACGATTAAAAAAATCATGTTAAACCCAAGGTTTTTAATCAGGTGCCCCTGATGAGTGAGAGACTGATAGAGTTTAACGAAATGCGCGTAGGGAGATTGTGACATCATCAGTAAGCGCGATCACAGCGCAGACCACGCCAACATAACGTGGAGCAGGATAGATATAGCTCTATAGCTGCAGGACCACTACTAACTTAAAAGAAAGATAGGAAGTCAATACTTTCACCACAAATTTACAACATAAAAACAACAGAGTAATATACAAGAATAAGAAAATAAAAAAGCAAGAAAAAGAAAAAAAGAGTGAAAGCATAATTAAAGCAAAAAAAGGGAAGAAAAAGGAGGACACAACCTCCTTTTAAAAAAATGAATAGACAGAAGCATTAATGAAACATACAGTTTAAGATACAGCATAAAATCAGGAGTGTATACATTTAAAAAAATACACAGCACCAGCACTTTAAATTAATAAGATAAAGTAGTGACTGTGACAAACTAACAGTCATGAGGTAAAAGGGTAATTCAACAATATAAGAATAAATTAGCATTAAGTCACAATAGCACAAGCACTTTAAGATAACAATTTTGAATAGCACAATTTGAATTAAAAAGCACTTTAAGTAATGGAATCATGAAATTAACATAAATAAAAAAGGATAAGGGATTAACACACAATAAACATAAAGGCACCTAAAGCATATACTCAAGCGAAGTGCTGTATGAATAAACAAAACTATAAACAGATAAAAGGATTATAAAAGAAAAATCCTATTTTATGTAAATTAAAAATCAGTGTACCTGTTAAGGATTTGATCAAGGTAAAATAACCGGAAATAAAACACAAATACAGTTGAACTGAAAAACAAAATCTTTTATTAAGCTTAATAAAGTAACTAAATAGAAAAATGTGATCAAAGCAAAGAATATAATAAAAACAAAAATAAAACCTAAACAAACCTTTAATAATTTGCTGGACTTCAAAAAACCCAAAGGATTATAAACCTTGGGTTTAACATGAATTTTTAATTGTTGCATTTTTAACAATATTTTAAATGTACAATCAAAGATTGACTTTTTTAAAATTAGTATGTGGCAATAATAATTAAAACAAAGGCTGCATAAAAGGTGTTTCTGTACAACCTTGGTTGGTTGTTCAAGGATTCCTAAATAGGATCCATAGGACAATTTTTTTGGTATGCATCTAAGTACAGTAATAACACCTAGGCCCAATAAACAAATTATGATCATTTTTTGAGCATTATACATTATTTTTACTTCATGAATCCATTTTTATCAGTTAATTCTGTCTATAATGTTCTCAGGAGGGTGTATATTTATAAACAAATGAACTTTACATTGATCCTATTAAAAGTACTGAAAGTTTTAGATGCCAGATTCTCAATGCACAGGTAAATACTTCTTGAGCATTCAATGTGTTCTCCTTTGGCTTTTCAGAGACTACATCATCCACAGCGCAAAACCTTTAGAATTTCCTTTAAATTGCCTTATTTCAGTCTTGCAGGGTAATGCAGATCTATTACGTACCCCTGTGGCACCTATCATTAACCTCATACCATGGGAGTCCTCAATGGACCCCCATAGTATCAGTAAGTATAATCATGGGAGTCTTCATGGATCTCCATGGCACCTGACATTAATCTCTTCCTACCATCATGGGGGTCCATATTAAACCCCCATGGAACCCAAGTCCCTCATAGGGGTCCATTAGGACCCCCATAGTGCCTGTCACTAAGCATTAAAAAAAATAATTGAAAAAATATGAATAAATTACAGACATTTTGTGGATGCTCTCCATAATGCAGATCAGGTGTTGAGTTTTATTTTTCTCTTTTTTTAGTTCCAGCCTAATTTTAGATGTTTCAGCAGAATGCACATTTTTTTATATTTTTCATCTAGTTCCTCTGAAATCGTACTCATCATTAATATGTATTGTATTTTTCTATGAACTTCAATTTTTTAGTTACATAGTTACATATTAATCAAGGTTGAAAAAAGACTTTCAGTCCATCAAGTTCTAACTTTTAAGATCTCCTCTGATCTGCAATTGATCCAGAGGAAGGCAAATAGAAAAAAAAAGGTGAAACTTAGCCAACCGTTTCAAAGGGAAAAAAAATAATTATTTCCTGACCCTAGATACTGGCGATCACATTCCTCCCTGGATCAATACTACCTCTCTACTTATCCAGCAAAACCCTGGATGTCTGTTTTAATTAAAAATAAATTCAGTCCCCTTTTAAAGTTATCTATCAAATTCGCTGCCACCACGTCCTTTGGTAGATAATTCCACAGATTAACCATCCTTACTGTGAAGAACCCTTTTCTTTCTTTAAGGTGGAATCTTTTTACTTCTAGCCTCAAAGGATGTCCTCTTGTCAGTTTAAAACCTCTTGGCGCAAAAAGCTCACTTGACAAATCTTTATACTGACTCTGGATGTATTTATATAAGATAATTATATCTCCTCTTAGATGCCTTTTTTCTAGAGTAAATATGTTTAATTTGGTTAGTATTTCTTTATAACTTAGCCTCTCCATTCCTCTTATTAGTTTTAGCCTCTCTCTTTACCTTTTCCATCTCTAAAATGTCCTTTTTATGAAATGGTGCCCAAAATTGTAGTCCATTTTTCAAATGAGGGCGTATTAGGGATTTGTATAGTGGCAGAATTATATTTGATCCCCTTGCTTCTATATCCTTCTTAATACATGCTAATATTGTATTTGCCTTTGCAGATGCTGCTTGGCATTGAGCCCTGTTACCTAAGTGGTTGTCCAAAAGTGATCCCAACTCTCTTTTAATATCTGATACTCCTATATTTGCTTTATTAAGATTATAAATTGCAAGGCTACTTTTCCTTCCCAGATGCATAACTTTACATTTATTCATATTAAATCTCATCGGCCATTTAGATGCCCATTCCTCTCATTTATGTTAATCCCTTTGGAGGGAAAGTACATCATTATCTGATTTAATTAACTTGCACAACTTTGTGTCATCAGCAAAAATTTAGACACTTTCCAGTCTCACCTCTAAGTCATTAATACATATATTAAAAAGGAGAGGACCTAGTACTGAGCCCTGAGGAACACCACTTACCACATTAGGCCAATCTGAGTATGTTCCATTTACCACAACCCTTTGCTTCCTGTCTTTTAGCCAGCTCTCAATCCATGAGCAGATATTTACTGCAATTCCTGTATCCCTTAGTTTGCACAATAGTCTCCCATGTGGCACTGTATTAAAAGCCTTTGCAAAATTCAAAAAGACTACATTCACTGCATGGCCTTGATCCAGATTCCTACTAACCTCATGGAAACTAATTAGATTTGTTTGATATGACCTATCCCTCATAAATCCACTTTGACTCCTACTTATAATCCTGTTCAAAGATACGTATTATTGTATATTATCCCTCATTAACCCTTCTAAAAGCTTTCCCACTACAGAAGTGAGGCTCACTAGTCTAAAATTTCCCAGAATTGCTCTTGCTCTTTTCTTAAATATAGGTATCACATATGCTTTTTGCCAGTCATCTGATAGCGTCTTTGTGTTAAGAGAATCTTGAAAAATTAAATATAATGGTGCGGCTATTACAGAACCCAGTTCACTCCGTACCCTTGGATATATTCCATCAGGACCTGGGGCTTTATTAACATTTATTTTTTCCAACCTCTTTTTGATCTCTATCTGCGTTAACCAATTATTTGGTGAATGTAGCTTAGCCCCATTATGTTGCAATGTCCCAACCACTGGTACCTCCCTTGTGTATACCGAAGAAAATAACCTATTTAGCCCATCTGCCTTTTCCTGGTCACTAATTATTAGATGGCCTGTGTCACATTGTAATGTTCCTATAGCTTCCGTCCTGGACTTATTCCCATTAATACATTTAAAAAAATATTTTAGAGTTAGTCTTACTCTCTTTTGCGACTATTTTGTCATTTTCTATTTAAGCCAGTCTAATTGCCCTTTTGCAAGCCTTGTTGATTTCCTTGTTCTCACTTAAAGCAGTCTCTGACACCTCTTGTTTATATCATTTAAATGCCTGTTTTTTATTCCGTATCTTGGTCTTTAAATTATTAATATTATCATTATAATTGTTTATTTGTAATGCATCAGCATATTCTGTAGCGATATGTTTAAGTTAAGTTCCAGGCAACGACAAATTCAAAATTATCACATTGCAAAGAATGGAGGGCCCTGTCTTTCAGCTTGGAATCTGGTGTCCAAAGTGCTTTCCCCAAAGCACCTTGCAGGATTGAAACTCATCATTGTTAAGCCACATTGGATGTAATTTACACCTTTTACTTTTCTTCCCCCATGGTATATGGTGATAACTATGTATATTAAGTAAGGATTTAAATGTTGTCCATTTATGTTCAGTACTTTTACCTCTCAGCTCTCTGTCCAGTCTATACTTTGTATTGCTGTCCTTAGACCGTTAAAATTTGCCCTTTTAAAATTAAGAGATTTTGTTGGCCACTTACAGTTTTGTTTTCTTACTTCAAACTCAAAATAGGCTGTGTGGTAATCAATGCTTCCCAAAGGTTGCCCTATTTCAAGATAGCCTTATTTCTAGTAGGTTCTTGTATAACCTGGGCCAGATAATGATCCCTGAGTGTACTCAAGAACCTGCTCCACTTCGCTGAACTGCTGGTCTCATTTATTACAGGTTAATTAAAATATTCCAGTATTAGAACTTGCCCATGCTTAGCTGTGTTTCCAATCTGTAACAACAATTGCATTTCCTTACTTTCAATTATATTTGGGAGTTTAAAGCATACTTCTACTAAAATTATTTTGGAATTTGCTGCTCCGCTATTTAACTCTACCCACAAACATTCAATATTACCGCTAGTTCCAGCATAATTATCTTCTCTGACTATAGGCTTAAATTCAGGCTTAGCATACAGACAAATCCCTCTTCCTTTTTACTATTTCCAACGTCTTCTAAATAGGTTAAACCATCCAGATTAACAGTCCAGTCATGAGATACATTCCACCATGTTTCAGTAATGCCTATTAAATCCCATTTTTCATTAACTGCTAATAATTCTAACTCTCCCATTTTTCCTGGCAAGCTTCTGGCATTAGCAAACATACACCTTATGTTATGAGTTTGTAGTTTTGAAGTGCCTGCCTCTGTACTTGAGTTACTTAGTAGTACCTCCCTATTGACTATACTAACCCTCCCCATCTCTGCCCCATGAGTAGTTAATTACTCCCTTATTCCCGCTACAATTTTTACCCCATTACAATCATCTATTACCTCCCCCCCACCTACGAGTTTAAAAATACCCCCAGCTACCATCCTATCCCCTAAGACAAAAGTTCCCTCATCATTAATGTGCAATCCTTCCCAGCTTTAGAGATTGTACCCAAGTGAGATTTCAGCTCAGTGCTCTAAAAACCCAAACCCCTCCTTAATGCACCACATTTTTAGCCACTTATTAACCTCCCTAAGCTCCTTCTGTCTCCCTCGGCTAGCATTCTCCTTCTCCTTCTCCTCTACACCACTCCTCTCATCCTCCTCCTCCCCAGCACTCCTCTCCTCCTCCCCAGCACTCCTCTCCTCCTCCCCACCACTACTACCCAGGGCCACCTCTCTCTCCTCTCTCCTCCTTGTCTCTGCTCTTCTCCTACTCCCCAGCATACCACTCCTTTTCCCTCCTCTCTCCTCCCTCCATATCAATCCCAAATATAATAGAACGATAAATGAAAATAAGTGTTACTGAAAATACATGATGGAAAAAACTAAATTTGTGTATTATGTGTAATTATTAATTGTTGAGGGATGGTGTGTGGGGGGGCGTATGGCCGATCGCGGCGCAGCCAGCCTCTTAACAGCTTGCATGCACAGAAAGGTTTTATGGGCTTGCGTATATGACCTGTAGCTTGCGGCATGGTTGAATGAAATAGATCTGTAACACATCAGAATTTCAAGCCCGCAGGCTTTGTGAGTGTGCCATAGAGACTACGGGCTTGGAATTTAATGTGCCTGTTATTTTCCTTATATCTAATTTATATACTGATTCAGTAAGTTAAGTTTGTTTTCAGGAATTTCTTAATTCTTTCATGGGGCTGTTAAAATACAGAAATGTCCTGAAATATCAGCTTGTTAGAAGCACAAAACTAATAAAACTACAAAAACAACATTTGGCTGAGATTTCGCGTAATGATCAGGACCAGCATGGCATATAGGTACCATGGAGGTCATGTAAGGTATCACTGCTCATAACATTGATCTATTTGTCAACAATCTCGCAAAACCAATTTCTTCAATCAAAAAGATTTAGAAATTTGGCAGAAATACGTCACTTTGTGGATAAGCACAATAAATGCCATAACAATTGCAAGACTTCTGCAAATTTTATACTATTTCTTGACATTAGATCTTTCTTTCACAAATAAGGGGCCGCATTCAATTGAACAATCGTTAGTTACTGTAGCCTGTAAGTGAGTCCGTAAGTTAATTTGCTATTCAATTTTGTGCGGCCTCCGAACGGGTTACGGCCTTGAAAACTTTGCGGTTGTTAAACCCGGAAATTACAGCTTCCCGAAGCCTTTGATATTTCACGGCAGCAAGATTTTTGATCGCTAAAATCGCAAATCGCTATTTAACCCCGCAAACGGCAAATAAAGGCCCAAAGTTTATGGGTTCCAAATAGGACCCGCAAAGGGTTTACAAACTAGTTAGGAACACTGCAAATGACAGTAAAAAGACACCAATGCATATTAAAATATGGGGAAAGCAATGGAAGGCATTACAATTACTTGCACAACAACTCCTAACTATCAAATATTTAAAAAAAAAAAAATTTTTATTTTCCTCATAGGTTGTAATGGTCATATGCCAATATGAAAAGTCATGCTGCAACGTGCTGAAAGCTATAAAGGACACACTACCTCATTAAATTGCAACACAAATACATGGAAATGGCTGACATATTAACCCTTTCTCACTCACAGAGGCTCTAATGTGGACCCTAAAAATACAAAGATCATCACATATATACACATAGTTATTGGTTTGGGAAATGTTGAGGACGCTTGGGATGTTGGTCACGCACTTGCGGCCCTCACAAAGTAAGGGACGCAGTTGCTTGGCTGCAATGAGTGCCTGTGGTGCTCATCGTTAGGCCTGCGTGAGTTAGGCTGCAATGAACGCAGAAGGCGCTCATTGCAAGGCTCGGTGCTCATCACAAGGCACGCAGGACTTTAAAACAGCATAGATATGAGCCCAGAAGGCACTCATGTCGATGGCCGCCAAATCACAATTCACGCAATTTCCTAATTGAACGGCCAAAATTGTTCTCAACACACTCACACACAGCACAAGGGGAGAGCCAGGAAGCATGGGAGTGAAGTTGCAAGTGAATTTGAGCCACATTTGGTGTTTTTTGTCAATCGAAAAATCGAAAAATCAAAACAGGCTCAAAATGAGGCCAAACAATGCCAGGAACGCAGGACTTAGAAAATACATGACAGCGAAGACAGTAACACACACGAGCAACGCCAGGCAGGCTGTAGTTTGTAAATAAAACCAACGGCAGTCGACTCGTACTACGCAAACATTCAGCAGACACACAGAGGAGAAAGACAAAGGGAAGAGACAGGGGAGAGATGGTGGAAAGAGACACATGGTATTCCAAAGCACAAACGTTGCAGGTTACCGAGGGCTTGCAATGAGCGCCCCGAAGGTACAGCATTACCAGCCTTAAAATTTGATTACCATAATTTTTGATGGGCAAGTAGCTAGTCTTATATAAATCTCACTTATCACATCTAGATTGGGAAAACTAATAGTTGCCAAATCACACCGCCACATCCCATATATCATATACCAGATGAACATTTTAGATTTGATTGTTTAGTCCCTCAGATGTGTCTGACTCTATGGACTGCAGCTCACTTACTTATGTCTCTGTCTGTGCGTATACGTAAGATTTACATGACAAACATACTGGAGTGCCTTGCCAGTTCTTTTTCTAGCGGACTGTGATTTATCTGATCTCTCTGCTATGACCTACCCACCTACAGTGGTTCTACAGGGTATAGCTCACAGCTTCATTCAGGTACACAAGGCCCTTTTACCACCACCACTTAGTAATCCTGAAGGGGACCAAGGGAACACACACCACACTAATCTACTCTAACCCATCAGGCACATGGAGCAATAGCCAACTGACCTCCATCAGGCATAATCTCCCCTACGCCCATCCTGGAAAGTTCCATGTCATTGCTGGTAGCCATGTACCAATATGTACACCCATTAACATTTGGTGACATCCCATTAAGTTTTGCTATTAATCAATTTACATTGATTTACCTGTCATATTCTTATCAGGCCTTCTGGGGAATGTTCATACTCCACAGTATCACAAATTGGACTTTCCATGTGTATTAACCCTTTATTATGATATTTGATATATATTATTATATGATATCTTATGATATTATTACTATTATTATTACTATTATTGTTATTATATGAATTAACCTATTGCATAGTAACTAGGGCTCATTAGTTCACAGATATAGGAAAGTGACATAAATGTGATGTATGTGGATGTCCCATAACCCCAACCCACTGACATAATGAGAACAGTATAACAAAGCTTTATTTCATACACAGTGCACAAACAGAAATGGACAAGACTGTGCATTCATATAATGGGTGTGGTAAGGGTGGATCCCGGTAAAGCAGGAGGCTTGTGGGAAGAGGGGATACCTAAAGGGGGTAATGTCTTAGTTTAGAATAAGCATGATGCATAGCACCTACCAGGGTCACATGCAGTCACTATACCACTGCAACAGGAATCTGATGAAAAAAAGGATCATCAGAAATCACTCCATTTAACTGAAGAAACCATTAATGTCCATAGCACTTACAACTTGTTTAGATCTGCTCAATGAAACAGATGATTAAATGTCTGGACTGTGTAATCCAATCCTGTTTCACACATACAGTGTTTTGACAAAACAAAAATCTGAAAAAAGTGATCAAAAACAAAAAGGCGGAGAATTAAAAAAAAAATACATGCATGTACAGTACAGTGCTAAATACTGTAACAATATACCAACTCACCTGATTCCCATCTGCAAGCATTACTAACCATTAGCTAGTTTCTTAGGATAACTCACTGGCCACGACCATTAATAATGATGTGCCATCTCACAATAAATGCTTAGTTATGACTGGCGTCAGTGGTCAAGATGTACTATCACCTTCTCCATATGATATTGTTCATCAACATTGATATCACATCCATCAGCTATGTAGGTGTTAGCACATGCTAAAGGATACTCATGGTATCAACAATACGGGTAAATACCCATTAATACGGAGAGGATTCAAAGGTCAGCAGCCAGATTCAATGTTACTTACATCAGACCCAAGGATCTCTTCTCAGGCTGATATTGAGGTCAGGATCACATGCTTCGCTAGTGCATATATTAATGCTGGCTGTCATTAACATGCCATTGTGAGACTTTGCAAGTCCACCGCCATAGCTGTATACAGAATACAATAGATAGGGACTGCAGCATCTCTTCTCAGTGACCATCAGTCAGTGACCATCAATTGGTGAAATTTTAAACCGAACCCCACGTGTCCACAGAGAAGAGGATCATGGACCATGTGATGGGAGTTAGTTGCCTGCATACAACATATCACCATCACATGGGCAAAGATCCAAGACTCTTTAGCCAAGTTAGATTAGGTTAACATTTGGATCAATAGTTTGTCACTGAAGAGTGCTGTTGAGAAGTGACAAGCAGCTGTGCAGCTTTTCGGTCCTCCTAGGCCTAGCCACTGGGCCCAAAGCCCCCGTGGCTGGCCTTGTACCTGCACTTCCTGCTCCAACGCCCCACCTCTGGCTTACCACTGGACCCAGACCTCCTCCTGGATGCTGAAAGATAGAAAAGAAAGGTATACTGTATGTCATCAGTATGATGAATAATACATTGTTTTGTGTGCATTCCTAACTATCTGACATCTAGGCTTGAACCTGTATGATTCTCCTAATTACAACTCAGATTAGCTATCATTTACTAGATCTGATCTATTCTTTGGTTCTTGGTCTTGATTGTTCTTGGATCCTAACACTTTCTTGATTCCGGCTGCGGTCTGTAACTGCATACTCTGCAGTTGGCACACCAATACATGGACTCTATTGGTTGATTACTGTTGTTGTGCCCAGGAATGACAGCTTCATGGATTTAATGATGCATCCATCTATCCCTTGTTAATTCCATGGAGCTGACATGTCAGTGTCCTGTCCTTGTTGGTCATCATGTACATGTGTGGTGAGTGTGAAGTACATGTGATGGCATGTTAGTGTATGTGATATTCACCTGACATGGAGTCTGGGTCCTGCTGGGCCACCGGGCCTTAAGCTCCAGCGGGGAGCAAATGTCTGAGTAGGCTCTTGGCCACCCACTCCCACTCATTATAGCTCACAGTCACTTGCTTGTCCTCCTTAGCCATCATCCTCCTCACCTTGGCCCGGATGTCATCAAAACGGTGCTTGACGGCCCTATCATCCTTTTGTGCTGTGCCCACTGCTGTTACCTCAACCGCTACCTTCTTCCTGGCCTGGGCCCTAGACCCTGGCCTGACTTCTGCCCCCCCCCCGCAAGGATAACGGGGCGGCCACAGATGGCACAGAGGAGGACCACATTCTCCTAGTGCGTGTAGTTCAGGGCCTGTGCTTGCCCTTAGTCTCTTGCCCTCTTGACTGTGGACGGGGATTCCTGTCTACCCCTCCTGGGATCAGGCCCCTCCCCCTCTGTTCTTGGTCTACATGTGCCGCCCTGCCACCACACACCTCTGTCTCCTTCGACAACTCCTCTGCCACCTTCGCCTCCTCTCCTCTCCTCCACCACCCCCAACCTCCTCCTCCTCTCCTCCACCACTCCTCACCTCATCCTCTCCTCCACTATTCCCCAGGGCCACCTCTCTCTCCTCTCTCTCCTCTCACTTCTCACCTCTCCTCCCTGCCTCTCCACTCCTCTCCACTCCTCCCTCCTCCCTCTATTATAATCCCAAAAAGAATATAAGGATAAATAAATATAAGTGTTTCTGTATATGTATATATGAGTAACGTTGTTTGTCTTGTTTGGTCATGTATGAATACATTAAGAAATTAATGTAAACAAATTTAAACTGATTTTTAAAAGAGAAAAAGGAGAAGACAAAAAGCAGAGTTGTACAGTATGTAACAGATTAAAATTTTTATTTGTGTATTAAATAAAACTGGCCCATACTGCACTATTGTGCCGTTCAGTTTCTTTTTTTTTAGTCTACAACTTTTTGCCTGATGGATTTAAGGCCAAGCTTATGGCTTTTTAAAAAGCATACAGGAACTTTATATCAGTCTCACCGTCTTCTTGTTGCCATGGACTAGCAATTGTTTTGTGACCAGTGATGCCACAAAAATACTTTTAGCCTAATTCAATTAGCTTCTTGCACATGCCTCGAACTCATAATTTTGGCTTTGAATGTTTTTTTTTATAAATGTTTATATGCCATCTATTGACTTAAGAATTCATTAGTGCCAATAAGTAATATTTGCCGAATATGTAGCAATATTAAGAGTGATTTTAAGTGTGTATACATTTACGAATTGGGCAATTGAATCGGGCCCTTTGTGTTTGAACTTTTTATTAAACTTTTGTGTCTTTAAGGTCTAAGTTTGTCTTCTACGTTTATTTCGATATTTAATTATTTTGAGGTGTGGGTATTTTTGATCAACTACCAGATTTCTAGTGGTTTTACTTGTAAACTAATTTCTTACTGGAGATATACAAGAAAATGTATTGTCATTTTTGTACATGAAATCAATAATCCCTATATATGTGATATAGCAGGATTGCAGCTGAAGGAGTGGTTATCCTTTTTTCCCTTATTGCCATCGGATGGCTCCTCTATAAGAAAAAATATTATTTTGTTACATACAAATTCTACGGTATGTAGAAATAAAAGTTCAGATACAACTTAACCTTTACCTTTACTGAGCACCGATGATGGCAGAAGCTGAAGAGGAGCAAAGGAATTATTGTTTAGATGGGAAGACACCTTCCATTAAAACATCGGGTAACTCAAATTCTGGTGATCAAATCCTTTCCTTTGTCCCTTTCCCAACTATTCACTAGCACTCGTCCAGTGTTGTCTGTTTCTGTCTGTTTTTATAAATTGTGTGACTAATATTGGATTTTTGGATTATTATAGGAACATTTTTTTGCCTATAAAATGTGACTATTATGGGATTTGACAAATATGGGTCTGATGAACATAGAGGTTCCACTATATCTTTTACATTAGTATTAGTTTATGTTGTTTTTTACACATAAGTTGCACACTAAAATACTTTGATAAATATTGAATTGAATATTGTTGCAAGATATATTATTGCTATTTATACACAGTGACTTTATTATACAGTATATTTAATGGTAGGAGGTGTAATGGATTACACCAAGATATTTTTGATAATATAACATTTACTATATTCAATACATATAGAAAAATGACAATGCACCATAGTTATTGAGGGATATATAATATTACTAATCTTTTTTCTTTTTTTTTACAATTTTATAGAATAAAAGTTATGTTTTATCCCTGATACTACTAGATATAGGGGAAATTAAATAAAAGTTGTGCATAGATGTATGCTTTTTTTATTTATATGAAATCATTTTTAAGAGATATTATGCAAGTTGAGCAAACAAGACAAACAACCTTTTATTCATCTAATGGTCTGCCTGTTGTTATTGTTCTGTTACTACTTGAAATCGTTCTACAATCAAGATTTTAGTACTTATATTAATAACTACCTTGGGTAAAGCTTAATACACCACTGCAACTGGAATCTGATGAAAAAAAGGATCATCCAAAAATCACAAAAAAAAATCACTAAAAAACATTTAAGCTAACAACAAACATGTCTTAGATACCTGTCTATGTGTTAAGGTTGGGCCGTCATTGAAGGAATGTCTGTCTGAGCGGCACTGTGAAATCCTTAAACCTCATACATTTCCTTCACAATGCTTGCAGATGCAGAATATGCCTTCATGGACCTGAATTGTACCTAAAACAATAAAAACAAAATATAACACCTATAAAATAAGACTTTAAAATAAATAGGGACTGCAGCATCTCTTCTCACCAGCATTCCTCAGTGACCATCAGTAGGTGAAATATTAAACAGACCTCTATGTGTCCACAGAAAAGAGAATCAGGGACCATGTGATGGGAGTTAATAGTCTGCATCCACAATATCACCATCACATAGGTCAAGATCCAAGACTCTGTAGCCAGGCTGGGTTAGGTTAACATTTAGACTAATAGATTGTCACTGAGGAGTGCTGTTGAGAAGGCACAAACATCTGCGCAGCCCCTGGGACCTCCTAGGCCTAGCCACAGGGCCCCAATCTCCCTGGTGGTGGTAGTGGGGTGGAGGGGGGGGGGGGGCAAGGGGAGGCAACTCCTCTGGAGGCAGTGGCACATGCAGTGGTGGTAGTGGAGGCATGGGTGGAGTTGGCAAGGGGCCTGGCTGCGGGTGGACGGGGGATGTCTCCGGGGTAGAGGAGGCAGGGCTGAGGACCGAAGCTTGTCGCATGATATCCCCAGTAACCTTCTAGAATGTTCTCTGGTCTGCCCCATGCTGAGCAGCTCGGTCAGGTACGATTCAGTCATTACGTGGTGCATCCTCTCCTCCCTATTGCTTCTGGCCAGGCTGCGCATGACTTCCGCATGATTGGTGGAGATGCTTTCCTGGAGCCCTCTGTGACACTCCATCTGCTGCCGCATGAGGGCCAGCATCTCCACCTGCGCAGCCTTGCTTGATGTTGATGATGGAGGCCCCTGGGGCGTGGCCTGGTGAGGTGGTGGCGGTGGCCCAGTGGGGAGGGTCTGGGGCCCGGCTGGAGCCAGACTCAATAAGGGTGGTGATGTTTGTGGGCCCGGTGGTGGTGGCCAGCCATTTGCACTGCTGAGGGGAGGAGGAGGTGGTGTCATATCTAGCTGGTGCCTCTGGTAGGAGGAACCCTGGTGAGATGTTGATTCTCTGGAGGAGGGTGATAGTGCGGTCAAATCCCATTAAGTGTCTGGTGGTCCTGCTGGTGACCCCACTAGCCAGATGTCATCCTCCTCCTTCAAGCCAGTGCCCCCTGCACCGGTTCCAGCTAAGGCGTGACTTGCTCCTCCACTTCCTGCTTGGAATCCAGTGGCCATAGTGCTTTCCCCAAAGCACCTTGCAGGATTGAAACTTGCAGACTTACAACCTTAAGGTATTGTGTGTGGTACAGGATATAGATGCTTTATACAACATAGTTACTTATAAAAGTACTATAATCTTGATTGAAAATATTAGACAAATGGTTACAGAACAAGAACAACAGATAGAGCATTAGATGAATAAAAGGGGGTTTGTCTTGTTTGCTCAATGTGTACTGCACGAAGTTGCCAATTGAGTAGCAAAAATAACTTGCTACCTCCATTTGCAAACCCGGATCTCCTGATTTGGCAATTGAATGAGGCTCTATAAATAGTAAAAAATACTTGGGCAAATTGTCATTTTATGGCATTTATTCTGCTTATCCACAACATGTTGTATTGTTGCCAAATTTCTAAATCTGTTTGATTGTAGAGATTGGTTTTGCATGATAGTTGGTACAAGCTGTGATGACCACATGTAGTTACTGAAGGCCATGGTCTCTCCATATATAGTTAACAGTAACTCTTTTTTTACACATCTCAAGTATGTTAATGTTCATCATTATTTCAAATTTGGTAGTATTCACCTTAAAGCCTGTCAAAATTCTATAAGATTGGATTGTCATATGAAGATTAACAAATTTACTAATGTGATCAAAGGATCACAAAATTAGTAATTAGTAAATAATGAGGACTTTACAAACCTCAGCTGGTGCTCAGAGCACTCAGTAATTCTGGGACCTTAGCAAGTGGTCACAAATCTTTTGGAGAACGCTTGAATTTTGATTTGTTACCCATGGTGGCATGTATTGGGGAAACTCATTACAATTTTTAATGTATAGATTATCATTGGTCTGATTATTTTAACATGTGATTTAGACTAAGAAAGAAAAATAGATGGTGTGAGATTGAAGAAAGAGGGGGCAAAACTCTGGCTGTCAAGTATATCTTCAAATGTGTGCAAATATACATATATGGTGCAGAGACACTTAATACCATGTTCAGTTTCAGAGATTTGTGCCACACAAAAAATGGTGCCGTTTGGATGTAGTCTGGACAACCCTACATGTAGGGACAGAATATCCCTGTGGCTATTTACTATGGAGACACTTGCCACCTCATCATTTTGCTCTTCATAGACTTAGTGAATTAACCTTGTGATTGTGATGTAATGTTGTAATCCTGTAACTGGAGGTGTCAGCAGTTACAAAGTTATCCGCTTTTTATCTATAATATTTTTTTGCATATACACTAAGTTAGCTTTGTCCCGTTTTTGATCATTTTGTCCTGCTTATCTTTTCTGTGATTGTTGGGATTATGATCATTTGTTTTTATAAAGAAAGAGAAGATTGTTATTTTGTGTTCTTGTTAATAGGAAGACAGTATTTCTGTATACAAGGAGTTTAATTATGAGTATGTTTTTGCTTTTTTAATAAACCATTGGTTGTATTCATCAGATGAAGCAGATGTAGTGTAAAAAGAAGAAGCAGACCAAGAATATCAGAGATACTCTTCTATCAAACTGAACTTCTTTAAGAATTCCAGTATAGACTGATGTATAAGAATATTGTGCTATGCTCTGAAGACATGAGTGGGTAAGGGCTCTTTGTCTATATTATTATCCCAATACTTTAATATCTGTGAATAGTGCACCTGCTTGGAGTAAAAATTATCATATAATATATAAGACTGGTTCATTCACAGTTGTAAACAGAAACCTGCTTCCAATTTCAATGACCACCAAATCAAATCCTTTTCTTTTTTTTTTTACAAAATTCTCTTTACAACATATGTCTGACATAATATAACAAGTGCCGTGCTTAAAAGTGATTCATAACTATGGACACAAGATGCAAAGCTATTTATCAAATAAGGATAAACCTTGACTCTGATACTTACCCCTATAGAAAACATAGAAAATGGGGATTGAACTACAATTTTTTTTTATCTCACTTATCTTCAGGTTTTAACCAATTTCATAAATAAAAATAATGTGGTCATGTCCAGGATTACACCATTGCAATGGAAGTTATTTCCGGTAAACTGGTTGTAGGCTTTTTTATGTATGTAGATATACAAACAACTGTATTATTAACAAGTTCCCTTATTAAATGTAATTTATTTTGTGTTTAGTTTTTCTAATAATAAAGTTCATATTGGGCAAATCACAGTTTATTAGAACAATACAGAATATAGTAAATGTACAACAAAACCATAATACATTTTGAAATTTGACTCACTGCTAGGGTTAAAATTGACATAAAAGTGAATTGCTCTTGGATTGTGTGGGAATAAAGAACAGTGTGGGTACAATATAAGTTGCTTCCATGTTTTTTTTATAGACCACAGTTAAACAGCAGAACTATGGACAATTTTCTGGCTTGACACATTTTCCATGGATATCCCTGACGTAGCCGTTAGTACAGACACAACCAGGGACACATATTCTTGGACATAACGTAGATGAATCATGTTGTGTTTTACATGTTCTTTGGCAATGTGCAGTACATTGTGCAAACTGCTCGTTGGGCCCACCGCAACGTGCTGCAAAATATAATAAATGCATATTAACTGAACTTTGTTTAAATCAGATAAGACCATGGCCTACATACATTCATTTAAATACTTCTTACTAGGGACACATGTCTTTGTATATATTTGTATATTCAAATAAAAGTTTTATTAACAGACTTTTCTATTAGTGTAGTTGTTCAATATAGTGTATTTTAAATATATGCCCTCAGCTGCAATTGTATAAGAAGCAAGTAATGCAAACAACCACAGAAAACCAGTAAGATGCTTGGTTGTATTGGAAGAGGTTAGTAGCAACAAAAGGAGACAAGCTGATGCAACTACAAAAATGCATATTCTCATATCTCTGGTAATACTGTTTCCAGTCCTAAAGATTATTTCTCAAAATGGTCATTACTAAAGTACAGTAGGAACAATTCAAAGGAGGACAAATACCGCAGTACATGGTCTGAATGAGAAAACTTACAAGGAAAGGCATAAGAACCGTAATATATATAGATTAGAGCATGGAAGGGAGAGGGCTGATGTAATAAAAAAAACATTTAAATATATTTAACAATTACTAAAGTTCAGGTAGGAAGTATCGAAATCATAAGGAGAAGATGTCACAATTTGAATTTTGAGGATGGTAGATTTTGGGGTAATGCATAAATTTACAGAAAATGTCGTAGAGAAATGGAACTGTCTCCAAGTTAGTGCCTTGGGTATGCATTATGTATCCTGAAGGCTTATTAAGCTAAGCTTCTCAGGTAAATAGAATGGGTACAATACACTTATCTATTGGTCAAATCTATGTTTACATAAATTATTTTGACAAAGGAGAAAAGTACTTAATGTCATCTAGTCTGAAGACAGTGCTAATTAATGTTGAATATGCAATAACATAAACATAAATTATTGTAGTTTTAAAAGTTCTTTACATCATCTCTAAAGCACTTACACCTTTTGAAAAAAGAAAAAAAAACTGGATGAATATTTTAAAGCATGAAGGTAAATGATATTTTATAACTAAGAAAAAAAGGTGTTCAGCAAAAAGGGCAAACAAACTAAAGTGCATAATGGAAGAAGAGAAACCAAATACAGAACTTGGGAATTGTAACAATGTCTCCGATTGATTTGTGCATCCATTTATGCTCAATAAGTGATGGGTTAAAAACAGAAGTCCATGAGGCTATCCCCAAGTTTGTCGCTCCCACCAGGTGCGAACATATATATATATATATAATATAGTCCCAATTGTTTTTTTCGCTAGGCCTTTCCAGATCCCTCTCTGGTGCCATCATTATACATATATATATATATATATATATATATGGGCCCAGCAGATAAATTACAGTATTGGTTCTTACAGACACAGGCTGGGCACATTAGCTGGTAAATTTCTCCCTCCGTCTCTCCATCCACCCTTTTTCTCTATCCCTGCCTCTCACCTCTGCCGGCAGCTTCTCCTCCTGGTGGCTCCTTCTCTCCTGGTTCAAAGGACTCCGAAGAGAGAGGAGAAAGCAGGTAGGCTGGAGGAAGGAGAGAGGAGAGAGCGGGAGGCCTGGAGGAAGGAGAGAGCCGGGAGGGGCAGGAGGGCAACTGAGTGCAGGTCCTATATCATATTACTGAACCTCTTTTCGAGTTGAGACGTTTATGAAATGATCTCACCAACTTCTAAAAATCCTCCATAGCTAGGTAGTCAACAACATTACTTAAATATAATAGTCTATATAATATCTTACCTGGATATGCTTCAGCCAGTGCCAGACACATCACTAGTAAAATAAGGTGTATAATTAGTATCTACAAGGGACTGATCAACAAAGTGATATGTACGCATTGTTTTTAGAAGATATACTGATTGTTGCTATTTTAATATTGAAATAGTTTTTATTAGTAAAGTGGAGAGCTGTATTTTATTATTTTCTAACTAGTATATATACATATGTGTGTGTACAATATAAAATTACAAAAAAATGTTTAAAATCTATTTCATATCATTCCAAAAATCCATAGAAACCTATACTTTCAATGTATACTATACTGTCACCAGGGGATAAGTCCTACTTTTGTTATCAGGTGTCGTGCAGGTAACTGATTACCACTGTGAGTTCACTTAACATGATACAAGTTCATTGTTATAGGATCCTCCCTGGATTTTGTATTATAATACAGTGAGTACCGATTAATTATTAAAATTCCTGATTTAAGGATAATTCAATCGCTACCTCCAGATTCAGCATTCCATAATGTATGATAAATATTTTAAACACTTACCTAAACCCAGGAGCACAGCGACTGTTGTTGTCTTCATAATTCTGTTTATTTTAACTGAAAAAAAAACATATTTCATAGTTATGTATCAAAGAAGATAGAGATGATGAGATACACTTGGACTGATATAATAATTCCACTAAAATACCTATTACATTAAGTTATGTCCCTGGTAAATTATGTTTGTATATTTTTTTGAAAGTATAGGAAAGGTATGAGAGGTTGAGAGGCACAGTATTTAATAAACCATTGCAAGATATGGGAATGAGAACTATATAGTCCTTCCATAAGCAGCTTTGATCCTTAAAAAGTATATTTTACAGTAGAAGAGCTCTTATAGAAAGCCTTATTGATGTATCAGTCACCAATCATGCTCGATAGTATTTCCAATAAGAATGGATTTGTTAAAATAGCAAACAAGTAACAATACTTACCTCTACCTATGTTGTCAAATAAGACTGGATTGTGTGTTTCCTCTTTGCCTGTATTTATACAGCGGCACACTGTAGGTCATACACGTACTTAAGAACAGTCAGACAGGTTTTCTCCAACTCTGTTCATGGAATTTTGTTTTTCCTGTTTTTTTAACTTAATCCTTTATTGTAAATTGCCCTAGGCAAATACCCAATGGCTTATGTTGATAAGTGAGTTTCAGAGCCCAAGGGACAAATTCAGGATATTTCTAGCAATATTAATAAGAAAACTTATACCCGATTTAATAGCAACATTATGGTATCTCTCTTTTCTAAATAAAAACAGCAATCAAAAGAGAAAACCATTGCGATAGATAAGCAGCACTCTAACTACATGCTGTAAGCTTTGTGAGAAAACTGAGAATAATATTTGAATATGTGACTATTATTCTGGTTAATCATAATACTAATACCACAATACTAATACTGATACCACAATATTATTAAGTTGATTACAATGTAATTTAGCAAGTAAGATGTTGAGCCACATTTGTTACAAAAAAACTCTTAAATGTTATGTTTATTTTACTACACTTTTTTTTTAATAAAGTACACATTAATGGAATATGCTAGACGAGAGAATAAAGCTCAGCCCTCTCTTGTGTACAGTGGTACCTCGGCACTCGTCTTCCTCAAAACTCTTTAAATTTGGTATTCACCGCATTTTGACAAGGAAAAATGCATCAGCACTCATCATTTCCTTGGTGCTTATTGTGTTTGTATGAGTCGATTTACATTACTCCTTATGGGAACTCTGGTTCTCTTCCTTTTCCCCACTCTTTGTGACTTCTGGAACCAAATAACCATGAGTACCAAGGGTCAACTGTATTATTTATTATCATGGGATGTTATTTGTGAGCAATACGGGGCCTGTGTGAGGCCCTGTCCAGCCTCACCCAATTGTAGCATGGTTAACCTTAGATAACATGTCAGTCGACGACACTGGCTATATTGGGTTTTAATAACATGTGACTAGATAACTTACAGTGACATCTAGAAACGAAGATACAATAGCTTTTTATTGTATGTTTTTTTTCCAAGGAATAGCTTATTTCCACTGTAAATTTCTCTTTATAAAACACGTGGAACAGATTTCAAACACAAAAATCTTGGTTGAAAAATATAAACACATCAGTTTTGAGTAACCTTATTATGCTAATTCATATAAATACATGATGTTCTCAAAAAATAATCACAATTCATATATATTCAGGTATGATGTATTTTTTATGTTTTTACTTTGTTTTTAAGGGTAAAAAAAAAAAAACACTTCTTCACAGTGATCAAGAATAAGATGTTACTGCATACAACTAAACATGTAAGATAGAAAACAAGGGTCTCAGGTTACACATTGTTCCAAGTACATGATAGTAATTTACCCGGCCCATATAATGTGTATAGATTAACAATTAGGGTACAATTGTACCACAGCTTAAATAAATATTATTAAACCATTAGACAATAGTCATCATCTGAGAATTTTCCCATATTTCTTATTAGGAAACAATGGTATAATGAGACCTAAACGCATAATATAACTCAGCTGTAAAACTGGAAGAGAAAAAATAACAACCATCTATACTGTGCTACTTGTTAAATCTACTGCAAAATTGTGTTACATATGGACAAACACTTGTCAGGAGGAACCACAGAAACATGGTACATGGAATTTATTGATCGCCATCTAACTCCCATGGTGGTTGGGGTGGACTGATTCAGGTAAATTACCAGGAATTATTGTGCATTAATAGCTTATGGTAGGATCTAATTTTTTAATAGTGAATTTACATTAAAAACATCTTAGCAGATTTTTTCCACTGAGCATTTTTTGCCATTTTAAACTTTGCAGACTTCACAGGGGAATTGATCATTTTGGTGGCACCGTGAAATAAAACATTCCCACCAAGAGAAACATGAAAAGGGCTATGAAAGTTGCTCATCTCACAAGTCAAAGTTATCGTTTAACTTATAACCCATATCAAAAAGTTATTTCTCATAAAATATAATACTAAACAGTTTTTTTTTAATTCAAATATTTAAAGCTTCTATTATGGTCGAAAAATTAACATATACTTCCGTGACCTTTATAAGAAATAATATATATATATATATTCAATATAATTTGTCCAGAATGTCCAGTAATCTTTTAATTTAGTAATTATTACATTAAAATAAATTAAAATATACAACTGTAACTTTTATACTTTTATAACAAGAGAGGTCAGACCACTAAAAAAGCTTGTCAATTTAATAAGGTGTTTGTCCAATACAAAAGGATTCAAAATACGCTGCAAAACTCATTATTATAATATATTAATATATATAGTTTTCATGACGATCTTTTGATAACGGACCTCTCTTTGTTGAGTAAGAGGAAATACTAATTATAGATTCACAAATGAAGCAAAAATTTCCAGGACTCACAAAACATTTTCTGTTCAGCCAGCTGTACAAGTATGTGGGGGTGCAGACCAAAGCAAGTAAATTGGGGTCGTAAATAGTTTCACATCTAAGGAACCATAGAGCTGTAACCAGAAACAGGAAGAAATCAGAGATTTTTTTAAATAATATATATATATATATATATATATATATATATATATATATATAAAACCATGAATGTCAGAGGTTACAAGGAATTTTGATAGTGAGAGATAATGAGATACATTAAGGCCTGAGTTATTACTGTTAAATAGCATAATCATTTTAATCTCAAATGTCTTTTTTTCCTTAGTGTTTTTAAAAAACCTTTGAGTATATCGATTTTAAGATTTTTCATGGAGGGATTCTTCTGGGTGAAATGGGGCCCGACTGCAGTACAGTAACTGTCCTCATTGTGCTTATTGATGGAATGTCTGTGTAGATTCATCCTCATATGTAATTTCTGACTGGGTTCTCCAATGAACATTGTATCATGTTTACTACATTGGATGATGTACAAGAATATGACCCTCTGATGTTATAGGTCTTGTTGTTCTGTGTGGCTGTGTTGACACAATTTAGACTGATTTTTATTGCAAGGTTTTGTGCCATTTTCTTTGTTAAGTTGTTGATTTATATAGATTCTATTGTTTAAGATGAAACCCTTTAGGTGCTGTACATCTTTGTTACCAGTTTACAGAAAAATACTTTATTTACATTTATATATAAACTTTACCCAATGTAGTTATTTAGAAAATAACTATAATCTTGAAATTAGACAAATGGTTATGGAACAACAGGAAGAACATTAGATGAATAAAAGATAGTTTGTCTTGTTTGCTCAAGTTGTAAAATATCTCCTGAAAGTTATTTCATATAAAGAAAAAAACAACAAACTGGAAAAGCCTGCATCAAATTAGCTAACGCACAGCACAAAGGAGAGACAGTGGGCCTGTGAGTGATGTTGCAAGTTAATTTGAGGCATATTTTGTCTTTTTTAACGATAGAAAATCACAGAAGCTGCAAAAAAAATGGCAGCCAAAAAAAAGTAAAAATTCTGAAATAGGATGAAAACGAGGCTCAGCAAGGCCAGGCACGCAGAACTTAAAAAATGCACAACGTCGAAGACAATAACACTTAGACGAACAACGCCAGGCACGCAGGACTTAGAAAATACACAAAGGCGAAGACACTAACACACACAAACAATGCCAGACACGCTGGACTTTGAAAATAAAGCCAACGGCAGTCAGCGAGCGCAACACAAATGGTGCTCAGAGGAGCAAAAGCCTCACATTGTGTGGCAAACAGCATTGCCAGCCGTACAATTTTATTCCCGTCATTTTTGACGGGCAATTTTCTAGTATATATATATATACTGTATATATATATATATATATATATATATATATATATATATATATATATATATATATATATATATATATATATATATATATATATAAATAAAAGAACATTTATCTTTTAATACCTTGTTATATTTATTTGTTTTTATCAAGACAATATTGCCAACGTATAAATAGGAATATATTTAAAACAGTTGTAAAAGCTCATCTTGTCTGTGAATGGACACAAGTGTTGGGAACCAATCACAACAACTTCAAATGTAATCACTAAGACCTCAATCTAACCTTCTTGAAAATGTTGTTTACATTAATTTCCTAATTCATATAGGACCAAACAAGACAGACTATACTTTACGCATGTGATGTTTTATCTGTTGTTGTTTTATATCAAGCTTTATAGAATACTAGTATACTAGAATATTACTTTTCTTACTAAATCTATACTAGACAATAAATAAATAAAACATAACACTTGTATCTTTGTTGGTGAAAACTGTAAGTGCTTCATCCATTTGTTCAAATTGTTCCCAAAACCTAAATGTTTGGGGCTTTCTTAGCAGATTTTATCTACTGAACATTTTTTGCCCTTTCAAAACTTTACAGGGGAATTGATAATGGGAAAAGTGAAACAAGCTTCTGTTATAGTCCATAAATTAACATATACATCCATAACCTTTATAAGTAATACTATATATATATATATATATATATATATATATATATATATATATATATATATATATATACACACTGGATATAAAAAGTCTATACACCCGTGTTAAAATGTCAGGTTTCTGTGCTGTAAAAAAATGAGCCAAAAATAAATCATTTCAGAACTTTTTACACCTTTAATGTGACCTATAAACTGTACAACTCAATTGAAAAACAAACTGAAATCTTTTAGGTAGAGGAAAGAAAAAGAGAAAAGAAAAATACTGTATTGGTCCGAATATAAGCCGCACCCGTAAAGTGCAAGGGGAAAAAATAGAGAAAAGATAGTACTCAAATATAAGGCGCACCCGTAAAATTGGAGAGAAAAAGAATCTTAAAGTGATTAGCCATTGCAAGAAACAGGCTTTTTCCAGGTTACAGGCTTTACGGGATGTTAGAATCACTAAAACCGTAAATCGCTATTCAATACCGCAGTCTAAAGCACGAAAATCGGCACCCTTAACTCGCAATCGCATTTTTTTACAGCACAGAAAGCTGACATTTTAGCACGGGTGTGTAGACTTTTTATATCCACTGTATATATATTTATATATATATATATATATATATATATATATATATATATATATATATATATATATATATATATATATATAAATTGAAGAGTGAATCAGCTGTAAATGGGCTTATTAATGTATTATTCGTTTTCTGTACTTTGTACGGTGGAGAGCTTTTCTCACTTTTGTGCTCACCATACACTAAATGATTATTGTGGAATACCCAATCCTACAAAATCTATTGCACAAACCAGAATCTACCTCATACTGATGATAGCCAAAAGCTTGAAACAGGCCTGTATATGAGTGATTCTTGGTTTGTGTAAAATCCAACCCGATGCTTTGCTTAAAAGCTGTTTAATACAGCGGGGATATGCTTTAAGGGAGCAATGTATAAAGTTGCTATTTTTGGATTAAAAGAGTGAGGTACATTGTATTCTCATTTGCATGTCCCCGCCTTTTAGACATGCAAATGGGCTTATTAATGTATTATTCGTTTTCTGTACTTTGTACGGTGGAGAGCTTTTCTCACTTTTGTGCTCACCATACACTAAATGATTATTGTGGAATACCCAATCCTACAAAATCTATTGCACAAACCAGAATCTACCTCATACTGATGATAGCCAAAAGCTTGAAACAGGCCTGTATATGAGTGATTCTTGGTTTGTGTAAAATCCAACCCGATGCTTTGCTTAAAAGCTGTTTAATACAGCGGGCATATGCTTTAAGGGAGCAATGTATAAAGTTGCTATTTTTGGATTAAAAGAGTGAGGTACATTGTATTCTCATTTGCATGTCCCCGCCTTTTAGACATGCAAATGGGCTTATTAATGTATTATTTGTTTTCTGTACTTTGTACGGTGGAGAGCTTTTCTCACTTTTGTGCTCACCATACACTAAATGATTATTGTGGAATACCCAATCCTACAAAATCTATTGCACAAACCAGAATCTACCTCATACTGATGATAGCCAAAAGCTTGAAACAGGCCTGTATATGAGTGATTCTTGGTTTGTGTAAAATCCAACCCGATGCTTTGCTTAAAAGCTGTTTAATAAGTATTTGATCCCCTATCAATCAGCAAGATTTCTGGCTCTCAGGTGTCTTTTATAGAGGTAACAAGCTGAGATTAGGAGCACTCTGTTAAAGGGACAGCTCCTAATCTCAGCAAGTTACCTGTCCAAAAAAGACACCTGTCCACAAAAGCAATCAATTAATCAGATTCCAAACTCTCCACCATGGCCAAGACCAAAGACCAAGGAACTCTCCAAACAAGGCACAATGTTGTTGAGAAGTACAAGTCCGGGTTAGGTTATTAAAAAATATCCAAATCTTTGATGATCCCCAGAAGCAGCATCAAATCTATCATAACCACATGGAAAGATCATGGCACAACAGCAAATCTGCCAAGAGACAGCCGCTCACCAAAACTCACAGACTGGGCAAAGTGGGCATTAATCAGAGAGGCAAGCACAGAGACCTAAGGTAACCCTGGAGGAGCTGCAGAGTTCCACAGCAAGGACTGAAGTATCTGTAAATAAGACGACAATGAGCCGTACGCTCCATAGAGTTGGCCTTTATGGAAGAGTGGCCAGAAGAAAGCAATTACTTTCAGCAAAAAACAAAATGGCACATTTTGAGTTTGCAAAAAGGCATGTGGGAGACTCCCAAAATGTATGGAGGAAGGTGCTCTGGTCTGATGAGACTAAAATTGAACTTTCCTGCCATCAAAGAAAACGCTATGTCTGGTGCAAACCCAACACATCACATCACCCAAAGAACACCATCCAGTGAAACAAAATGTTTTTCAGCAGCCAGGACTGAGAAACGGGTCAGAGTTGAGGGAGAGATGGATGGTGCTAAATACAGGGATATTCTTGAGCAAAACCTGTACCTCTTAGTGCGTGATTTGAAGCTAGGACGGAGGTTCACCTTACAGCAGGACAATGACCCCAAACACACTGCTAAAGCAACAATTGAGTGGTTAAAGAGGAAACATGTAAATGTGTTGGAATGGCCTAGTCACAGCCGAGACCTAAATCCAATAGAAAATCTGTGGTCAGACTTAAAGATTGCTGTTCACAAGCGCAAACCATCCAACTAGAAGGAGCTGGAGCAGTTTTGCAAGGAGGAATGGGCAAAAATCCCAATGGTAAAATGTGGCAAGCTCATAGAGATTTATCCAAAGCAACTTGGAGCTGTGATTGCCGCAAAAGGTGGCTCTACAAATTATTGACTTTAGGGGGGTAAATAATTATGCACATTGACTTTTTCTGTTCTCTAAAACAACGACAGATAAAAAAACAAATGAGTAAAATATAGTTTGTCTTGTATGGTCCTATATATATTAGGAAATTAATGTAAACAAATTGAAACTCATTTTTAAATAAAATGTTATAACCAAGAAGGTTAGAGTGAGATCTTAGTGATTACATTGGAAGTTGTTGTTCTCATTGGTTCCCAACACTTGTGTCCATTCACAGACAAGATGAGCTCTTACAACATTTTTAATCCTGTTCCCATTTATACGTTGGCAATATTGTCTTGATAAAAACAGATACAGATCACAAGATATTAAAAGATAAGTGTCTATATATATATATATATATATATATATATATATATATATATATATATTTATATATATTATTTTTTTTAGTTAATTTTAGTTTATGTTGGTTTACATTGAAAGTAACCATTTGAAATTTGTTGCAACATATTTTATTGCTATTTAAACACAGTGGGCCTCATTCTATTATCGGCCGTAGGAGATGCGGGGCCGCAAGGACTGGCCGCAAGCTATTTGCCTATTCTATTCCCTTCCGGCCGGGGACTCTGGCAGGCTTGTGGCCGGCGCCTTGTAATCCCGCGCCGGAGGAAAGCCTTTGATCTTAAACGGCCGCAAGAGTTTTGGCCGCAAGAAAATCCTGGTTGCTATTCTATTGCTCCAGGAACCCTCTCTGCAAGGCTAAAAGCGAGCCGCAGCTTACTTGCAGCAAAAAGGTCCTGCAGGCACACAATTAAGCACAAAATATAGCCATAATAAAGCCATCCTGCACTCTCAGGAGACTATAACGTGATTGTAGGTGTTAGCATTCATAGCACAACATTCCCCTACACTCAAATCCGTAAATAAATGTTATTTTAATTTATGTCAAATATCCGTGGAAAAAGTCCAGAGAGCTTGGAGCACCTCAGACCTGAGCACGCTGCGGCCGGAAAATAAACAGTTAATGAAATCTCGGATTTGGGCTGATGTGCAAGCTTGAGAGGGGCTTGCTATTAATCCTCATGTCCCCCATTATGATCCCTAGCATTTACAGAGCTTTACAGTGCTGTCTTGAATTTATATTTGCTTTTAAAGATTTCTGAGCTTACGGCCGGTTGCAAGATATGCGGCCGGCCGTAAGGGGTATATCCTTGCGGGACCGTCATTTTGAATTGCAAGATAACGGAACGCCCATCGCAGCTTTGCGGCCGTTTTACAGCCGATAATAGAATGAGGGCCAGTGACACTTTGTTATATATTTAATGATAGGAGGTGTAATGAATTAAACCAAGCTGTTTTTGAACATATAAAAGCTACAATATTCAGGAATTATAGAATAATGGTGATGTACCATTATTATTGAGCGATTGTTATATTACTAATCATTTTTTTTTCTTTTTTTACAATATTTTACTATAAAAGTTATGTTTTATCCTTAATAATACCAGATACAGGTTACCTTAACTAAAATTTGCCTGAATGTATTCTTTTTTTATATATATGAAACAACTTTCAAGAGATATTTGACAACTTGAGCAAACAAGACAAACCACCTTTTATTCATCTAACGTTCTTCCTGTTGTTCTTGTTCTGTAGCAATTTGTCTAATGTATTCAATCAAGATTATAGTTATTTTCTAAATAACTACATTAGGTTTACCCCAAAAGGGTTTTATCTTAAACAATAGAATCTAAATAAATCAACAACGTATGTATATAGTAGTTTAGTAATTATTAATATATAGTTTTTTGCAGTATATTGTGATACCTTTTGTACTGGACAAACACCTTATTTATATTGACAAGCTTTTGAGTGGTCTGACCTCTCTTCTTATAAAAGTTTAAAAGTTTAATTTAGATGAATAATTACTAAATTAAAAAATTACTGGACATTCACAGCTGCTTCACTCTTCTTTTACACACATATATATATATATATATATATATATATATATATATATATATATAAATAAATAAAGTATTTCTTATAAAGGTTACATATCTATATGTTAATGTATGTATCATAATAAATGAGGAACTTTCATAGCCCTCTTTATGTTTCTCCTGGTGTGTATCTTTTATTGCTCGCTGCCACCAACATTATCAATTCCCCTGTAAAGTAAATTCACTGCTAAACTAGATTTTTTTAATGTAATTTCACTATTAAAATGTTAGTAAAGTATTTGATCCTACCATAAGCTATTAATGTACAATAATTCCTAGTAATTTACCTGAATCAGTCCACTCCAACCACCATAGGGGTTAGATGGTGATCTATAAATTCCATGTACCATGTTGCTGTGGTTCCTTTGGCCTCACGTTCTTTGTCCATATGTAACACAATTTTGCAGTCGATTTAACAAGTAGAATAATATAGATGGTTGTTATTTTTTATCTTACATTTAGGTCTTATTATACCCTTGTTTTCTAATACGGAATATGGGGACATCCTCAGATGATGACTATTGTCTAATGGTTTTAATATAAATAATATAAGCGGTGGTACAATTGTACCCTTATTGTTAATCTACACACATTATATGGGCAGGGTAAATTACTATCATGTACCTGGAACAATGTGTAAGCTGAGACCCCTGTGTGATTGTTCTCTATCTTACATGTTTAGTTGTATGCAGTAACATCTTATTCTTGACAACTATGAAGAAGTGTTTTTTTTTTACCCTGTACAAAGCCTGAAAAACTAAGTAATAAGAATAAAATTAAAAATGCAATATCACTGACATCTTTGAAGTGTCCATTGTTGAAAACATCATGTATTTATAGGAATTGTTTTAAAAAGATAACATAAGACTGATGTATTTATATTTTTCATGCAAGATTATTGTGTTTGAGATCTGTTCCATGTGTTTTATAAAGATAAATTTACAGTTTAAATAAGCTACTCCCTGTAATAAAAAAAATATATAAAATAAAAATATATATTGTGTATGCCTTGGTTTATAGATGTGAGTGAAAGTTATCTAGTCACACGTTATTAAAACTCAATCTAGCCAGTGCCGTCCATGTTATCTAAGGTTATCCATGCTACAATTAGGTGAGGCTGGATAGGGCCTTACACAGGTCCCTTATTGCTCACAAATAACATCTCATTCTAATAAATGAGCCCATTCTCTCGCCTAGAATATTCCACTTTATTCAAAAGAATTGTAGTAAAATAAATATAACATTTATGATTTTTTTTTGTAATAAATGTGGCACTTGATAAATTACATTGTGATCAACCTAATAATATTGTGGTATTAGTATTAGTATTTTAGTATTAATATTATGATGTATTATGATTACCAGAATAATAGTCACATATACAAATATTATTCTCAGTTTTCTCACAAAGTTTACAGCATGTAATTAGTGTGTTACTTATTTCATCTGAATTGTTTTCTTTTTTGATTGTTGTTTTTTTTTTTTTTAGAAAAGGCAGATACCATAATGCAACTATTACATCTGGTTTAGGTTTTCTCATTGATGTTGCTACAAAATATCCTGAATTTTTCCCTTGGGCTTTTCTTTAGATCTTAAACTTTAAAACTCTCTTATCAACATAAGCTATTGGGTATTTGCCTAGGGCAATGTACAAGAAAGAGATAAGTAAAAAAACAAAGAAAAAACAGAAAAACAAACTTGTGAACATGAACAGATTTAGAGAGAAAACCTGTCTGACTCATCTTAAATACCCGTATTATCTACAGTATGCCGCAGTATAAATGACTGATAGATCAATAGACCTTTCTTTAAAAGCTCTAGTACTGTAAAATATACTTTACAAGGTTCATTGGTGTTTTGTTTTCCCAAGCTGATTATGGAATTGTTGTATAGTTCTCATTCCCATCTCTTGTAATGGTTTATTAAAACAGACTAAATACTGTGCCCCTCAATCTCTTCACCAAACATGATTTCCTAGAGCTCTTTAAAAAATAAATACAAACATAGGGCCCTATTCTATTCCCCAATGTATTAATTTATACACACTTAAAACTGATCTTAATATTGCCACATATTCTATTAGTTACTCACACGCCGGTTACAAGTTCCCCACCCATAATCACTACAAGCCAGCCAAAGATGCAAACTTAGAACTCCATTGGTTTTAGCACAGCTCGAACATTATGACCTCGAAATAATTAATGTTACACAAAATCGATATTCTATTAGATCCGTACTTCTAGCTCTCAAATTAAGTCTTAGCCACAACTGAAAAAAGTATCAAGTTTCTGTCAAAAATACTATGGGCCTCATTCAAATATGATTTGGCTAATTGAACAGGGCTCTATATAAGCACATAGCATATTTTTCTACAGAAGTTTTTAGTTAGTGAACTTCTATCCAAAAGCAAGGTCTTCACTAACTAAAACCTT
Organism: Discoglossus pictus; assembly: GCA_027410445.1. Taxonomy (NCBI): domain Eukaryota; kingdom Metazoa; phylum Chordata; class Amphibia; order Anura; family Alytidae; genus Discoglossus; species Discoglossus pictus. The sequence continues at coordinate 227,328,006 of CM050169.1, forward strand.
CTGAAAAAAAAAATGCTATGTGCTTATATAGAGCCCTATTCGATTGGCCAAATCGCATTTGAATGAGGCCCTATTTAACTATGTAACTTTGTAGATTATCAAGAACTGAGGAGAGGTAAGGCAGCTATTTAGGCATACTCAATTCATAACTGTAAACATTTACTCTGTTATATAATTGTTGTGAATATTAAAAAAAGCTTTGTGGTGTGGTAAAATAAAGAAATGTTGTACAATGATAAACACTCAGGGCTGATGATTTTATACATCTATTTTGGACTTTTTTAATTTTGGTTTTCTTTGCCAAGAGTTTTCATCACACCTGCAGACGAAGTAGATGCGACAGATTCCCAATTAAAATTCAGATGAAGGTGTTTCTAGTATCCTCTATCCTGTATTGTCATAGTTAAATTAATTTAATATATATTGTACATTTTCAGGCAATCAGTTGCAACACTGCAAGGAGTCATTTCTGAATTTAGATTTCAGGGTATGTTTTATTATATATATTGCATGACATGACCCCACTGGGCTCATGGACTTTTTGCTATGTCAATTGGACATTGACACTACCCTATGTGGCTACCTAACTTAAGGGCTGTTCTCATGACCTTTAGAGCTTTTTAAAATGACTGTATGCCTTGTGGATTTGTGTTGTTGTGTATTATTGGGTCCAAAGTCCTGGTTGTATGCCCTGCAACTCCAAGAAAGAGGCCTTTTTACCAAGTAATTTAAGCTTAAAGGGCTCTGGATCGTTTTTGATTTTTGAATATTTATTCCATGTGCAGAATGTGTTTTGGGGTGTAACTATTACTTTGGGTTAATAAACATATTTTAGGGTTAGTACCCTTTTAAGGTACAAGTTTCCCGTTGCAAACCCCCATTGCCAGTTCACTCCCAATCCCAGGGACAGGCTATGGTCCTGCTTGGACCATCTAATTTGGGTTAAGCATTGTGTTAGACTCCATTAACTTCTATGGGAGATTCAAGACCATGATTAAGCCATCGAATTTAGTAAAAAGGTTATCAAAACAGCAACTGAAACACTTTTTTCAATAGACACTGGTTACTGGTGTCAGGCTCCCCATGTGGTTTAGATCCAGACCCCTCATGCAGACACTCTGTCTCCAGCAGCTACACTTCCTAAACAAATCCTTCCATGCCCAGATCCTACAAGAAGTAGCTTATAACAAGGGATGTAGACCCTCAGCACCTAGGTGGGGAAGGAGACAGACTGGCATCAAATCCTTGGAGACAGACTTGACCAATGTGGAGTAGATCAAAGGGGGCATAAGATGTCAAACTGGTGTTGACCAAGGGAAGTGACCCACTTGGTGATTGGTGCAAACACTGTATAAAAATATATACTGAAAAATAAAGTTTATGGTTTGTTTGGGACACATACGCATGATGTGTTTCATTTAGAGGAAAGTCGTTTATTATTATTTTTTTTAATCAGAAAAAAATTTCTGCAACTTGTTCTGATAACCAGTATCTTGTCACAAAGGTCTGCCACTTGACCCTGCAGTCACAATTTGATCTAGAGAATTCACAACCTATCACAGCCTCCAGTTATGCTAACCTGTATGTGGGGATAAATAAACCTATACAACCTGCGGGTAGGAATGTTTTTCTTGGCCTTTTCAAGCCCAACAAATAGTGGGTTGTTACAAAACGTGCATTGAGCCGCTATTACTGTTATACCCTTTACACCATCTACTAACCCCCTGATGACACTGATAGCTTTCCCCTATAACCTTTTATACCTTCTTCCTGGCTATTTTCCTCTGGACAATAATAACTTCCCCTTTCTGTTCCTTTCTCATTAATACAACTCTACCTCTCCTAAGTAAATTCTTAATTAACTTCCTCTTGGCTCTAATCGCACAGCATATACAATCGCACAGCACACAATGATCAACAATGACAGCAAAACATAGATTTCCCTGTTATATTTAAGCAGAAATATGAGCATTTTATTGATGAACAGTTTTATCAGTAAGGAAGGAAATCCGAGGACAGAGGCTTGTGATTGCAAACTGTAGGATGCTCCAGCTGAAAAACTCCATATTGATATTTCATATAGATGCAGAATCTGCCCTTGGACTATGTGGGCTGGATTAAAGAGACTGGAGTTTCTGACATAGGGGTCACCAAGTCACTCTCCTATATACTTTGTTTACTTATTGTTCATATATTTCTGGAAAAGAAGAGACATTCATTATGTATGGGGAAAAAAACAGATTATTATAATGTTCTGGTGCTGTCCAGGCTTCTATCATAGCCATATTTGCATTGTCTGACTTTTATTATTATATGTGTGAAATGATACTGGGAATACTTAATGCTAAAATCTCCCAATACTGTGATAAACACAGTGGACCTATATTATTGGCTAGATTTCAGACATGCTATGGCCTAAACATAGAGTGGCAGAAAATCAATGGTAGCTGGCAGAAGACCCTCTCTCTGTTTTTTTTTGTGTTAAATTTGTTAACACAAATTCATTAGTAATCGTACCAACTCCACCCCATCCACTGAACATCGCACATCTCCTCTCTTCTTCCCCTTCTTTTCTTCTTTAATTCATCCTTTCTATATCTGTAATGTATATTCTCTACCTTTCAATTATTTTCTCAGTGTTCTACCTTTACAAATCTATGAAACACTCTCTATCTATCTATTGGTGGTTTACACCACTGTTTGTCAACAACCAGTCTTTGGACAATTGTTGGTGACATTATCTACTTGTTCTTATGAGCAGATAAGGAGAACTGAACAATAAACAAACCACTGACAAATAACTGCGTCACATGTATATTCATATTAAAAATGTTCCAGATCTCAAAAACTATCTCCATGAGCATGATCAAAAAGGTTAGGAGCCAACTGGCCTTTTGACTGGCATTGAAGGACAAAACCTCCACCTGCTCAGAAGACTGGTTTTCTGGGACAAAATAACTTATATATTCACCTTATTACGTCTTTAAGTTCATTACACCATTAACATTTTAGATAATACCTTTTACAGGACACACGCTCTCTTTCACACATGTATTGGAGTCTTCTGTCAGCAGCACATAACCCTCCTTGCAGAAGCATTTCTTTTTACTGCAGCCAGCAATACATCTGATGGCATAATCCTTATTATCACAGGTTCTGGGACATAAAGTTCCACAAGAGTGGAACTCCATGTTCTCTGGGCAATCTGTAAAGCGTCATAGAGATAAATGTTATACCACAAGTAAATCTACTAACTGCTCACATGCTACATAGTATTCATCCATAATGATTCTTTTTTCCACATCTAATTTCCACCTTCCCTCTCTATTATGCTCCTTCCCACTTACTCCTCCATTCCTCTCTTTTTTCCGATTTGATTTATATCTCAGCATATCTTCTGTATGAATTAACAGTTAATATGTTTTTTAATGTTAAAACAGGGTCCTCCATTTTTGGAAGGTTGTTAATACTGTATTTTTTCTTGTTTTTATCCCCTGTATAGTGCTACAGAATATGTTGGCACGTTACAAATAAAAGTTAATAATAATAATAATAATAATAATAATGTTTTTTTCTGTAATTCACAATTTAATTGCCAGACATCTTGCAATGTTTCTTGGTGTGGCTTAAAATATAAGTTCAAATGACTTGATTATAGTTTATCATTGTTTACTTTTCAATTAGCCTTTTTGGCCAGCACCCCAAACATGTGCTTATATCAATGTAAGGTTGCTAATTGCTCTCTGAGGGCCTTATTCAAATGCGATTTGGCTAATTGAATGGGACTCTATATAAGCACACAGCATATATTTTTTTACGGAAGTTTTTTAGTTAGTGAAGACCCTGCTTTTGGATAGAATTTCACTAACTAAAAACTTCTGTAAAAAAAACATGATGTGTGCTTATATAGAGCCCTATTCAATTGGTCAAATCGCATTTGAATGAGGCCCAGTCAGTCTGAAACTTTATTCAATTTAGAATATATCTCTGATGCCTATACTTCAGCCAATGTTTTACCCACTCATTTACCTTTGAATGATACCCCATACTATGCAGTTTAAAACATACAGCCCCATTAAATTAAAAGCCTGTAGAGGCAATGCCGCGACCAATGGGCCGGAGACATAAACCCGTAAACCTTTCTTGAGCATGTGCATGTGCGGCCTGAACATGATCAATTAGTCAAACCTGCAGTTACGGGTTTAAAGGGAGCCAATGTAAAAGAGATTGTAATCATGCGAGTTCCATTATATTTATTAACACATTGATTGGTGGGATCGATATAACATGGAAATTAAACATTAAAAAAGTATTTTATATTGTAGATTAATTGCTATTAATTTAAACATCTAACATCACTTTTACTTTAATATTAAGTACAGTAGTGTGTTAATATTTGCATGTACAGTGCTACGGATAGAACTTTAACCCCCTTGCAGGTCCTCTCTAGTACCCGTAGGCTTTTTAACTCTATTTGCGGGTTACGGGTTTGAACACCAGTGGATTGCAATTTAATAGCGATTTGCGAAAGTAACAGTTTCAGGCTTGACAGATCAAAGGATTTGTGGCCGCGCAGGACAAATTTCCATGTCCTGTAGAGTTTTTCCGCCTTTATATACAGTGACAGCTAACCAATGACAGCTTCCAATAATGCTTTTCTGCTGAACCGGCTTGAAAACAGCAGGTTTGAGTATACACATAAATGCATATATCCATTTGATTCTCAAAGTAAAAGTGACATTATTTACATCAACAGGCAGAGACTTATGATTTTAAATACTGTATATAGGTGTGTGGTAAACCTATGAATGGGATATAGCAAGAGGGTCAAATGGAGTAGAAGCACGTGAGCTGAGAGTGCACAGAACTAACTGAGCCTCAGGCAGGATAATAACAATAAACAGTGTGAAAGAACTCAAGGGTAGCCAGACTCCCTGCTTTTTTGTCATGATTACATTTTTTAGTGAATAATTTAGTGAATAATATTACCAGTAATTATTGATATGGCCAAAGGAGCACAGCATTGTTGTATTGTGATTATGTATTATTGTTTGTGGTTATATGTTGCCTGTACCTGGTTATCATGCATACTACATATTATATATGTTATGGAGGGAAAATGTATATAGAACAGGAGAATTCATGAGGATAAGTTAAAATGCTCTGCACATAAGCTGAACTGCAGCACATTGCATCCTCACACATACAGGCCTTGATAAACAGCAGCCAAGACAGATGCATGCACTTCAAGTAGTCCTAAGCAAACATTTGAGATTAACATCAAGGTTTTCTGCCCTAGCTAGCTATAGACATTTGTCATCTGATGAGTTGTATCTCAAGTGCTCTATAGCAAACAAGGCTACAAGGCAGATGTGTTTCATCACACACATGCACAATGGTACACAAGGGTGTGGTATGGGAGAAGTATAAATATGTTGGTTCTGTGATTCAATAAAGGTTCAGTCTAGTTTCACATATCCACAGTGTGAGGCTGTTTCTGTGTTTGTGTCCTGAATTGGGGAGTGGTCTTACCCTAGGCCACTAGTAATCTGTATCCAGTATTCTCTGCCTGTACCTTTGTGCATTGCCCTCTTCAGAAGCCACATTTTGTGCCGCAGAACTACTCAATTCTGCTGGGGTAGGTGTGAACTAGGTTCATACCAAGCCCCGTTGAAGAAGCAGCACATATTCTTTAGGAACCTTACTAATTTACCCCATCCACTCTCTGTTGCACCTCTGACCCATTCTTCTGCACCTTATTCTCTCTTGTACTCTCTGTTATCCTCCTTTCCTATAACTCTAAATTATCCACATTTTCCCTACCTTTCAAATCACTTCATAAGTTCTCAGATCACAACCACCTTGCCACCGTCTTGCAGAGGCAAAGAGGGAATAAACAGTGTGAAAGAACTCAAGGGTAGCCAGACTCCCTGCTTTTTGTCATGATTACATTTTTTAGTGAATAATTTAGTGAATAATATTACCAGTAATTATGGATATGGCCAAAGGAGCACAGCATTGTTGTATTGTGATTATGTATTATTGTTTGTGGTTATATGTTGCCTGTACCTGGTTATCATGTATACTACATATTATATATGTTATAGAGGGAAAATGTATATAGAACAGGAGAATTCATTTAAAATGCTCTGCACATAAGCTGAACTGCAGCACATTGCATCTTCACACATACAAGCCTTGACAAACAGCAGCCAAGACAGATGCATGCACTTCAAGTAGTCCTAAGCAAACATTTGAGATTAACATCACGGTTTTCTGCCCTAGCTAGCTATAGACATTTGTCATCTGATGAGTTGTATCTCAAGTGCTCTATAGCAAACAAGGCTACAAGGCAGATGTGTTTCATCACACACATGCACAATGGTACACAAGGGTGTGGTATGGGAGAAGTATAAATATGTTGGTTCTGTGATTCAATAAAGGTTCAGTCTAGTTTCACATATCCACAGTGTGAGGTTGTTTCTGTGTTTGTGTCCTGAATTGGGGAGTGGTCTTACATAGGCCACTAGTATTCTGTATCCAGTATTCTCTGCCTGTACCTTTGTGCATTGCCCTCTTCAGAAGCCACATTTTGTGCCGCAGAACTACTCAATTCTGCTGGGGTAGGTGTGAACTAGGTTCATACCAAGCCCCGTTGAAGAAGCAGCCCATATTCTTTAGAAACCTTACTAATTTACCCCATCCACTCTCTGTTGCACCTCTGGCCTATTCTTTTGCACCATATTCTCTCTTGTACTCTCTTTTATCCTCCTTTCCTATAACTCTAAATTATCCACCTTTTCCCTACCTTTCAAATCACTTCATAAGTTCTCACCTCACGGCCACCTTGCCACCGTCTTGCAGAGGCAAAGAGGGAATAAAATCTCAGTACACTCAATCAATCTGTAATGTATTTATCTAGAATAAAATAACCTATAAATTCATCCTTCCTAATATTTAAGTTGATTATGCCATTATAAATTCTAGATAATACAGTCCCAGTATGTTTGTATTACCTTTTACAGGACACTCTCTCTCTTTCACACAGATATTGGAGTTTTGATTAAGCAGCACATAACCCTCCTTGCAGAAGCATTTCTTATCGCTGCAGCCAGCAATACATCTCATGGCATAATCCTTATTATCACAGGTTCTGGGACATAAAGTTCCACAAGACTTGTACTCCATGTTCTCTGGGCAATCTGTAAAGAGTCAGAGAGATAAATGTTATACCACATGTAAATGTACTAACTGCTCACATGCTACATAGTATTGATCACACTTATATTCCTTAAAGGGCCATTGTATTCTTTTATTTAAAATATATTATTTTGAGGAACAACCATTGAAAATAGATAAAACCTTTTTTATATGTAAAATACAGGTTTAATGGAAAGCTCATAAGTTTCAAAGGCCTCATCTTTCTGAAAACAATTGAATCAACTGAGAAAATAAAATTGGGGAACATAGTAAACAATAATTGAATAAAAACATTAATGTACAGTATGAATTTTATTTAGGGTTTTTTGTTGTAGTTTGTTTGTCCTTTTCCTTTTTAAAATCTTTTTGCATGTTATCATGATTGATTATTCAAAAGACCCAAATTCTATCAGCCCCCTCCCTCCTTTATTTGGTTACAGAATTAAACAGTTTATTTGTGATTTGTGACAGTGTTTTCATGCTTTTAAAATAATTATTTAATAGAATATTATTGATGTACTTTTAAATCATTCAATATAATTTGATTTTCCTCCTGTTGCAGTTTTCAAAGTACCATAAAGTATATATTCTTCATGTGGATTTTTGTGATTAATTTAGCATTACATTTTTTCTCTCAAATACTTTATAATTTCTCAACTTTTTTTTATGAAACCATTTACAGGTTTTTCTAAGAAAGGCAAATATTCCATTATGAACTGTAATAGTTGTCGTAATTGCGAGTTTTCGGTAACAATATGTTAAAAGTTACGGGTTTGCGAATTCACATTGCGAAGCTCAAAAGTTATGTGTTTGACGGGATCTGCAATGACCACCAAGGGTGCTTATTGTGAGCCCCGCAATGAAAGCCAAAGGCGCTCATCGTGAGGCTCGCGAAAGAGGCTCCCACCAGATTCTGAGTTACAGGCTTGAAAAAAAAATGCTGCAATTCTTTTTCAAGCCTGTAACTCTGAAGTTGTTGGGAGGCCGCCAAAAGACTTATGGGCTTCCTGCCTCCTCCTGAAGCAGGGAGTCCATAAGTGAGGTTGAAAGCTAATTTGATATTCAATTGGTGTCTTTTGGTGGCCTCCCTACGGCTGCTAAGTTACGGCCTTGAAAAAAAATGGCCTAGTTAAACCTGTAACTTTTTTCAAGCCCGCAAGGCTTGGAGCAATACCAATTTAAGCTTCAAGTCTTGCTGGCTTGAAAAAAAGTTACAGGTTCAAACGCCACCAAGCCCTCAAATGAGAGAGGGAAGGGGAGGTGAGGCACAGCGGAGGGAGAGCGGGGAAAGAGACTCTATGAAGGGAGAGGGGAGGATGAGACACTGGGGATGTAGAGTGGGCAAAGAGGCACATGGGAGGGAGAGAGGGGTAAACACAGGGGAGGGAGAGTGGGGCAAAGAGACACAGGGGAGGGAGAGGGGTGAAAGAGACACAGGGGTGGGTAGAGGCTCACAATGAGCCCTGAAGGCGCTCATTGCAAGGCACACCAGGAGTGAGAAAGTTATGGGCTTGCGCATGCACGTAGCACATGCCACGCTCATTGCTGGTCCCTCGATCAGTGCTGAAGGTGCTCATTGCAAGGCCTGCAAGTTAGAGGGGGGAGAGCCTCGCATTGTGATTTTTAATGGTCAAGTCGCTAGTTACTAATATTTCTAATACATATATTAAATAAATGTGGAAAAAGAGTGAGAAAAGGAGTAGGTGGAAGAGAGCTAAAAGTGCACAAATCTAAATGAACTTTAGGCAGCGTGAAAATTATTAAAGGCTGAGAAAAATCAAAGGTAGCCAAGTACACCTGTCATGCTCTCTCCATGGCTATTTTACATTACTTGAACACAAATTGTCTAGTAATACTACTAAAACTGCCCATCCGTTATCTGTCCTGTCTCTACTGTATTATTTTCCGCTTTGCTCCTCTTTCTTCTTTTTTATCCTTCTCTTCTATTACTCTCAAAATCTGCTTTATTCCCTACTGTTCAAGTCACATTTAAGTTCCTGTCTCACACTCACCCGGAAAGATGCTTCCCTATGAAGTCCTTTGATATCGTTGCAGGTTTCTCCCTTCTGCCCTCTAAGCTATATGTATTAAGGTCATGCAGTCTTTGCTTATAAGTCTTTCTTTTAGACCATGAGTAATTTTAGTTGGCTTACTTAGCTTTTGTTTCTTTTTTGTTAATAACCTTTTGGATAGATGGTATTCAGAGCAGGGTACAGTATTTGTGATGGTTCTGAGGATAAATCTATAGAAACTAATAACACTTTTATTCTGGTGGTAATTTCTCTTCCATTACAACCGAATATCTTAGTGTGTTTATTTTCTGCAGCTTTGTTGCATTGTTTTACCTACATTTAATTAATGTAATGTAATCATTAAAGTAAACAAAATATGATTTAGCATTAGTGATGTCACGAACATAAAATTTTCGGTTCGCGAACCGCGAACACGAACCGTCGCAAATGTTCGCGAACCGGCGAACATCGGCGAACCGCCATAGACTTCAATGGACAGGCAAATTTTAAAACCCACAGGGACTCTTTCTGGCCACAATAGTGATGGGAAAGTTGTTTCAAGGGGTCTAACAACTGGACTGTGGCATGCCGGAGGGGGATCCATGGCAAAACTCCCACGGAAAATTACATAGTTGATACAGAGTCTTGTTTTAAGCCATAAAGGGCATACATTTCCTAACATTCCTAAATTGTTTGGAATAACGTGCTTTAAAACATCAGGTATGATGTTGTATCGATCAGGTAGTGTAAGGGTTACACCCGCTTTACAGTGACAGACCAAACTCCCCGTTTAACGCACCGCAAACAACCGCAAACAGTCCATTTGCATAACCTCAAACTCCCCATTTGCACAAGGTTGGATACCAAGCTAGCCATGTCCCTTTCCATGTCCTCACTGATGTCATTAAAGGTCTCTTCCTCCACCCAGCCACGTACAACACCAAGGGTCCCCGAAAGGTGACAACAAGCCCCCTGGGACGCCTGCTGTGTTTGGTCTTCCACCTCCTCAAAGCCACCTTCCTCCTCTGACTCCTCTTCTTCAGACTCCTCTCACTGCATTGCCTCTCTCTGCATTATTATAAGGTGTGTTAAGTAGTACTACTCTTATCAGTTTAAAACCTGTTACAGCACATATCAGGGGGCGTGTATAAGGCCTGGATTTTTAGAACCGGGAGATGGAAAAAGATGCTTTGTTGGTCGTATCACTTCAATTTTGGGGCACTTTAGCTTCTTACGCTCAAACATGTCCTTTACAGGCACCTGACTATGGGCAAATGAGCAGGAACTGCTCAAGGCGAGAGACGCAGCGGCGGATGGTTGAGAGGGGGCAAGGAGGACAGCAGTGGTTGATGTGGCTGATGATGCTGGACCAGGAGGAGGATGGGGGCTTTGAGTTTGTGTGCTGCTTGTACTCATGTGTTGGTCTGGAGACGACCAAACATTAGGTCTCAACCTGTAGAGGATAAGGGAACCAGGCTACTCTAGACCTCATTCATCATTACCGGTTTTGACAGATTGGTACTATGCGTCCAAGCTACTGTGACAACAGATATGAGTGGCACTGTGCACTTGCAGAAGTTGGCAGAGTAGACGCTGTAGGTCTGACACACACGCTTGCAGACAACTAACTGCTATGCAATCTATTACAGTAGAAAAAATGTTTTTTGTTTTAAATGTACACTACTGTTACACCAGATATGAGTGGTGTGTTAAGTAGTACTACTCCTATCAGTTTAATCCCTGTTATGTGCTTTTTTTTGGGTTTGGTTGTTGAAGGCACAGTGCAGCACCAGAGGCCAGAAAAATTAGGCATGTAAACATGCCTGAAAAATTAGGTATTGTTGATCTTGCAGCGAGCAGAGAAGAAGGTAGGCCTGATTCAACGCCCCAGCCCACATACCCACACTCAGAGATTGAGGGGGGGACCTGAGAAGGCCACGGGTCGGAGATATAAAGGGGGGCCATCCCAAATAAGCACACAAGCGGGGACAAAAATAGTGAAGGGGACATAGAGGCCCATGGACTGACGGTCGCCATCTTGGCAGGAAAAGGGCCCAGCAATTAAGCCAAACTGACTCAGCACAGGCAGCTACTTGAGTCAAACGCTGTACAATTACACCTTAATAAATCTGAAACATGCAGCAGCAGGGATTCTAAACGGCCACACGGGAGACAAGGAGGCTAACAGCCCCCACAGTCTCTGCACCACTCTTTTTAACAGATAACCCAATGGGCTAACCAGGGACCTTGCCCACATAAAAAGTACTGACCTTTATCTGACTGGGTGTCTATAGAGGGACATTAGTACTGACCTTTATCTGACTGGGTGTCTATAGAGGGACATTAGTACTGACCTTTATCTGACTGGGTGTCTATAGAGTGACATTAGTACTGACCTTTATATGACTGGGGATCTATACGTGACATTAGTACTGACCTTTATCTGACTGGGTGTCTATAGAGGGACATTAGTAATGACCTTTATCTGACTGGGGGTCTATAGAGGGACATTAGTACTGACCTTTATCTGACTGGGGGTCTATAGAGGGACATTAGTACTGACCTTTATCTGTCTGGGGGTCTATAGGTGACATTAGTCCTGACCTCCTGCTGCAGTATTATTACTCCCAGTACTCCCAGGCTTGCTACTATTAGATATAATAACCTCAGTTTTGTTTCCTTATCTGTTGGTAACATCAAAATATGATTATTAAATATTTCATATTTGTTTGTTTTTTTCTCCCAAAGTGAACCCTTTTGTGTGTGTCCCACACATGTGGCGTTTCCGCTCTGCGTATTTTGGATTTGCTCCGCTCAAAAAGTATGAAAAGAGATCCCCCCCCTTGAAGCCCATTAATGACATCATCAGTAAATTGTATGCAACAGATTTCAGTGTTTAGGGTTTATGACCCAATACTGCGATCATATCATTTATGACAAAAATCCGTATTTGTCGTATTATTCAGACGCGCGTGCATCTTTGTGTTACATTTCCTGATACTTTTATTATCTTGATCTTTATATATTTACTAGCGACTTGCCCGTCAAAAAATGGCGGCAATAAGATTGTAAGGCAGGTAATGGTTTGGACGAGACATTCATTTTGTTGGCGGTCGGATATCCTTCGGCGCTCATTGCGAGGCTGTTGGTTGTATTTTTTTTCTGATAGGCGCTTTTGCTGTTATTCTTTGGTCGGCGGTGATGTGTTTTTTGCGCTTATTGCAAGGCTTTGTGTGCTATGAGCAGCGTTGGCGCTCGTTGTGAGGCGCGCAGTGAATGGCTTTTATGTTTAATGTGATAATGTTTTTTTTGTGTATATGTATTTTTGTATGCTAATGAAATAATTACTAAATGAATATACTTTACCTATTTGTAAGTAATATATGCAGGAAGCATTGTGCTGAAGAGCTGACAAGCTGTTTTCATGCTCCTGCAGCATACAATGTAGGTTTTCATACAATGCTGTATAAGTGTCAGCAATGTGTGCAGTGTGTAGTGTAAATAGTCTGCGTGCGGGAGTGGAAGCCGTTAGGGTAGCTGGGTTCTTCCACATTGTGTAAGTTAGTGTTGTAAAATGGCGGGGAATTTGTATGTGGTAAGCGGGTTTGGATGATTTAGCGTCCTTGTTAATAGTGTATCTTTACCTCGTACGGCTTTTTAGGAAAATCTTTTTTAGTTAGCTCTTCAGGTTATTGATCACTGGATATATTAATTACAAATAGGTAAAGTATTTTAGTAATTAATTAATTCATTATTATTAAAAAAAATATATATAAAAAAAATACGCTTAATAGCATATTTTACACTGCGGTTACTTTACATACATTAACGCTTCGCACTTCCTAATACATTTGTTCATTCACAATAGTTATTATCGTGCATTCATTTAATAAGTATTAATTAGTAATGGAAAATAAAAATGTAGACTTTACACTACACTAAAATGTTTTACTTTTTACTCTGCAGTTATATATCTGGATTACTGCTCATTGGCTGCCAGCGATAGCACTCTCAAAGCAGTTACAAATCTAAATCACTTTATTATGCTCTGAGACCTGAATACATTTTTTAATTTACACTGCACAAAAAAAATTATATATTTAACACTGTACTTATATATCTGTCTTTGCGATGAGTGCCGAAGATTGATCGTTGCAAAGCACGAAACATGAAGGACACGGGGAAGAGGCTCACAATGAGCGCCGAAGGTCCTCAGAGTACAAAAAGCATCACATTGTGTGGCAAACAGCATTGCCATGGCTTCAAACTTTTTTATTTATTATTATTGCCCCTTCATTTGTGCCAGGCAAGTCGCTAGTGATATAATATAACATAATGCAATACAATATTATACAGTACACATGGGTGTTGGAACTGGGAGGGGGGGGTAAAGGGTAACCCCCCCCCCCCCCCCAGATTTCTTATCGTATGTATGTATGCGTATAGAAGCTAACAGGGAAGGGGAGAGGGGGAGGAAGACACAGGAGAGGGGAGAGGGGGAGGAAGACACAGTGGAGAGGGGGAGGAAGACACAGGGCAGAGGGGGAAAGAGAAACAGGGTAAGGGAGAGGTGAGGGGAAGAGACACATGGGAGGGGGGAGAGACACAGGAGAGAGTGGGGGGTAGAGACACAGGGGAGAGGGGGGAAGAGACTAATGGGAGGGAGTGGTGAGGAGACACCGGGGAGAGGAAAGGGGGTAAAGACACAGAGGAGGGGGGAAGAAACACAGGGGAAGGGAGAGGGGGTAGAGACACAGGGGAGAGGAGGTAGAGACACAGGGGAGAAGGGGGAAGAGACACAGATGAGGGGGGAGAGACACAGGGGAGAGGGAAGGGGGGAAAGACACAGGGGAGGGGGGAAAGAAACATGGGAAGGGAGAGGGTGGTAGAGACACAGGGGAGGGGGGAGTGACACAGGGAAGAGGGAAGGGGGAAAAGACACAGGAGAGGGGGAAAGAAACACTGGGGAAGGGAGAGGGGGTAGAGACACAGGCAAGGGTGGGAGAGACACAGGGGAGAGGGGGGGAGAGAGACACATGGGAGGGAGTGGGGGGGAGTCACAGGTGAGAGGGGGGGAGAGAGACACATGGGAGGGAGTGGGGGGGGAGACACAGGGGAGGTCTTCTGCTTTATTATTATTATTATTATTATTATTATTATTATTATTATTATTATTACTATATAATGTGTAGATGTACCGGCTGGGCATGCTCTTCTATATTATTATTATTATTATTATTATTACTATATAATGTGTAGATGTACCGGCTGGGCATTCTCTTGAGCATTATTATTATTATTGTTATTATTATTATTAGTAGTAGTATAAAATGTGTAGATGTACCGGCTGGACATGCTCTTCTACATTATTATTATTATTACTATATAATGTGTAGATGTACCGGCTGGGCATGCTCTTGTGCATTATTATTATTAGTAGTATTTTACTAATAATAATAATAATAATAATAATGCACAAGAGCATGCCCAGCTGGTACATCTACACGTTATATAATAATAATAATAATAATAATAATAATAATAATGCATGCCCAGCTGGTACATCTACACATTATATAGTAGTAATAATAATAATAATAATAATGCACAAGAGTCCTTCAGCACTGCACTGGACACTGAATAAACTTGCCTAGCTATGGTTTTTCCTATTGATGCAGTATCACCTACACTCTACGTCCTCTCAGTAAGACTGCAAGTTAGTTATGATTCCAAAATGGCTGCTGTCCATGAGGTATAAGGGTGTGGAAGGGAGTGTATGCTGCTGATTGGCTGGAATGTGTCTGCTGACTGTGACATGCAGGGTCAAAGTTTGCTCAATGATAAAGTATTGGGGGCGGGTCGAATATCGCATATGTTCGCAGTTCGCCGCGAACGCGAACATGCTATGTTCGCCGGGAACAGTCCGCCGGCAAACTATTCGCGACATCTCTATTTAGCATGTTTTCTACAACTGTAGTTACTGCATAATATTGCATTTATCAGCATTACATGTATATCACACATACTTGTCCATTTTTCATGTCACCATGACACGCATCCTCACGGTACTCTCATGGCAACCAAGAGTGCAGTGTTCTCTAAACTAGTGAATGTTGACACTTACTGGGCAATATTTCCTCAACCAAAAAAGAAGTTCAAATGACTTGATTATAGTTTATCATTGTTTACTTTCCAATTAGCCTTTTTGGCCAGCACCTCAAACATGTGCTGATATCAGTGTAATGGTTGCTAAAGGCTGCTCTCTGAGTGTCTGGGACTGTATTCTATTTAGAATCAACCTTTGATGCCTATACTTCAGCCAATGTTTTACCCACTCATTTACCTTTGAATGATACCCCATGCTATGCAGTTTAAGACATACAGCCCCATTAAATTAGAAGCCCACACCGGAAACGACACACCCGCAAACCCTGCGAGCTTGAAATTCTGCTGCGTTACGGAGCTATTAAATTCCATCATACAGTGACAGCTAATGAATGGCAGCTTCCATTCATACTTTTCTGCTGAACAGGCTTGAAGGCAGCAGGGTTTGAATATACACATAAATGCATATATCCATTTGATTATCAAAGTAAACTTGACATTATTTATATCAGCGTGCATAGACTTATGATTTTATATACTGTATATAGGTGTGTGTGGTAACCCTATGAATGGCACATAGCGAGAGGGTAAAATGGAGTAGAAGCTGAGAGTGCACAGAACGAAGGGCCTGGAGGCCACCCCAGCCTGCTGTGGTTGGAAGTAGGCCCCCTTGACCTGGCAGGACCGGTATGGAAGGAGGTGGCTAGCTGGGGGAGGCGGAGCCATTTATAGGCTGGTTTGGCGCCAAATGTATCAGTAGTCCCCCAGCTAGCCAATAAGGAAGATACCCACCCATGCCTAAAAGTATTGTCGTTTAAAGTTCATAAGTTTTTAATTTAAAAAAGTAAATAAATAAATAAAAAATAAAAAATAAATAAAATAAAATAAATACAAATAAAATAATAAATAAACAAACAAAAAAGGAAAGGAATAAATAAATAAAATGAATGATGTACATTGTCAAGCTTAAGGATTGTCTTGTTTTGTTGAGCACTTGTGATTGTTATATTGTTTATTTGTTAACAAATTATGTTTATGTTGTTGTCATGGGGGGAGTCGCCGGGACAGTTGTAAAATGGGTAAGATCCTACTACTACAGTGGTACGGATGTTACAACACAGTAGGCCCTGGATGAGGCGTCAGGGCGTAGGGCCTACTGTCTCTGGCCATGCTCCTCCCCTCACGTGGTTATGTTTATTTATTAATGGTTATGATCATTATGTCTATTTGTGTTTACCAATAAAAGCTGTGGCTAGTCTTCCTCCCAAGAAGTAGTTTGTGTCTAATCATTATATTTAGCCCATGAAGTAGTCTGGGTCTAATCATTATATGTTAGAGGTAATTGTGTTTAACCCATATCCGTACATACTAGCTGGTCCTTGCTTAGGTCACTTACTGAGCCTCAGGCAGGATAATACCAGAACTCAAGGGCAGCCAGACTCCCGGCCTTCCCAGTCAATTATCATGATCTCTCCATGGCTGTTTTACATTACTTTAACACATATTGTCTAGTAACCTCACAAATATACCCCATCCACACTCTGTTGCACATCTGATCTATTCTTCTGCACTCTCTTCTCTCTTGTACTCTCTTTTATCCTCCTTTCCTATAACTCTAAATTATCCACCTTTTCCCTACCTTTCAAATCACTTCATAAGTTCTCACCCAACGACCACCTTGCCATCACTTTCTATTTTTTTATGGGGGTCTTTGACACCTGGTCTTGCTGAGGCAAAGAGGGAATAAAATATCAGTACACTCAATCAATCTGCAATGTATTTATCTAGAACAAAATAACCTATAAATTCATCCTTCCTAATATTTAGGTTGATTATGCCATTTTAAATTCTAGATAATACAGTCCCAGTATGTTTGTATTACCTTTTACAGGACACTCTCTCTTTTTCACACAGATATTGGAGTTTTGATTAAGCAGCACATAACCCTCCTTGCAGAAGCATTTCTTTTTACTGCAGCCAGCAATACATCTCATGGCATAATCCTTATTATCACAGGTTCTGGGACATAAAGTTCCACAAAATTTGAACTCCATGTTCTCTGGGCAATCTGTAAAGTGTCAGAGAGGTAAATGTTATACCACATGTAAATGTACTAACTGCTGACATGCTACATAGTATTGATCACACTTAAATTCCTTAAAGGGCCATTGTATTCTTTTATTTAAAATATATTATTTTGAGGAACAACCATTGAAAATAGACAAAATGTTTTTTTTTTATGTAAAACTAGTGACTTGCCTGTCAAAAATCGCGGCCATATAAAAGTGAAGCCTGGCAATGCTGTTTGCCACACAATGGGAGCCTCTCCCCCTCTACTTTACTGGCCTTTCAATGAGCGCCTTTGGTGCTCATCACAGGCCTTGCAATGAGTGCCTTCAGCGCTCATTGCTAGCCTCCCCCGCGTCTGCCACGTCTACTTTGCTGTCCTCGCAATGAGAGCCTTTGGAGCTCATTGCAAGTCTCTCCCCCTGTCTACTTCCTCCCTTGTGTCTCATTTCCTCCCTCCTCTCCCTCCCTTGTGTCTCCCTTCCCCCTCCTCTCCCACCCTTGTATCTCCCCTATGTGATTTTACCTCCCTCTGCCTCCTGTGTCTCTAACCCCATCCCCTGTGTCTCTTTACCTCCTGTGTGTCTTTCCCCCCTCTCCCTCCCATGCGTCTCTTTCCCCCTCCCCTGTGTCTCTTTCTCCATTCTCCCTCCCCTGTGTATTGTTCCCCCCTGCCCTGTGCCTCTTTCCCCCCTTTCCCCATCCCCTGTGTCTCTTTCTCCACTCTCCCTCCCCTGAGTATTGTTCCCTCCTGTCCTGTGCCTCTTTCCCCCCTGTCCCCCTCCCCTGTGTATCTTCCCCCCCTCCTCTACCTCCCCTGTTTCTCTTCCCCCTCCTCTCACTCCCCTGTGTCTCTTCCCTCCTCCTCTCCCTCCCCTGTGTCTCTTTCCCCCGTCCTCTCCCTCCCCTGTGTCTCTTTCCCACCTCTTTCTCCCATGTGTCTCTTCTCCACCTCTCCTTCCTGTGTCTCTTTCCACCTCCCCTGTGTCTCTTTTCCCACCTCTTCCCCCCCTTTGTCTCTTACCCCCTCTCCACTGTGTCTCTTTCACCCTCTCCCCATGTCTCTTTCCCCCTCTTCCCCATGTCTCTTTCACCCCTCTCCCACCAGTGTCTCTATCCCCCTGTCCCTGTGTCTCTTTCCCCCTCTCCCCCGTATCTCTTTCCCCCTCTCACCATGTGTATTTCCCCCCTCTCCCTCCCATACGTCTCTTTCTTCCTCCCCTGTGTCTCTTTGCCCCCCTCTCCCTCTGTGTCTCTTTCCCCTTTCTCCCTCTGTGTCTCTCCCCCTCCCTCTGTGTCTCTCCCCCCTTTGTCTCTCACCCCCTCACTCTGTGTCTCTTCCCCCCCACTCCCTCTGTTCCTCTTCCCCTCTCTCCCTCTGTGTCTCTTCCCTCCCTCTCCCTCTGTGTCTCTTCCCCCCTCTTCCTCTGTGTCACTTCCTCCCCCTCTCCATCTGTGTCTCTTCCCCCCTCCCTCTGTGTCTCTTCCCACCTCTCCCTCTGTGCCTCTTCCCCCTTCTCCATCTGTGTCTCTTCCCTCCCTCTACCTCTGTGTCTCTTCCCCACCCTCTGTGTCTCTTCCCCCATGTCTCTTCCCCCGCCTCTGTGTCTCCCCCCCTCTTCCTGTGTCTCTTCCCTCTCCTTATGCGCCGTGCATGCGCAATGCGATCAGATCGTTGTCAAACTGCAATTCGTTGTAACTGTGATGACGAAGCGCAGTTTGACAATTATAATATGGATACAGTTTATGGAAAGCTCATTAGTTTAAAAGGTCTCATCTTTCTGAAAACAATCGAATCAACTGAGAAAATAAAATTGGGGCACATAGTAAACAATAATTGAATAAAAACGTTAATGTACAGTATGCATTTTATTTAGGGTTTTTTGTTGTTGTTGTTTGTTTCCTTTTTAAAATCTTTTTGCATGTTATCATGATTGATTATTCAAAAGACCCAAATTCTATCAGCCCCCGCCCTTCATGTTTTGGTTACAGGATAAAACAGTTTATATGTGATCTGTGAAGGTGTTTTCATGCTTTTAAAATAATTATTTAGTAGAATATTATTAATGTACTTTTAAATCATTCAATATAATTAGATTTTCCTCCTGTTGCAGTTTTCAAAGTACCATAAAGTATATATTCTTCATTTGGATTTTTGTGTATAATTTAGCATTACATTTTTGCTCTCAAATACATTATAATTTCTCTACTTTTTTTATAAACTTTATGAACTGAATCTACACATTCTGGAATTGTAACCCTTTACAGGTTTTTCAAAAAAAGGAAATATTCCATTATTAGTAATATTTTTTACATTAATACATATAATGACAACAATAATAATATAATGGGGGAAAAGTGAAAAAAAGGAGTAGGAACAAGAGAGCTAAAAGTGCACAAATCTAAATGGACTTTAGGCAGTGTGAAAGTTATAAAAGGGTGAGAAACATCAAAGGTAGCCAGGTATACCTGTCATGCTCTCTCCATTGGCTATTTTACATTACTTGAACACAAATTGTCTAGTAATCCTACTAACACTGCCTATCCGTTATCTGTCCTGTCTCTACTTGATTATTATACCCTTTACTCCTCTTTCTTCTATTTTATCCTCCTCTTCTATTACTCTTAAAATCTTTCTTTCCTACCGTTCAAGTCACATTTAAGTTCCTATCTCACAATCACCCTGAACGATGCTTCACTATGAAGTCCTTTGATATAGTTGCAGGTTTCTCCCTTCTGTCCTCTAAGCTATATACAGTGCCTTGCAAAAGTATTCACCCCCTTGGCATTTTTCATGTTTTGTTGCCTCACAACCTGGAATTAACATGGATTTTTTGAGGATTTACATCATTTAATTTACAGAACATGTCCACAACTTTGAAGATGTTTTTTTTTTTTTTGTATTGTGAAGCAAACAAATAGGACAAAATAACAGAAAATGTTAATGTGCATAACTATTCACGCCCCTAAAGTCAATACTTTTTAGAGCCACCTATTGCGGCAATCACAGCTCCAAGTCGGTTTGGATAAGTCTCTATGAGCTTGCCACATCTTACCATTGGGATTTTTGCCCATTTCTCCTTGCAAAACTGCTCCAGCTCCTACAAGTTGGATGGTTTGCGCTTGTGAACAGCAATCTTTAAGTCTGACCGCAGATTTTCTATTGGATTGAGGTCTGGCTTTGACTAGGCCTTTCAAACACATTTACATGTTTCCGCTTAAACCACTCAAGTGTTGTTTTAACTGTGTGTTTGAGGTCATTGTCCTGCTGGAAGGTGAAGCTCTGTCCTAGCCTCAAATCACGCACAGAGTGGCACAGGTTTTGCTCAAGAATATCCCTGTATTTAGCACCATCCATCTTTCCCTTAACTCCGACCAGTTTCCCAGTGCCGGCTGCTGAAAAACATCCCCACAACATGATGCTGCCACCACCATGTTTCACTGTGGAGATGGTGTTCTTTGGATGATGTGATGTGTTGGGTATGCGCCAGAAATAGCGTTTTCTTTCATGGCAGAAAAGTAACATTTTAGTCTCATCAGACCAGAGCACCTTCATCCATACATTTTGGGAGTCTCCCACATGCCTTTTTGCAACCTCAAAATGTGCCATTTTGTTTTTTGCTGAAAGTAATGTCTTTCTTCTGTCCACTCTGCCATAAAGCCCAAGTCTATGGAGCATACAGCTTATTGTCGTCCTATGTATAGATACTCCAGTCTCTGCTGTGGAACTCTGCAGCTCCTCCAGGGTTACCTTAGGTTTCTGTGCTGCCTCTCTGATTAATGCCCTCCTTGCCAGGTCCATGAGTTTTGGTTGGCAGCCGTCTCTTGGTAGGTTTGCTGTTGTGCCATGTTCTTGGTTATGATAGATTTGATCCTGGAGATCATCAAAGATTTGGATATTTTTTATAACCTAACCCTGACTTGTACTTCTCAACAACATTGTCCCTTACTTGTTTGGAGAGTTCCTTGGTCTTCATGGCAGTGTTTGGTTAGTGGTGCCTCTTGCTTAGGTGTTGCAGCCTCAGGGGCCTTTCAAAAAAAGGTGTGTATATGTAATGACAGATCATGTGACACTTAGATTGCATATAGGTGTACATCATTTAACTAATGATGTGACTTCTGAAGGTAATTAGTTGCACCAGAGCTTTTTATGGGCTTCATAACAAAGGGGGTGAATACATACGCACGTGCCAATTTTCTGATTTCTTTTTGTAAAAAAAAGTTTTATGTATATATTTTTCTCATTTCACTTCACCAACTAAGACTATTGTGTTCTGATCCATCACATAAAATTCAGATTAAGAAAACATTGAACTTAAGGCTGTAATGTAACAACACACTTTTATTCTGGTGGTAATTTCTCTTCTATTACAACCGAATATCCAAGTGTGTTTTTTTTTTCTGCAGCTTTGTTGTATTGTTTTACCTACATTTAATTAATGTAATAATTTCTAAGGCTTGTTCCTCCTCTGTTGTAGTAAACAAAATATGATTTAGCATGTTTTCTACAATTGTGGTCACTGCATAATATTGCATTTATCAGCATTAAATTTATATCACACATACTTGTCCATTTTTCTAGCTTCATCTTTAAATTATTCACACATTTTGGAATGTCAACTGTGACAAAGTTATACACCGGGTTTATGTAAGCCACAGACAATGCAATGCTCTCTTTCTCCAGGAGGACTGAAAGAGTTGACAGCAGTCGGTTAGCCCAGCAGAGTTTAGCCTTTAAAAAGGCTGCTTGTTAATTAATTGTGGAGTCAGTTTGTGCTGGAGACAGAAAGATAGAAAGGTGTTTACTGAAGCTTGGAAAACACACAGACAGACCCTCATTGAACTGCATAATACTACTGTCTTCCCTACTAAGCCTTTTTGAAGTGGTCCAATCATCAGGGACTACCGAAAAAAAGGAATAGACTGAATGTCCTACTCTTCCCTCCCATTTCCTCATCACTTTTGCCATCTCTACAAGATGCATTTTTGTTCTCACATACTGTCTATTAACCTATTTCCAGACTATTTTCTCACATCTCCCGATAACCTTTGTCCCCTGCCTTTCCATTTTTTTAAAATTTTAGATGCCAATACATGAGGCCACTTCCATCCTTCAGTTTAATTGACCCACATACATTTTCCACCTTCCCTCTCTCTTATCCACCTTCCCACTCCCCCATTCCTCTCTTTTTTTCATTTGTTTTTTATTTAAGCATATCTTGTGTATGAATTACCAGTTAATTATTTTTAATGTTTTTCTGCAATTCACTATTTAATTGCCAGACATCTTGCAATCTCTCTTCTTGTGGTTTAACCATCTGACCCATATACAGTAGTTAAAGTAGAGACTCATTAAATTAGCCCTCGTAGTTCCCTCGGTCCTCGCAAAAGACAGTTTTTTGCTGTTTGCGAGGACTGATTCCTCAATATGTCCCTCACAGCCTGCTTTGCAAGATGACACAGAAAAATAGTTTTATGTATATATTTTTCTCATATATACATAATAGGCTCAGAGAGAGAGCTACGTAGTAACACACAGCCATAAATCTGGGGGTGTATCCCATTGTGATTGGCTGAAAGCAATAGCGCCTTTAAATTGTCTGTTGTCACTGTCAATCAGACTGCAGCCAATCAGAAGGCACAAATGCCTTCAGACAATCACCCCGTGAGGGTGTATCCCATTGTGATGTGCTGAAAGCAAAGGTGCCTACTGATTGGTTTAAAAAAGATTGACAGTTCCTTCAGCCATGGGATATAGGGGTGTATGCTGATTAGTTCATACCATGGCACCTTCTGATTGCCTGAAATGTGATTGACAGCCTTTTCAGCCATTCAGAAGGTGCAATTGCCAATTTCATACCGGAAGAGGCTCTGGAGGCCTCATTAGCGTCAGGGAGCTCTGCGAGTGCGGGGCTCCATTACATAGTTACATAGTTACATAGGCCCTCATTCAATTGCAATTTGGCCAATTGAATAGGGCCCTAAATAAGCACAAGACATATTTTTTAAAGAAGTTTTTAGTTAGTAAGCATCTATCCAAAAGCAAGGTTTTCACTAACCAAAAACTTCTTTAAAAAATATATTCTACTAGCGACTTGCCCGTCAAAAAATGACGGCAATGTGATGTATATGTTTGTCAAGTTGTTTAGTTATTAACATATATTTTTGACACTTGTAAGTATTTTAATATGAACGTGTATTTTTGTAAAATGTTGATGTAATGGTTTTTTAAAATGTAATTTGTATCCGAAGAATTGTTAACTTTAATATACATTGAATGAATAGGAAAGCAAAAAGTAAAAAGCCTTTTTGAAACGTTGCGAAATTTTAACATGAAGTTTAAAATATATGTAAGCAATAACCTTCAAAGTATATATTTAGAAACTTTAACTTTATTTTGTATGTAAGTTTAGAAGTTGACAAAACATTTGTATAATTTTGAACATTATAAAGAGGAACATAGTGAATACATTTTGTAACCTAATTTTTTATTAAAAGTATTAACATTTGAATGTAAAAACAATTGACCTTTAAATTATTCAGTATTAACATGCAATTTCTATCACAATAATTGTTAACTTGAATATACATTGAATGTATAGGAAGGCATACAGTAAAACTCTGCTTAAAACGTACGTAATTAAAGTAATTCATTACTGAGCACATAACCTGGCGATAAACATTAATGTAGTTAGTAATCTTAAGATAACAGACAATATTTACATTGTGACTTAAAAGGTGCTTGACCTCTTAACATCCACTTTGTAGTCTGTTGAATGAAATAACTTTAAAATATATATTTTAAACTTGTAACATTAGAAACATTAACATAGTGACTTAACATTTTAACATAATTTTTACTAAAAATGCAAGGCAAGTATTTTGTGAGGCGAATCATTCATAAACAGTACTTTCATTAATTATGACTGAATTAAACAACCAATTGTTATGTATTTTGGAATGCTTTTAAAAAATGTTGGCATCTTTAATTTGTATCCTGCAAAGTTATAGTACTTCATAGTAGACAATGTTTTTAGTAAAAATACGTCCATCTTCTAATAAATCACCTTGACTTTCATTGTTTTCAATGTAAACTTTAATAGCCTGTGGATTTTTGCACCGTGACAACGCAACATACAATTGACCATGTGCAAAAACTGGTTCTTCCAAGTAAATACCCACAGATTTGAAAGTTTGACCTTGTGATTTATTAATGGTCATGGCAAATGCCATAATAATGGGAAATTGTCTTCTTTGAAGTATAAAAGGGAGACTACTTTCACTTGGTGCTAAATCTATTCTTGGTATGAAAACTCTCTCTCCTTTATGGGTCCCAGTTAAAATTTCAGCATCTATAAAATGGTCCTTTAATTGTTGAACAATTAATCTTGTGCCATTGCATAGGCCTTTTTTTTGGGTTCATATTTCGCAGTAACATGATAATTGCACCTTTCTTTAGCTGCAAAATATGTGGTGGCATTCCAGAAGGAGTTAAAGAGTTAATGAATTCAGTTGAAAAGTTTGCCTGACTTTCATTGTCATCAGCAAGTACAGAATCAGCACTGTGATAATTTCTTTGTGGTGCATTAATTTTTTTTAAGATTTCATTATTGAGTATTAATGCATCTTTATTTTTACACGTCAGTATGACTTGGTTGGCAAGCTCAGAATATTCTTCGTTATTTATGCTCCCTTCAAATATAGCCGATATAATATCTTGTTGACAAATCATATGAGGTGGTATCTCTACAGTGTCATCAGGTAAATGTAGTATTTTTTCTGTTCTTCCTTCTCCAATTTTAATAAGCCAATCATTGAAATCAGTTTGGCCTTCTGATCTCATATTTTGTTGCAGTTGAAGATGGGTAAAATGTTTCCATACTGTACTTGACTTTATACATGTTTCAATAATGTCAGTTCGATTTCCATGTACAACGACAGGTAATGTTTGTCTAAAATCGCCACCCAACAAAATTACCTTTCCACCAAATGGAAAAATATTATCCATGACTTCACGAAGCAAACGGTCAATACATTGGAGGGCATAGCATGACATCATTGTGGCCTCATCTATTATAATTAATTTACATTTCTTCAATTTCTTTGCTTGTAAGGATGTCATGCGAATATCTGACACAGAATTTTCCAAAATAGGCACTGGCAGTTTGAATCCACTATGAACAGTTCTTCCACCTTCTAATAAAAGTGCAGCAATTCCAGTAGTGGCAAACGCCATTGCTATTTGTCCTTGTGCTCGTACTGAACTCATTAATAAATTGTACAAATATGTTTTCCCTGATCCGCCAGGTCCATCAAGATAGAAATAACGCTCTGTCACCATGTCATCATCTATAGCATTTTTAATGGCATGAAATGCTTGCAATTGTAGTGTATTTAAAGTTGCAAGTCTTTCTTGTGTTCTTTCTGCTTGTAGTTGAATGTCATAGTCTTCAAAGTTAATGTCATCTATTAGACCTGGATCAGGCAAATTAAAACTTGCACAACTTAATCCATGAGTTAAAAAGACTTCTTGAATTTCCATTAATGCTTTTAAGTGTGCAATGGGTTCATTGTATCGTCGCATAAAGTCTTCAGCCATATTACTTTTAAAAGTCTCCCACAAAGCTAATGCATTTGGAGCATTTGAGAAGATACAAATAAAAGCAAATTGTTCTCTCATCTGTCGTGGCATTTGACATTGTGCTGCTTCTTCTAAACATCTTTCCCACTCTGTATCATCAGCGAGTAAGTTTCTATTTCTTGCAGCTAAATGGAAGGATTCATATACAATGTCATTAACAGTTCTTAATTGTTCAAAACTTTGTGCTCCTGGAACATTTAAAAGTAATATCCGTAAGCAAAATCGTTCAACATCTCTTGGACTGACTGTGTAAATTCGTGGAATTATTTTATTGCCTCTGGTTTTTCTTGCTCTCCATAATCCATTCACAAAAACATAGTGATATGGAATTTCAATATATAAGTATTGTGTTGCTTGAGCATCAGTGGAATTTAATGCAAACCATGCAGTTAGTGTAGTGTGACGATCTTCACTTTGGGCCAATGCATTCATTTCATTTCCAGAATGGAAATAGACTAAATGTCGTTGTGGCAAATGTACTGCTAACCTATATACTGCATGTGATCTATCATGCATTTCAAATTTTAAAAGCCGCCACATAGCTTCTGGCGCACTGACATAGCGAGCATCTACATGAGATGCAAGTTCATCATGTACTAACTCACTACTTTCAGGGTTGTCTGCACTTTTGACGACTACAGTAGCTGCATCGTAACCTTTGTAAATATATTTGTAGACATATTTAATGGATTTGATGGAAGTGCAGGCTTCTACGTTGATGTGGGCGTTGTACTTCATGAGTAAATGTGGATTGTAGGGTACTACATATCTATTGTCCACTTTTTTTCCACGAATAATGGCACTATCTCCTTCTCTTCTTTTATAAAGTGGATATCCATCACAATTTGCATATGTTTTGTCTCTATAATCTTTTGGAAAATCTTTTGAACATTGATTATTTTCCATACATGGTGATTGTGGATTAAGGTCTCCACAGGGTCCATGAATCATGCGATGAGTAACAATCTCATATAGTCTACCATATAGTTCTGGATCCGGTAGTTCAGCAACTATGACTGCATCCACTTTGTCCGAAGTATCTAATTTATCTTTCTCTTGAAGTATTATGAGAAGATGTGCATGTGGAAGGCCTCTTTTTTGAAATTCAATGGTATATACATAAGCAAGACATTTGCCAAATAACTGATTTATAGTAAAGTCACGTATTAATTCATTTAATTTTATCTTAAAAACTCTGGCTACTAAATCTGGTCGATCTGAAGCACTTTGTCCAAGAAGTAGATTTTGATTAATTTCTGGCCATTGTGGATTACATGTAAATGTCACAAATAAATCTGGTTTTCCAAATTTTGTCACAATAGCCATAGCATCATTGTATCTTTCTCTCATATTTCGAGGAGATCCTTGAAAGGAAGATGGTAAAATGATGGCTTTGCCAGCTGTCATGTCTCTGCTTGTAGCCACGTCAGCAACATAGTCCATGAGTCCACAATATTGTTCTACACGTAGTTTATCTTGTTGATATTTTATAAAGTTTAAATTATTTGCCTCAACTTGCAAATATGAATCAATAATCCATTGTTGTGTTAGTTTGCCACCACATAAAATTGGATTAAATTCATCTCTAATGGCAATTTGAGCAACTTTAAATTCAAGCATAGAAACATTATTTCGGATTCTGGCTTTAGCATTTGGGTAACTGGGAAGGGTTAATTTTGGTTGCCAACCTGCTTCTCCGTGTGGGAAAAAGATGGGATATGTCATTGGATCTAAATTTGGACTTAAGATATTAATATTAATAAATGGTTGGTCCTCATTTCTGGGATATACTCTAATGTCTCTTTGAAATGGTGGTTCTCCTTCATCATTGTGAAAGACCATTGCAACCTCATTTGATGTTGGCAAGTTATAACGACGTTTATCAGTATGTCTGTCTCTTTTAAGCACCATATTAACCTTTGGCATGGGTAATTGATGTCTTTGTGCATGAAGTAGTTGTTCATTTTCTACTTCTGCCAATTTTTTGTAAGCTTTATTGTAGGGATTGTTGTCCATAATGTTATTTAGCTCTATAAAAACACTGGGTAAGCATTTTTTATTTTCTTCCATCTGCATACGTTGGTCAACAGCTTCCATTGTATCTAGGACATATAGTTGAGCGAATTTTCTTTGCTCTCCTTCCTCTGGATGTAAATGTGAAGTCCGATGATAAATTTGTCCTTGGACTTTAAAACAGTAAGGACCATGTCCTGGTACATTAGCAGCCAATGTTGCCCCCATAGATGCAAATGATATGGCACTATTGTAGGATCTTATGTTTGTCTTAAAATTGTTGTAATTTGGAAAAGTAGGTTCAGTCATAATATTTAGTAAATAGGTTGGAAATTGTTTCCTTTGTGGAAGTTTGAACTTTCCTTTTTGACAACCACTAATAAATTGTCCATCTCGGGGTCTCTCCTGTTTAAAATAATAAGCCTCACAAAATTGACATTGAGTAGTCATGTCCCCACAACTATGAACCTCTACTGCTAAAGACTTGAGTAAAGGACAATTTGCAAAGCATATTGGATGTTGACTTTGATATTCATCAGATGAAAAGTCATGAAATGTTTCAACAACAGGTTCTAAATGTTTAGTTTTTTTCGTAGATTTTCTTGGTATATGTTGGACTTGTTCGGTTGAAATTTCCTGTAAGTTTTTAGTAAGAGTTTGTAAATGCTTTTTTTTTGTAGTTGTTTTTTTTGGTCTGTCTTGAGTGGTATGTTGTAAAATGTCATCTGATGTTTTAGGAACAGTTTGTAAATGCTTTATTATTTTTTTATTTTTTTTGGTTGTATCTTTCATTTTTGCAGCTGATATTCTTTTATTTGCAAGTCTTTTGCGTTCTTTTTCTCTTCGAATTTCTTTCTCCTCCGGTGTCTGCTGGGCGGCCCATCTCTCTTGTCTTTCTCTAGTTTGACGTCTTTTCTTCTCTTCTTTGGTCTCGTTATCAGCCATATTAATCTGTAAACGAAAACAAATAAATGTAATTGTGTATATTTAAATTTGTAATTCCTGTTAAAGATTATTGTGCACAATTGGTGAAATAAAAGGCAAATCATGAATGTATCATTGATATTTAGTTAAATTTATCATTCCTGTCTTCACTGGCTCAGAATTTGGCCAATGGAATACTGCTGTAAATAAGCATGTAACATATTTATTTAAAATAATGGTTTTATTTATTAAAAACTTTGTTTGTGGATAGATATTTACCATTGCAAAACTTCTTTGGTGAAAAAAAAAGTGATGTGGTTATTGAGCTATGTATTGCATAGTAGCAATTTAAATAAAATAAGGGAGATAGTAAATTAATTATTTTATTTTTCTGTTGACACGGATGCAACTGAAAGCAGTTTCTTTAGTTTTATACTTTAGTACTTATTATAGTTTACCTTGGTTGAAGTGTGATTTAAATCCGAATGTTTGTTGGTGCTCGTTTCAAAATCGTTGTACAATGGTGTGGTCCTCTGTTGGAAGTCCTCGTCCGATGGTGTGGTCCTGTGGCGATAGCCCCCGTCCGATATTGTGGTCCTGTGGCGATATCCCTCGTCCGATGTTGTGGTCCGTTGGTGAAAGTCCTCGTCCGATGGTCTGGTCCTGTGTTGAAATTCCTCGTCTGCTGGTCTGGTCCTGTGTTGAAATTCCTCGTCTGCTGGTCTGGTCCGAGTCCTCGTCCGATGGTCCGGTCCTGTGGAAAAAGTCCTCGTCCGATTGTCTTCACGCAGTATCTGTTGTAATGTAAAATAGAAAATGTTGTTTGAGTGAAATGTCTGTTAAATAAATTAAAAATGTATTAATTTGACTGTATTGTATGAGTTATGGTTATTTTTTTCTATCTTTGTTTTTTTTTACTTTCTGTACAATCCGACAACTTTTGTTATTCTTATTGAAGGTTCTTAGTAAGGCTTGTGGGTTGTAATATATTAAATAAGATGTGTTTATGTTATTTTTTGTACAATCCTGTTTTGTGCACACCACTTGTGGTATAGTTATTTAACCTTTATCGGGATGGTTATAGTTATTGAAACATGAAATAATATAATTAAGGTAGTTTGCTATGTGTTTGTGTTAGTTTTTGACAATCCTGTTTGGTGCGCATCACTTGTGCAAAACTTATTTCTTCTTGATTGTACAGGTTATAGGTTGTTAAACATTAAAGAAGAATGTTAATATAGTTTGCTATGAGTTTGTGTGCTTTTTTATACAATGCTATTAGGTGCACAACACTTTTGTTATTCTTATTTTTGCTTCTTTGTAAGGCTTATAGGTTGTTAAACATTTAATAAGAAATTCTGTTTTGTGTGTAGCAGTTTGTGTGTCATTGAATTGCGATTTGGCTAATTGAATCGTGCCCTAAATAAGCACATAGCATATTATTTAAAATAAGTTTGTAGTCATTGAAAAACTGTATTTTTGATATTTTTTTATTAACTAAAACCTTAGTTTTAAGAAATTGTTATGTTGTTATTTAGAGCCCTATTCAATTGGGCAAATTGCAATTGAATGAGGTCCTTTGTGTGTACCATATGTTGCATAGTTTGGCCCTCATTCAATTGCATTTTTTACAATGTAATAGTACTCTAAGGCCGTAATTGAATTGCAATGTAGAAATTTGAATAGGGTTGTAAATAAGCACATCACATATATTTGTTAAAATAGAATAAGGGCCTAAAAGTTCTTATTTATAGCCATATTTAATTGTCCAAAATAGCAATTGAATGAGGGCCTTTGGTTACTGCATTTGTTATATTGTGAGCTCCTCATTCAATTGTGTTTTGGCCAATGGAATAGAGCTCAATATCAGCACAGAGCATATTTTTTTACGGAATTTTGTATTTAGTGAACTTGTATCCAAAAGCAACGTGTTCACAAAAGAAAAATTTCCTTTAAAAAATATGCTCTGTGCTTATATACAGCGCTATTGAAATGGGCAAATCACATTTGAGTGAGGCCCTTGTCCATTAAAGACATATAGGTCCTCATTGAATTGCAATTTTGCCAATTGAAGAGGGCTCTATATAATCACATAACATATTTATTGAGCAAAGTTTTTAGTTATTGAAAACCTTGATTGTGGTTAGAAATTCAGTAACTAAAAAGTTCTGTATAAAAAAAATGTTATGTGCTTATATAGAGCCCTATTCAATTGAGGAAGTTGCAATTGAATAAGGCTCATGGTTATTTCTTGTTTATACTTAATATTTTACCTTGATAGAAGTTTTGAATGACAGACGGTCCCCTCCTGCCAATCTTAATCCGCCGGTCTTCTTGTAGTGTCTGTTTGAAAAAGAAAGTGAAATAGTTATTTGTATATTTATAATTTGTCATCTAGCAAAGCATGGCCTTTTGAGCATGTAATGTCTTATTGTATCTTACCTCTTCAAATTTGTTGGTGTTCTTTAAAAGGGATTGTGCTTCACAGTGCACGGTGCAAATTGTTGAGTGACGCTGTTGATGCAGAGTCTGTTTGAATATTAAAAGAAATAGAAAGATTCAGCTTTATATGATCTATTGAATTGCAGTAAATTAATTCAATTAACCTTATTTTTTGTTGGGGGCTACACACATATGTCACATACATGAAGCACATTACATAGTTTAATGTAATTATTTTGTGTACGTGTGACATATCAGTATACATGAGTCAAATTTAAATGGTTAAATTAACCTTATATATTTTTTTTCCAACACACATAAATGTGTGTGTGTGAGATGTAACTATAGATGATACACATATATGTGCGTGTGACATATCAGTATACATGAGATATAATGTCATTTAAATGTAGTTGTTTACTGATTTTGTTGTAAGCTAATTTTGTTGCATTGGCAATACACATAAATGTGCGTGTCACATGTCACTATACATTATACACATATATGTCCGTGTCACATGTCACTATACATTATAGACATATATGTCCGTGTCAGATGTCACTATGAAGGGGCAATACACAGAAATGTGCGTGTCAGATGTCACTATACATTATAGACATATATGTGCGTGTCACATGTCAGTATATATTATACATATACGTGCGTGTCAGATGTCACTATACATTCTATACATATACGTGCGTGTCACATGTCACTATGAAGGGGCAATACACAGAAATGTGCGTGTCAGATGTCACTATACATTATAGACATATATGTGCGTGTCACATGTGACTATACATTATAGACATATATGTGGGTGTCAGATGTCACTATACATAAAGCTCTGTTTAATATTAAATTATGTTTTTTTGTTGTTTTGTTAAATGAAGCGTATTTTTTTTGTGAGCCTATACACATAAATGTGCCATATATGTCACTACATAAATCCTATTTTTTTGTTTTTATTTGTTTGACCTGTCCTGATAATAAAATGTAATATATTATAGCTTACCTCTCAGTTGTAATTTGCACAATGCAAAGTAGTAAATTAGTAAAGAATTGTCTTCTCAAGTAAAAGCAGCAGTTATCTCAGAAGTCACTCCGTTGATCACCTGAGGAGAAATGTATTTTTTAGTTGGAAATAGGCAGTATTTATAAACTTGTAGAAAGTTCTGGAAAGTGAGACCGTTAGAACGCAATACGCATGCGCTATTTGCGTTCCAGCTTACAATTTGCGTTCCATCCGCCATTTTAGGCGTATTACTGTTCAAAATGGTGTTTAATATGATTGTGATACGTTCCGCATA
Source organism: Discoglossus pictus (assembly GCA_027410445.1). Classification (NCBI taxonomy): domain Eukaryota; kingdom Metazoa; phylum Chordata; class Amphibia; order Anura; family Alytidae; genus Discoglossus; species Discoglossus pictus. The sequence goes on from CM050169.1 coordinate 227,360,720, forward strand.
GTATGTGTTTCATTATTGCGAGTAAGTGTAGTGTAGTTACGTCTGAAGCCTCGTTTTCGTTTTGTTCGTCGGCCATTTTTTCTCTCGCTTAGCGATGATATTAGTGTCTAAAGTGTTTATTTTGATTTAAATGTAGGTGTAACTTGTTTTTTTGAGGTGCTGGCTGGTTCCTCTTGCTGTAGGTAAGCTTTTTATGTGTTTGTTGTGTGTCTTTGTTAAGTTTTAAATGTTTGTATGTCGGCGTGTTGCGTCCGATGTTTGCGAAGTCGTAATGTGTGGTAACGTGTCTCGTATGGTGTTTGCGTGTGTAGCCTCGTTTTCGTTTTATTCGTCGGCCATTTTTTGTGTCGCTTAACAAACTATTTAGTGTCTAAACTCTTTTATTTTGAGTGCAATTAAGTTGTAAGTTGCATTTTTGAGGTCCTGGGTGCTTCCTGTTTGTGTAGGTAAGGTTTTTATGTATGTGCTGTGTGTATGTATTGTGTTTGTAATTTTGTAATGTTCGCGAGTTGCGTCCGAGTGTTGCGAGGCCGTAATGTGTGTGAACGTGTGTCGTATGTTGTTTGCGAGTGTCGTAATGTGTGTGAACGTGTGTCGTATGTTGTTTGCGAGTGTCGTAATGTGTTGCGACGTAAACTTTTTTTTGCAAGGGTCGCAGTTGCTGCAACTGAAGACCTCGCTTTGCGAGGTCCTCAGGTGCTGGCATGGAGCGCCTGCCGCGCTCCAAGCCAGCAACTGAGGCCCTCGCTTCGCGAGGGTCCTCAGTTGCTGGCAAGGAGCGCCTTCGGCGCTCCATGCCAGCAACTGAGAACCTGGCACAGTGCCCTCGCTTCGCGAGGCCCGCGACTCGCTGCGCGAGCCCCGGCCCTCGCTCCGCGAGCCCGCAGCGTTAGCAACAACTCGTACGCTCACAACTATATATGTGATGTGCTTATTTAGAGCCCTATTCAATTTGCCAAATTGCAATTGAATGAGGGCCATAGTATTTATGGTTGAAAAAAGACTTTCAGTCCATCAAGTTCAACCTTTTAAGATCTCCTCTGATCTGCAATATGAGGATTAACTATTAATTAATTCCCTCCTGATCCCAGACCCTTGCGACCAGACTTCTCCCTGGATCAATACTACCTCTCTAATTATCCATGATAACCCTGAATTCCCTTTTTAATTAGAAATAAATCCAGTTCTCTTTTAAAGTTATCTATTGAATCCGCTGTCACTACCTCCTCTGGTAGAGAATTCCACAGATTAACCATCCTTCCACCTTTAAGGTGGAATATTTTTACTTCTAACCTCAAGGGATGTCCTCTTGTCAGTTGAAAACCTCTTGGCACAAAAAGCTCCCTTGACAAATCTTTATACTGACCCTGGATGTATTTATATAAGGTAATCATATCTCCTCTTAGACGCCTTTATTCTAGAGAAAATAAGCTTAATTTGGTTAGTCTTTCTTCATAACTTAGCCCCTCCATTCCCATTATTAGTTGTGTTGCCCTCCTCTGTACCTTTTCCAGCTCTAAAATGTCCATTTCATGAAGTGGTGCCCAAAATTGTACTCCATATTCCAAATGAGGGCGTACTAGAGATCTGTATAGCGACAGAATTATATTTTCTTCTCTGGCTTCTATACCCTACTTAATACATGCTAATATTTTATTTGCCTTTGCAGCTGCTGCTTGGCTTTGAGCACTGTTACCTAGGTGGTTGTCCACAAGCACTCCCAAATCCCTTTCAATATCTGATACACCTAGATTTGCTCCATTAAGTTTATAAATTGCATGGCTATTTTTCCTTCCCAGATGAATAACTTTACATTTATTCGTATTAAATCTCATCTGCCATTTAGATGCCCATTCCTCAATTTTATGTAAATCCCTTTGGAGGGAAAGCACATCACTATCTGATTTAATTACCTTGCACAACTTCGTGTCATCAGCGAAAATGGAGACACCACACTCCAATCCCAACTCTAAGTCATTAATAAACATGTTAAAAAGGAAAGGACCTAATACTGAACCCTGAGGAACCTCACTTACCACATTAGTCCAATCCGAGTATGTTCCATTTACAACAACCCTTTGCTTCCTGTCTTTTAGCCAGCTCTCAATTCATGAGCAGATATTTACAGCAACTCCTGTATCTCAAAAAGACTACATCCTCTGAGTTGCCTTGATCCAGGTTCCTACTAACCTCCTCATAGAAACTAATTAGATCTGCTTGACATGACCTATCCCTCATAAATCTATGTTGACTCCTAGTTATAATCCTGTTCAAATAGACATTTTCTTGTATATTATTCCTTATTAACCCTTCTAAAAGCTTCCCCACTTCAGAAGTTAGGATCACTGGTCTATAATTCCCCCGGATTTCCTCTGGCTCCCGTTTTAAATACAGGTATCACATCAGCTTTTCTGCGGTCATCTGGTAGAGACCCTGGCCCTCATTCAATTGCGATTCGGCCAATTGAATAGGGCTCCAAATAAACACATAGCATATTTTTTTTACATATGTTTTTAGTTAGTAAGCATCTATTCAAAAGCAAGGTCTTCACTAACTAAAAACTTCTGTAAAATAAATATGCTCTGTGCTTATTTAGAGCCCTATTCAATTGGCCAAACCGCAACTGAATGAGGGCCCCTGTGTTGAGTGAATCTTGAAAAATTAAATATAATGGTTTGGCTATTACAGAACCCAGTTCCCTTAGTACCCTTGGATGTATTCCACCAGGACCCGGGGCTTTATTAACATTTATTTTTTCCAACCTCTTTTGGATTACTTCCTGTGTTATCAATTATTTGGCAAAGGTAGTGTAGCCCCATTATGTTGCCGTGTCCCAACCACTGGTACCTGCCTGTTCCTGGTCACTAATTATCAGACGGCCTGTGTCACATTGTAATGTTCCTATAGCTTCCTTCCTCACCTTCTTCCCATTAATATACTTAAAAAATATTTTAGGGTTAGTCTTACTCTCTTTTGCAATTAATTTATCATTTTCTATTTTAGCCAGTCTAATCACGCTTTTGCAAGCCTTGTTGATTTCCTTGTATTCCCGTAAAGCAGTCTCTGTCCCCTCTTGTTTGTATAATTTAAATGCCTGTTTTTTACTCCGTATCTTGATCTTTAAATCATTGTTAAGCCACATTGGATGGGATTTACTCCTTTTACTTTTATTCCCACACGGTATATGCCGATGTGTATGTATATTTAGTAAGGATTTAAATGTTGTCCATTTATGTTCAGTGTTTTTACTTTTAATTTTGTTTTTTTAATTCAATCTCAAATGAGACTGTGTTGTGATCACTGTTTCCCAAAGGTTGCCCTATTAGTTTTTTTTTTTTTTTTTTTTAGAGCGCGGATGTATCAAGAGCCAAGCCGGGGCAGAAGAGGAGATGGTCGGGGACAGGTAAGTTTTCAATTTATAATGTTTATATTTTATTTATTTGTTGTGTTTGATGTATGTGTTATACTAATATGATGCATCTTTTTTCCAGGGGCTGAGCCAGAAAACAGAAGAAGATGGACGGGGACATGCTGGAAAGGTAAGTTTAATACTGTATTTGTACTATTTATTTATTTTATGTAGTGTTTAATTTTTCAATAATGTGATTCTTTTTTTCCTTGGGGGTGCGATCAGATAACTGATGGTGAACTAACTCACCTGCAATTATCGGAACCTTTCTCATTGCCCTTTATGTAAAGTGGGGCTACATTAGAAGTTCTCCAGTCATCTCAAAATATTTATGACAATAACAACTCACTAAGAAATTCATTTAATGGTGCTGCAAGAATGAAACTCCATCAATGCCCTTGGTTTGCATTATATGGACCAACTGACTTGCCTTTATATACAGCAACAGCTAATCAATGGCAGCTTCCGATCATACTTTTCTGTTGAACAAGCTTGAAGACAGAAGGGTTTGAATATACACATAAATGCATATATCCATTCGATTCTCAAGGTAAACTTGACCTTATTTATATCAGCATTCATAGACTTATGATTTTGTATACTATATATAGGTGTGTGGTAAGCCTATTAATCGGATATAGCAAGAGGGTAAAATGAAGTAGAAGCACGTGAGCTGAGGGTGCACAGAACTTACTGAGCCTCAGGAGGGATAATACCAATAAACAGTGTGACAGAACTCAAGGGCAGCCAGACTCCCACCCATCCCAGACAATTATCATGCTCTCTCCATGGCTGTTTTACATTACTTTAACACATATTGTCTAGTAACCTCACTAATTTACCACATCCACTCTTTGTTGCACCTCTGATCTATTCTTCTCACCTTATTCTCTTTTCCCTACCTTTCAAATCACTTTTTTTTTGAGAATAAAATCTCAGTACACTCAATCTGTAAGGTATTTATCTAGAACAAAATAACCTCTAAATTCACACTTCCTAATATTTAAGTTGATTATGCCATTTTAAATTCTAGATAATACAGTCCCAGTATGTTTGTATTACCTTTTACAGGACACTCTCTCTCTTTCACACAGATATTGGAGTTTTGATTAAGCAGCACATAACCCTCCTTGCAGAAGCATTTCTTTTTGCTGCAGCCAGCAATACATCTCATGGCATAATCCTTATTATCACAGGTTCTGGGACATAAAGTTCCACAAAATTTGAACTCCATGTTCTCTGGGCAATCTGTAAAGAGTCAGAGAGGTAAATGTTATAACACATGTAAATGTACTAACTGCTCAAATGCTACATAGTATTGATAACACTTAAATTCCTTAAAGGGCCAATCGCATTATTTTATTTAAAATATATGAGTTTGAGAAACAACCATTGAAAATAGACAACATATTTTTTTTTAAATGTAAAATACAGTTTAATTTAGAGCTCATTAGTTTAAAAGGCCTCATCTTTCTGAAAACAATAAAATTAACTGAGAACATAAAATTGGGCAACATAGTATGTAATGTAATAATTTCTAAGGCTTGTTCCTCCTCTGTTGTAGTAAACTAAATATGATTTAGCATGTTTTCTACAACTGTGGTTACTGCATAATATTGCATTTATCAGCATTACATTTATTACACACATACTTGTCCATTTTTCTAGCTTAATTTTTTAATTATTCACACAATTAGGAATGTCAACAGTGACAAAGTTATACACAGGGTTTATATAAGCCACAGACAGTGCAAAGCTCTCTTTCTCCAGGAGGACTGAACGAGTTGACAGCAGTCGGTTAGCCAAGGCTGCTTGTTAATTAAGTGTGGAGTCAGTCTGTGCTGGAGACAGAAAGATAGAAAGGTGTTTACTGAAGCTTGGAAAACACACAAACAGACCATCATTGAACTGCGTAATCCTACTGTCTTCCCTACTAAGCCTTTTTGAAGTGGTCCAGTCATCAGGGACTACCGAGAAAAAAAGACTGAAGCTCCTACTCTTCCCTCCCATTTCCTCATCACTTTTGCCATCTGTACAAGATGCATTCTTGTTCTCCCCTTGACTTTTTACCTATTTTGTTACATTACAGCCCTAAATTCAATGTTTTGTTAATCTGGATCTTATGTGATGGATCAGAACACAAAAGTCTAAGTTGGTGAAGTGAAATTAGAAAAATATATACATAAAACTATTTTTTAGAAATAGAAAACAGAAAATTGGCATGTGCATATGTATTCACCCCCTTTGTTATGAAGCCCATAAAAAGCTCTGGTGAAACCAATTACCTTCAGAAGTCACATAATTAGTGAAATGATGTCCACCTGTGTGCAATCCATGGATCACATGATTTGTCATTACATATACACACTTTTTTGAAAGGCCCCAGAGGCTGCAACACCTAAGCAAGATGCACCTCTAACCAAACACTGCCATGAAGACCAAGGAACTCTCCAAACAAGTAAGGGACAATGTTGTTGAGAAGTACAAGTCAGGGTTAGGTTTTAAAAAAAATATCCAAATCTTTGATGATCCTCAGGAGCACTATCAAATCTATCATAACCAAATAGAAAGAACATGGATCAACAGCAAACCTGCCAAGAGACGGCCGGCCACCAAAACTCACGGACCGGGCAAGGAGGACATTAATCCGAGAGGAAGTAAAGAAACCTAAGGTAACCCTGAAGGAGCTGCAGCGTTCCACAGCAGAGACTGGAGTATCTGTACATAGGACGACAATAAGCCGTACGCTTCATAGAATTGGGCTTTATGGCAGAATGACCAGAAGAAAGCCATTACTTTCAGCAAAAAACAAAATGGCACATTTTGAGGTTGCAAAAAGGCATGTGGGAGAATCCCAAAATGTATGGAGGAAGGTGCTCTGTTCAGATGAGACTAAAATGTAACTTTTCGTCCATCAAAGAAAACGCTATCTCTGGTGCAAACCCAACACATCGCATCACCCAAAGAACACCATCCCTACAGTAAAACATGGTGTGGCAAAAAGGAGTAAAAGCATAATTAAAGCAAAAAAACTGAAGAAAAAGGAGGACACAACCTACTTCTAAAAAACAATAGACAGAAGCATTTAGGAAATATATAGTTTAAGAAACAGCATAATCAGGAGTGTATACATTGTTTAAAAATAGCACAGTATTAGCACTATAAATGAATAAGGTAAAGTAGTGACTGTGACAGACTAACAGTCACGAGGTAAAAGGGTAATATAAGAAGAAATAAGCACTAAGTCAAATAGCACAAGCACTTTAAGATAAGAATTTTTGAATAACACAACTTGAATTATAATGCACTTTAAGAAATAGAACTCCGAATTAACATAAATAAACAGGACAAAAGATTAACACAAAAGAAATGCAAAGGCACTTAAAACATATACTCCAGTGAAGTGCTGTATGAATAAACAAAACTATACAACATACAAAAGGATTATAAAACCTTATCTTAATCTTATGTAAAAAAAAAAAAAAAAATTTAATCTTATGTAAATTAAAATCCAGGGTACCTGATAAGGATTTGACTAAGGAAACATACCCAAAAATACACAAATACAATTGAATTGAAAAACCAAATCTTTTATTGACTTGAGCATAATAAAGTAATTAAATAAAAAAGCTGTGATCAAAGCAAAGAATATAATAACAACAAAAATAAAACTTAAATAAACCTCTAATAATTTGCTGGACGTCAAAAAACCCAAAGGATTAAACACCTTGGCCCTCATTCAATTGCAATTTGGCCAATTGAATAGGGCTCTAAATAAGCACATAACATATTTTTTTTATCAAAGTTTTTAGTTAGTAGGCATCTATCCAAAAGTAAGGTTTTCACTAACAAAAACTTATTTAAAAAAGATATGCTATGTCCTTATTTAGAGCCCTATTCAATTGGCCAAATTGCAATTGAATGAGGGCCCTTGGGTTTAACATGATTTTTTTAATCGTTGCATTTTTTTTTAATCGTTGCATTTTTAACAACATTTTAAATGTACAAATAAAGATTGCATTTTTTAAAATGAGTATGTGGCAATAATAATTAAAATAAAGGCTGCATAAAAGGTGTTTCTGTACAACCTTGGTTGGTTGTTCAAGGATTCCTAAATAGGATCCACAGGACAATATTTTGGTACGCATTTAAGTAATAACACCTAGGCCCCAAAAAATAAACTAAGATCATTTTTTTGAGTATTATATGTTTTTTTTTCTATTTTTTTAATTTTATTAGTGTTATTGTTGTTTTTGTATGCGCGCAGTTCTCGCTTTCCTTTTTGCAAAGTGTTACGGGCCGTAATTTTTCCATGCGTTTTTTTCAAAGTGCCAGGGGTCTCGCATTCTGTATTGTGTAATTGAGTTTTGTGTTGATGTGTAGTTTTGCACTCACTGCATAAGTTGCACGGGGTCGTAGGGATGGGCGCCTATGACGCTGATCTCCACCGGTGCAGTGAGCGCCTTTGGCACTCCCTGCCTAACTCAGATGGGGTCGTAAGGATGAGCGCCTATGGCGCTCATTTCCACCAGCGCAAAGAGCGCATCCAATAATGCTTTTCTGCTGAACAGGCTTGAAGACAGCAGGGTTTGAATATACACATACATGCATAAATCCATTCAATTCTCAAATCTATTTATATCAGCATGCGTAGACTTATGATTTTATATACTGTATATAGGTGTGTGGTAACCCTATGAATGGGATATAGCAAGAATGTAAAATGGAGTAGAAGCACGTGAGCTGAGAGTGCACAGAACTAACTGAGCCTCAGGCAGGATAAACAGTGTGACAGAATTTAAGGGCAGCCAGACTCCCGGCCTTCCCAGACAATTGCCATGGTCTTTCTATGGCTGTTTTACATTACTTTAACACATATTGTCTATTAACTTTACTAATTCACCCCATCCACTCCATGTTGTACCTCTGATTTATTGTTCTGCACCCTATTCTCTCTTGTACTCTTTTCTATCCTCCTTTCCTATAACTCTGAATTATCCACCTTTTCCCTACCTTTCAAATCACTTTCTATCTTTTTATGGGGGTCTTTGACGCCTGGTCTTGCAGAGGCAAAAAGGGAATAAAATCTCAGTAAATTCAATCTGTAACATATTTATCTTGAACAAAATAACCTTTAAATTCATCCTTCCTAATATTTAAGTTGATTATGCCATTTTAAATTCTAGATAATACAGTCCCAGTATGTTTCAAATACCTTTTACAGGACACTCTTTCTCTTTCACACAGATATTGGAGTTTTGATTAAGCAGCACATAACCCTCCTTGCAGAAGCATTTATTTTTGCTGCAGCCAGCAATACATCTCATGGCATAATCCTTATTATCACAGGTTCTGGGACATAAAGTTCCACAATGGTTGAACTCCATGTTCTCTGGGCAATCTGTAAAGCGTCAGAGAGATAAATGTTATAACACATGTAAATACTAACTGCTCACATTGCTACATAGTATTGATCACACTTATATTCCTTAAAGGGCCATTGTATTCTTTTATTTAAAATATATTATTTTGAGGAACAACCATTGAAAATAGAAAAACATTTTTTTTTTATGTAAAATACAGTTTAATGAAAAGCTCATTAGTTTAAAAGGCCTCATCATTCTAAAAACAATCAAATCCACTGAGAAAATAAAATCGAGGAACATAGTAAACAATAATTGAATAAAAATGTTAATTGTTTGTTTGTCCTTTTCCTTTTTAAAATCTTTTTGCATGTTATCATGATTGATTTTTCAAAAGACCCAAATTCTATCAGCCCCTCACTTCTTTTTTTGAATACAGAATAAAACTGTTTATATGTGATCTGTGAAGGTGTTTTCATGCTTTTAAAATAATTATTTAATAGAATATTATTTATGTACTTTTAAATCATAGTTACATAGTTACATAATTAGATAGTAATTAAAGGTTGAAAGAAGACTTTCAGTCCATCAAGTTCAACCTTTTAAGATCTCCTCTGATCTGCGATATGTGGATTAGTTGTTAATTGATCCAGAGGAAGGCAAAAAAAAAAAATACAGTGAAACTTTGCCAAATGTCACAAAAGGGAAAAAAAATGAATTCCTTCGTGACCCCAGATACTGGCGATCGAATTTCTCCCTGGATCAATACTCCCTCTCTAATTAACAAGGTTAAGCCTGAATGCCCTTTTTAATTAAAATATATCCAATCCCTTTTTAAAGTTATCTATTGAATCCGCTGTTACTATCTTCCTTGGTAGAGAATTCCACAGATTAACCACCCTTACTGTGAAGAAACCTTTTCTTTCTTTAAGGTGGAATCTTTTTAGTTCTAACCTCAAAGGATGTCTTCTTGTCAGTTGAAAAACTCTTGGCACAAAAGGCTCCCTTGACAAATTATTATACTGACCCTGGATGTATTTATATAAGGTAATAATATCCCCTTTTAGACAGCTTTTTTCTAGAGAAAATAAGTTTAATTTGGATAGTCTTTCTTCATAAGTTAGCCCCTCCATTCCCCCTATTAGTTTTGTAGCCCTTCTCTGTACTTTTTCCAGTTCTAAAATGTCCTTTTATGAATTGGTGCCCAAAACTGTACTCCATATTCCAAATGAGGGCGTACTTGGGAATTGTATGGTGCCAGAATTATATTTGCTTCCCCTGCTTCTATGACCTTCTTAATACATGCTAATAGTTTATTACCCTTTGCAGCTGCTGCTTGTCATTGAGAACTGTTACGTAGGTGGTTGTCCACAAGCACTCACAAATCCCTTTCAATATCAGATACCCCTAGATTTGCTTCATTAAGTTTATAGATTGCATGGTTATTTTTCCTTCCCAGATGCATAACTTTACATTTATTCGTATTAAATCTCATCTGCCATGTAATTGCCCATTTCTTTAATTTATGCAAATCCCTTTGGAGGGAAAGTACGTCATTTTCTGATTTAAATACCTTGTACAACTTCATGTCATCAGCAAAAATGGAGACACTACTTTCCAATCCTACTTCTAAGTCATTAGTAAATATGTTAAAAAGGAGAGGACCTAATACTGAGCCCCGAGGAACCCCACTTACCACATTAGTCCAATCCAAGTATGTTCCATTTACAACAACCCTTTGTTTCCTGTCTTTTAGCCAGCTCTCAATCCATGTGCATATATTTACTGCAATTCCTGTATCCCTTAGTTTGCACAATAGTCTCCCATGTGGCACTGTATCAAAAGCCTTTGCAAAATCTAAAATGACTACATCCACTGAGTTGCCCTGATCCAGGTTTCTACTAACCTCCTCATAGAAACTAATTAGGTTTGTTTGACATGACCTATCCCTCATAAATTCATGTTGGCTCCTACTTATAATGCTGTTTGAATAGACATACTTGTATATTATCCCTTATTAACCCTTCTAAAAGCTTTCCCACTACAGAAGTGAGGCCTACAGGTCTATAATTCCCCGGATTTGCTATTGCCCCCTTCTTAAATATAGGTATTACCTCCACTATTCTCCAGTCACCTGGTAGTGACCCAGGGTTGAGTGAAAAATTAGATATAATGGTTTGGCTATTACAGAATCCAGTTCCCTCAGTACCCTTGGATATATTGCACCAGGACCCGGGGCTTTATTGACATTTATTTTTTTCCAACTTCTTTTGGATTTTTTCCTGCATTAACTAGTTATTTGGTGAAGGTAGTGTAGCCCCATTATTGTGCAGTGACCCAACCGCAGGTACCTCTCTTGTATATACAGAAGAAAAGAACATATTTAGCTCAACTGCCTTTTCCTGGTCACTATTTCTTTAGACAGCCTGTTTCACATTGTAATGTTCTTATAGATTCCTTCCTGTCCTTCTTCCCATTTATATACTTGAAAAAATATTTTAGGGTTACTCTCTTTTGCAACTAATTTTTCATTTTCTATTTTAGCCAGTCTAATAGCCCTTTTGCAAGCCTTGTTGACTTCCTTGTACTCATGTAAAGCAGTCTCTGTCCCCTCTTGTTTGTATAATTTAAATGCCTGTTTTTTACTCTGTATCTTGATCTTTAAATCATTGTTAAGGCAAATTGGATGGGATTTACTCCTTTCACTTTTATTCCCACACGGTATATGCCAATGTGTATGTATATTTAGTACAAATTTAAATGTCCATTTATGTTCAGTGTTTTTACCTGCTAGTTCTCTGTCCCAGTCAATACTTTGTATGGCTGCCGTTAGACCGTTAAAATCTGCCCTTTTAAAATTAAGAGTTTCCCTTACAGTTTTGCTTTTTTTAATTCAATATCAAATGAGACTGTGTTGTGATCACTGTTTCTCAAAGGTTGCCCTATTTCAACATTTGATACTATATCAATATTATTTGTGGTGACAAAATTCAAGATGGCCTCATTTCTTGTAAGCTCTTATAAAACCTGTGCCAGATAATGATCTCTGAGTATACTCAAGAACCTGCTCCCCTTAGCTGAACTGCTGGTCTCATTTATCCAGTTTATTTCAGGGTAATTCAAATCTCCCATTATTAGAACTTGCCCGTGCTTAGCTGCATTTCCAATCTGTAACAATAATTGAATTTCCTCACTTTCAATTATATTTGGGGAATTATAATTCATCCCTTATACCCTCTACACTTTCTACCCCATTACTACTATCTAGTCCCTCCCCCCCTCCTTGGACGTCCTTCCCTTAAGCTTATTCCCTAATTCTCTAAAATCATTCTTTAGGACACTCCATCTTCCCCTAACTTTGTCATTGGTACCAATATGTACCAAGACCGCAGGTTCATTTCCAGTCCCTTCCAATATAATTAGATTTTCCTCCTTTTGCAGTTTTCAAAGTACTATAAAGTATATATTTTTCATTTGGATTTTGGTGTATAATTTAGCATTACATTTCTGCTCTAAAATACATTATATTTTCTCTACTTTTCTTCTATAAACATTATGAACAGAGTCTACACATTCTGGAATTATAACCCTTTTACAGGTTTTCTAAAAATGGCAAATATTCCATTATTAGAAATATTTCTTATACATATAGGGCCTCATTCTATTACCGGCCGTAGGAGATGCGGGGCCGCAAGGACCGGCCGCAAGCTATTCTGCTATTCTATTCCCCTCCGCCGGGGATTCTGGCAGGCTTGCGGCCGGTGCCTTGCTATCCCTTGCGGCTGCTCGCACCGGAGGAAAGCCTTTCATCTAAAACGGCCGCTAGAGTTTCGGCCGCAAGAAAGCCCCGGTTGCTATTCTATTGCTCCTGGAACCCTCTCTGCAAGGCTAAAAGTGAGCCGCAGCTTACTTGCAGGAAAAAGGTCCCGCTAGCACCAATTAAGCACATTATAAAGCCAAAATAAAGACATCCTGCACTCTGAGGAGACTATAAAGTGATTGTAGGTGTTAGCAAAAATAGCACAACATTCCCCTATACTCAAATCCGTAAAATTATTTTCTTTTTATATATGTCAAATATCCATGTAAAAAGTCCAGAGTGCTTGGAGCACCTCAGACCCGGCCACGCTGCGGCCGGAAAATAAACAGTTAATGTAAACTCGGGTTTGGGCTGATGTGCAAGCTTGAGAGTGGGTTACTATTAACCCTCATGTCCCCCAATATGATCCCTAGCATTTACAGAGCTGTACAGTGCAGGCTTGAATTTATTTTTCACTTTAAAGATTTCTGAGCTTACGGCCGGTTGCAAGATATACGGCCGACCGTAAGAGGAGATCCTTGGAATCGCAGCCTTGCGGACGTTTTACAGCAGATAATAGAATGAGGCCCATAGTAATTAAATGGGGGAAAGGAAGTAAAAAAAAGGAGTAGGAACAAGAGAGCTAAAAGTGCACAAATCTAAATGAACTTTAGGCAGCGTGAAAAGTATAAAAGGGTGAGAAAAATCCTAGGTAGCCAGGTACATCTGTCATGCTCTCTTCTATGGCTATTTTACATTACTTGAAAACAAATTGTCTAGTAATCCTACTAACACTGCCTATCCGTTAGCTGTCCTGTCTCTACTTGATTATTTTCCCCTTTACTCCTCTTTCTACTTTTTTATCCTTCTCTTCTATTACTCTCGAAAACTGCTTTCTTCCCTACCGTTTAAGTCACATTTAAGTTCCCATCTCACAATCACCCTGAAAGATGCTTCCCTATGAAGTCCTTTGATATCACTGCAGGTTTCTCCCTTCTGTCCTCTAAGCTATATGTATTAAGGTCATACAGTCTTTGCTTTATATTCATAAAGTCAATCATATATTTTATAAACAGAGCAAATTATATGCTAAGGATAGCTTACTTTTATAACTACGTTTAAATATCTGACATGTTTCAAAGAAGTCATATCACAGTAACCATATAACCTTACACGTTCCTTTTTATAAATCAGAAAACAAAAACAAAAAAGTCTTATATTTATGAATCTCTAAGTAACTTGAATTAAATTATTAAATTTATATAACTAAGCAACAATTAATATTTGTTTCCGACAATTACTTAAAGCGCATTGTGATAAAAAATATGAAATAATATGCTAAAATACTAGAAAGTGTATAGTTAAATACTGACTAAAGTGCTAAATGGGAAAATGAAATTAAAGGTATAAATAAATACCTGTTGTCAAACTAAAAGGAGTTAGTAACTCCCACTAAAGTGCTTAACACTAATTAATAATTACTCAGAAATGTATATGAGGAAAATGATATTATTAACATATTTGCAAAAGTACATTTTATTATACTATATGGTAGACAGCGATGCACATGCAAAAATAAAAACAATGTTAAAACACTTAAAAGGCAATGCCTCCCTTTAAATAGAGAAATGGTAAATTATAGGATACTGGGATTTCTGTATGTATCATACACACATATTCACTGGTTAGATGCTTCCAATTATTTTTAGAAAGCCAGTTTCCCTTTGTTCATACCATTTAAAATTGAGGAGTTCCTATTTATACTGTTAGTGGCAATGCACACAGCCTCAGGGTAATTTAAGAATAATTAACCCTGTGCTTACTCGCTATAGGATATTCCAATATTAAATAAGTGGGGCTGATATGCATTAAGATTTAAGGATAGGGTTCCTTAGGTAGATGTTTGGAGGTTCCTGCTAAATAATATTTAGATAGCCCAACGCTAAATGTCAATCTTTGTCTCAGTGGTTATCTGCAAAAATAGTACTTATTACATTGGCACTGTGAATTTGGTGCCTTATAGCATAATCTTGAGACTAAGCTACTATATTTAATGGACAAATTAGATCATTGGGGCTTCTCAGTATTGGGAATCATCCATAATACCCTAAATTGCTGGTTTCCCTTCCTAAGCTACCTCAGCCTCCTCACGCCGATGGCGTGTGACGTCACACGTCGCATCTTACGCCCTAACGTACGTTTTTTCGCTCCTGCGTCTTTTTCAAAGGGGAGGGAAGAGGCGAGGTGTGGTTTTTCTGCCTATTTATAGTCTAGTGGTGTTGCTATGGCAATCTGCACATGGCTGCCATGTATTATATAATAACATTGCAGTATGTACTCACAGTGCGATATACACTGGGTGAGAAAAAATGCTAAATGCTTGCAGAGATGGACAACAAACAGGGCAATAGGGATCATATATATGAGGAATGTGTTTCTATATATTTATGTCAAGATATTAATAGACTTATAATTCTTTATAGGCATATATTCAGTGTTTATATCTTTCTTAAATAGGCGTGATTTCATCTTACTTTAAATAGGGGACTTACTCACTTTATGCATTCCATACAAAGAATAAAAAAAGTGTATATATATATATATTTATATATATATATATATATATATATATATATATATATATATATTAAATAAAATAGTGCCACTTATATAACCAAGTGTGTAACAGTGAAAAAAATGTGGCTCAATAATCAGTGTTTTCTATTGTGTAATGGAGTGAATTAAATACTATCCCTAATCAAATATTAATATTAATACATCTCCCATGAAATAGGATAATAAGTGATTAAGATATCTTAATCACTTATTATGCTTTTTCATAGGAGATGTATTAATATTAATATTTGATAACAGAATAATAGTCATCAGGGTATATTGTGTTATTAATTAATTGATGTTAGTGAGATGTGTTACCAGTGCTGTAAATAAGATTCATAAAATAATCAAGTTTATAAAAAATATATAGTGATATTATTTTGAAACCTCCACGCCTTTTTAAACTAGATACTAAATAATATAGAATTCTTGAGTCTATTAATTATTAGATAAGTTCTATGTCTCCAATGATGTTTCTTTCAATATATTCATATTATGAATTGCCCAAAACTTGTATAGATAGTTAAATATATAAATGCTCATTTATTACACATGAATCTTCAGAGCCTTTGAAAAGATGGTGAGAAATAGATATGTATATCCATCACCTGAAGGCACCATGAGTTGGAAATCTTAGATTTTCCAAAATTGAATAGAGATTGTCTTAAAAGATATGAGGATATACAGTCAACATAGAGGTTATTTAAAGGAAAGCACTGAAACTGAAACCCTCATTTAGGCCTTCTGGTTTGTGAGCATGTAGTTTAAAAATCCATTGGCACTCTTTTTTTAGAAGGATGTTATCAATATTGCCTTTTCTAGGTCCCAAGGTGGAACCATCAATGGCATAGAACTGTATAAGGTTGATATTTTTGTTGTGATAAATTTTCATATGCCTGGCTAGGGGTGTTTTGAGGTCTTTTTCAATAGCATACACATGCTCCCCTATTCTATGTCTTAGCTGTCGACTCGTTTTTCCCACATTGATCTTGGTACAAACACATTGTACTACATATATCACTCCAGTTGTGCAACAGTTGTAAAAACCCTTAATTGGAAAAGTTCTCTTTTGTTTTTAGATGTGTGAAGAATTTTGAACGTCTTATATACCTGCAGAATTTACATCTCCCACATTTGTAACATCTGTTTAATGGTTGTATCCATGTTTGTTTTGCGTCTTTTTCTTTGAAGTGACTATGGACGAGTCTGCCCCTTAAATTTCTATCTCTCCGATAGGTTACGTTAGCTTGAGATGACAGGACATCCTTGAGATCCTTATCCAGTTTTAATATATTCCAGTGTCTTGACAGAATCTTTTTGATTTCCTCAGAGTTTTGAGCATATGTAAGAATGCATCTTGTAAGATTATCATAATTATTCTCTTCTTCTTTTTGTTTTTGTATACTGATCAGTTCAGTTCTATCACAGTTCAATGCCCACTTATAGGCATTTTTTAAACACCTATTAGGGTAACCTCTATTTTTAAATCTTGTTCTAAGTTTCTGTGCTTCAACCTCAAATTCCTCTTCTGTACTACAGTTCCTTCTGGCTCTTAGATATTGTCCTTTAGGAATCCCCCTTTTTTGGGGTAGAAAATGTTGACTTGTCCAATGTAATAGATTGTTAGTAGCTGTACTTTTCCTATATGTAGTTGTACTCACAATGCCTTGTGCATTCTTTTTGATAACCAGATCCAGAAATGATATTTCATGTTGATTCATTTCATAGGTGAATTTTAATCCTAGGGTGTTTGTATTGAGTTTCTTTATAAAAGAGACAAAGTCTTCCTTTGTACCCTGCCATATCACTAAAATATCATCTATATAGCGCCTCCACAGGAGTACATTGTCTGTGTCTCCTCTTAGTTCATCATTAAAGACAAATTTCTCCTTCCATCTCCTTAGGAATAAATTTGTATAGTTTGGGGCACATGGAGTCCCCAAGGCCATCCCATTTATCTGGTGTATCCAGTTGCCTCCAAAGATGAAATAATTCTTAGTCAGTACAAAATCTAACAATCTTATTAAAAATTAGTTAAATTGTTCCATATCTTTTCTTTGGGCTTTAAGGAAATATGAGACTGCTCTTATACCCTCACTATGCGGTATGCTGCTATAAAGTGCCTCTACATCTATCCCAATTAACCAGGCATTCTCTGGAATTGATAGATGTTCGAGGGCCCTTAGAGTATCACATGTGTCTCTTAGATAAGAGGGTAGACTTGTCACAAGGTTTACTAAACTACAATTTTGTGATTTATTATCGTTCCCCGATACTATAGGTCTCCCAGGAAAAGGTGTAACTTTCTTAGGTAGTGCATAGAAAGTTGATATTGTAGGTTTTACCGGTAGGAGGTATTCATGTGTATTCTTATCAATGATTCTATTCTGTAATGCTTTATCCAACATTCCCTTTAATATTTTCATATATTCAGAAGTCGGATTCTTTTGTAATTTCTCATATGTTGTTTCATCATTTAATATCCTATTACACATAAATTTATAGTCCTCAGTTTGCATAATTCAAGTTCTCTTAGAGCTAATGCCTCATGTTTGCTAAGATTAAAGATCTTTTCTGGGTTTTTTTGTATATAGTTCTTCCAATTCCATAGTGACTGCCCAAAGACACTAATATTTGCATAGTCAGTTAGTGAGGGTGTAAATTTACTTTTTTTCTTAAAAAGTTGAGGTTGTAAGTGACTTTCATCTTTAAACAGTCCTTCATTTTCTTCCAAAAGTGAAATAAATATAGAGAAATCCTCTATGTCATCTTCACCTATCCCCATATTCAGATATTTTCTATCTTTTTTGATCTTATAGAACTTATGTAGTGCCAATTTCCTTAGAAATAAATTAAGGTCGTTGATCTTTGTAAATAAATCTGAATAGGAAGATGGTACAAAAGATAGTCCCTTTATTAAGACTGATAAATTATATAGGTTTAATTCAAAATTAGAGAGATTTATGATCTGTAAATCATTCTCCTGTTTGTTAGTGACTTCTAGGAATATTGATTTGACTTCTGTTTGGGATTCCTGTATACTTTTTTTTTCACACTTTGATCTCCCTCTAAAAAAAACATTTTTGTGGCTTTCTCTGGGATAATCTAGTTATTGGTCCAGTTCAATATTTTGTAATGGTAGAATGTAAATGGCCTGAATATCATTGAATATGTGAATTAATGAGCATTGGAGTCTATTTGTTCCTGCGTACTTGGACCTTTTGGATTCCGAACCCTTTCTAAAAAAGTTTCCCTCTTACGCCTGACATCCGTCTCAAAATTGGATTTGTTGTTTTCATCTTCAGTACCTGAGGTTTCTACATCTGAGGAAATATATTGTAGCCTACTCCTTGTTGTGGGATATTTTGAAAACCTCCTTATGTGAGTCCAATTATCATTTTGGTAATCCTTTATATCCCTATTGAACTTTTCTTTTTTGGATAGAGTTATTTCTCTCTCATTTGTATCTATTTCCAATTTAACCTTTTGGTAACTTCTCTTAAAGTCATCTAATCCTTCAAACTGTTTCAATTCCTTATTTATTTGAATGGTCTCGTTATCGAAACTGCTCAACACCTCCGTTTCATAGTCTAATAGTATAGCTTATAAAGTTTTGGAACAGCTTGTAAGGGCTGATGCCCACTGTTCTTTATATTGAGATAAATGGAAATTAAAGGAAGGAAACATTCTGACTCTTAGGCCTCTGGGTATCATATTATATGCTAGATATTGATCATATCTTTTCCTCTGTAATTATTAACATTCCTATATATGTAAACGAATGAGCCCTAGTTACTATTCAATAGATCAATGCACATAACAATAATAATAATCATAATAGCATTAGCTATTACATATAATAGTTGTCAAACTGCGATTCGTCGTCACGCTTCATAAAGCATAATGTTTCCACCTCCATGTTTGACAGTGGGGATGGTGTTCTTAGGGTTAAAGGCAGCAGTCTTCCGCTGCCAAAAAAAAGCGAGTTGAGTTGATGCCAAAGAGCTTGATTTTGGTCTCATCTGACCACAACACTTTCACCCAGTTCTCCTCTGAATCATTCAGATGTTCATTGGCAAACTTCAGACGGCCTGTACATGTGCTTTCTTGAGCAGGGGGACCTTGCGGGCGCTGCAGGATTTCAGTCCTTCACGGCATAGTGTGTTGCCAATTTTTTTCTTGGTGATTATGGTCCCAGCTGCCTTGAAATCATTAACAAGATCCTCCCGTGTAGTTCTGGGCTGATTCCTCACTGTTCTCATGATCATTGAAACTCCATGAGGTGAGATCTTGCATGGAGCATCAGACCGAGGGAGATTTTGTGTTTCCTCCATTTGCGAATAATGCAACCAACTGTTGTCACCTTCTCACCAAGCTGCTTGCAGATTGTCTTGTAGCCCATTCCACCCTTGTGTAGGTCTACAATCTTGTCCCTGACATCCTTGGACAGCTCTTTGGTCTTGGCCATGGTGGAGAGTTTGGAATCTGATTGATTGATTGCTTTTGTGGACAGGTGTCTTTTATACAGGTAACGAGTGGAGATTTCCCTTTAAGAGAGTGCTCTAATCTCAGCTCGTTACCTGTATAAAAGACACCTGGGAGCCAGAAATCTTGCTGATTGATAGTGGATCAAATACTTATTTCCCTCATTGACCTGCAAATAAATTTATAACTTTTTTGACATGCATTTTTCTTCGTTTTTTTTTTTATTTGTTATTCTGTCTCTTACTGTTAAAATACACCTCTCATTAAAATGATAGACTGATCACTTCTTTGTCAGTGGACAAACGTTCAAAATCAGCAGGGGATCAAATACTTTCCCCCCCACTGTATACATTTAGTTTCATAATCAAAAAAGTCAGCTAAATTAGCCTGATATATTCCTGTATTAAATAAAATGTTTTTATTAATTTTGACTTTGATATCTAATTTTTTTTAAACATTCTGTTCATTTTTACATAATTAATGCTGAACTAGCTCACCTGCTATGATCTGAACATTTGCCATTGCCCTTTATGTAAAGTGGGACTACATTAGAAGTTCTCCAGTCATCTGGAAATATTCTTGACAATAAAAACTCACTAAGAAATTCAGTTAATGGGGCTGCAAGAATGAAACTACATCAATACCCTTGGTTTGCATTATATGGGCCAGTTGACTTGCCTTTATATATAGGTGTGTGGTAAACCTATGAATGGGATAAAGCAATCAGGTGAAATGGAGTAGAAACACATGAGCTGAAAGTGCGCAGAACTAACTCATCCTCAGGCAGGATAATAACAATAAACAGTGTGACAGAACTCGAGGGTAGGATTTTTGTGTATAATTTAGCATTCAATTTTTAATCTCAAATAAATTATGATTGCTTACTTAGATTTGATGGCAGATAAGACCCACATTTCCCCCTGATCCCATTCTATTTACGTAAAAACCTTTGCTTTATCCTCAGAATAGTCTTATGCTTATCTAAGAAAAACTTGAAATTATTTACTGAGTTTTTACCTACCACTTCTTAAGGATGGCTCTACCACTTATCTACTTTCCTTGAACTAGTACATTCACACATTACCCATGGAATAGAGGCCATTGTCTCTAGAACTAGACTCTATTCTAAGAGATATCTGCCTAGGGATCTATAGAGAGTATTAGAACCTTTCCTGATAAATAATCTTCTAATACAACCAAGTCGTTTGCTGCTTTTTTTTTGCTTACCTTTATTGGGACACTTGCTCTTTTCCACACAGATATTTGAGTCCTTATTAAGCAGCACCAACCCATCCTTGCAGAAACATCCTTCTGCACACATATCGATACAAACCATATCTTTCATGTCATTATCGCAAGTACTGGGACATTTTGTACCACAAGTTTTATAAACCTGGTTCTCTGGGCAAACTGTATGGGGATAAGGAGAGTTAGATGTGAAGACATAAATCATGCGATTCATTTTATAAAAAACTCAGTAATCTGAACTGCATGAAATGCCATTAACTTGGAGAATATTTAAAAATTATGAGCAAGTGCTTGACTCGGAGCTCTGCTGTCCAACTTTTTTAGTGGGGCGGGATATATTCGTTTGCCAGCAAATTAATACATTTATATACATTGTATGAAATAATGAAATGTCTGAGAATTATATATGATGCTGAAAGTATCTAAGCAAGAGTTTTATTTTAAAAGGGTTAGGTTTGTGAGGAGACCCTCCCTGGAAGTCACTGGGTGTAACAGCTGTCCCATTTTTCAGCAGCCTAGTGGCAGGGAAATGGCCAGGACAAGTGGGAGCCTAGTGGCAGGGAAATATCCAGGAAACCAGAATAAACGAGATGGTTGGCCATGTGGGGTAGGTTGCAGGAATTCAACATAACAAGATGTGACAGACAGGCAGCTCTGGGGTGTGCTGGACACGCAGGCAGACATCTCTGAAAGGCACTGGACAGGCAGTCAGTTGAGGAAGGTCCGGCAGCTCTTGTAAATTGCTCTCAGAATTTCTGGGACTATATTACATTTAGAATAAATCTAAATCAATTCTAAAATTTTGAATAAATCTCTGATGCCTACAGCCAATGTTTTACCCACTCATTTACTTTTGAATCATACTCCTTACAATGCATGACCTATTCTTCTGCACCCTCTTCTCTCTTTTACTCTATCTTTTATCCTCCTCTCCAATATCTCTGAACTACCTACTTTTTATTTAACTTTCAAATCACATCATAAGTTCTTATATCCTAATTATATGCTTAACTAAATCTAACATCGAACTTCCTCTATTATATATACTACCCTTTTCAGTATGTGATCATTCACATTAAATTTACCTCTATTAATAGCAAATAGATCCTTATTTTATCAAACTCATTATCCAATGTTAACCAAAACAGTTGGCAGAATACTTTATATGTGCATTTTGTTATCATATGTTTTGGGACATAACGTTCCGGAAGTGGTAAACTCCATGTTCTCTGTAAGTTGTCAGAGAGAGGTAAATTTGAGGTTCTCTATGGAAAATAGCATACATCTTGGTAAAACTCTTCCTTTACTTAGAAAAAAATATTTGTAACCTGAACTGAACTGTAAAAAAGAATGGGAGTATGGAAACATAGATTTGATGCAGATAAGACCCACATTTCTCCTCTGATCCCATTCTCTATACCTGAACACTTTTGCTTAATCCTCAAAATAGTCCTATGCTTATCGAAGAAAAGCTTGAAATCTCTGGATGGCTATACCACTTATCTACTTTCCTTCAAGTAGTACATTCACACATTACACCATGGAATAGAGGCCATGGAGCCTCATACAATTTGGGGGTCACAGATCGATAGCAAAAAGTAAAATGCCTGTGATCGAGTTGCGGGCACTATTTGATCTACTTTTGCGATGCTATTAAATTGGCGTGGCCCGCAAGTTAGGCGCCGGTCGCGAAAATCAGAAACCATGCTATCGACAGTAGCATTTGGGGGCTTGAACATGATCGCTAAAGCAAGGCTGTAACTCGTGGTTCAACTCCGTATGACTTTGAAATCCAACCTCCATATTTCATTGAAGTCCTACTGGCTTGAATAACGAGTTACAGGATTGGAGGTCATTCAAGCCCTTAGGACTTTGAAATCCAACCTCCATTTCTCAAAGTCCTATGTGCTTGGAGGTTAAAGACCATAGGACATTGGACGCAAATTAAACATGAAATAAAGTATTTTATTTTGTCGATGTGAGAGCTTGATAATGTTGTGCTTTTAATTCTAATGTCATCAATTGTGTTCCCCATCATTTACAGTGCTGTATTGATTTTATATTTGCATTTAAAGCGCTCCGATTTGTCCTAAAGCCCTTTACGAGACCTCCTTGGTACCTTTAACTTGCGGTTCGATTTTTGCAGTTTGCGAGGTTGACGGAGGGAGAATTGGAGCAATTGAATAGTGATTTGCGATTTAGTGTGAAGGATCGAAGGCTTGGAGGGCATTAACTTGGGATTTTACAAATCACAATGGATCGCAGCTTGTAGCACGTAACTCGATCAAGAGCCTGCAAACAGAAGCCAATTGATTAGCAAACTAACTTGGGACCCCCACTTGCGAGCCCGGATCTCAAAATCGGAAGCAATTGAATGAGGGTCATGGTCTATAGAACTGGACTCTATTCTAAGAGAGATCTGCCTAGGGACCTATAGAGAGTATTAGAACCTTTCCTGATAATAAATCTTCGAATACGACCAAGTCGTTTGCTGCTTTTCTTTTCTTTTGCTTACCTTTATTGGGACACTTGCTCTTTTCCACGCAGATATTTGAGTCCTTATTAAGCAGCACAAACCCATCCTTGCAGAAACATCCTTCTGCACACATAGCGATACAAGCCATATTTTCCATGTAATTATCGCAAGTACTGGGACATTTTGTACCACAAGATTTATACACCTGGTTCTCTGGGCAAACTGTGTGGGGAAAAGGAGAGTTAGATGTGAAGACATAAATCATAGTATACCTTTTTTAAAAATCTCAGTAATCTGAACTGCATGAAATGCCATTAACTTGGAGAATATTTTAAAATTATGAGCAAGTGCTTGACTCGGAGCTCTGCTGTCCAACTTTTTTAGTGGGATGGGATATATTTATTTTGCCAACAAGCTTGGTGGCAGAATTTATGATAAAAAAAAAAAGTATTTTTAAGTTTATAAATTAATACATTTATATACTTTGTATGAAATAATGAAATGTCTGAGAATTATATATGATGCTTAAAGTATCTAAGCAAGAGTTTTATTTTAATACGGTTAGGATTGAGAAGAGACCCTCCCTTGCAGTCACTGCATGTCATAGCTGGCTCATTTGTCAGCAGTAAGACAAGTGGGAGCCTAGTGGTAGGAAAATGTTCCGGAAACCAGAATAAAAGAGATGGTTGGCCAAGTGGGGTAGGTTGCAGGAATTCAACATAACAAGAGGTGCCAGACAGGGAGCTCTGGGGTATGCTGGACACGTAGGCAGCTGCAGACACTTAGGCAGACATCTCTGAAAGGCACTGGACAGGTAGTCAGCTGTGGAAGGGCAGGCAGCTCTTGCTAATTGCTCTCTGAGTGTCTGGGTCTATATTCAATTTAGAATAAATCTCTGATTCCTATACTTCAGCCAATGGTTTACCCACTCATTTACTTTTGAATCATACTCAATACTATGCAGTTTAAGACTTAGTGTATGTAAACCTATGAATGGGATATAGCAGTAGGGTAAAATTGAGTAGAAGCACATAAGTTGAGAGTAACTAGAACAGTGTGACAGAACTCAATGGCAGCCATACTCCCTGCCTTCCCAGACAATTATCATGGTCTCTCAATGGCTGTTTTACATTACTTTTACACATATTCTCTAGTAACCTTACTAATTTACCCCAACCACTCACTGTAGGACATTTGATCTATTCTTCTGCATCCTCTTCTCTCTTTTACTCTATATTTTATCCTCCTCTCCAATATCTCTGAATTACCCACTGTTTCCATAACTTTTCATATCATATCATAAGTTCTTATCTCATGGCCACCTTGCTATCACTTTCTATCGTTTTTATGAGGGGCTTAGACAACTGGTCATGGGGAGACAAAGAGGGAATAAAACCTCCGGACACTCAACCAATCTGTAAGGTATTTATCTAGAACAAAATAACCTCTAAAGTAATTGTTCCTAATATTTAAGTTCATTATGCCATTTTATTTTCCCAATATGTTTGTATTACCTTTAACAGGACACTCTCTCTCTGTCACACATATATTGGAGCTTTGATTAAGCAGCACATAACCCTCCTTGCAGATGCATTTCTTATCACTGCAGCCAGCAAGACAATTTATAAACACATCCTTGTTCTCACAAGTTTTGGGACATAAAGTTCCACAAGTGGTAAACTCCATGTTTTCTGGGCAATCTGTAAGTTATCAGAGATAGAGAGAAATATGAGATCACCTGTATATTTACAGTATATTTACTAACTAGCCATGTGGTACATAACATTAATCTCACTGAATATCTTCTTAAACACTGAAATGCAAACACTATTTGTGATGTGGAAAGGGTTATAAAAATACATGAAAAATTGAAACACATATCTGATAAAAAACAAAATTATTATTCCGATCTGGCCATTCTATCTGTGTAGAAAGCTTTGTTTAAAAACTCTTCAGGAAAGTGTTACACGTATCTTTGAAAATGTTTGTTCCCACAACTTCTACTGGAAGTCTGTTCCATTTATCTTCTAACCATTCTTCAAAGTAGTACTTTTCACATCACCATTGAAACTTCCACCTCCAGCTTCCAATCAAGACCTCTTAATTGCACAAATCATTTGCTGAAAGATGATTCCCTCTTAACTTTATTAAATATATTGATATAGTTGCGGGTGTCACCCTTTAACCCACCTGCTAATATAGTTTTTCTTTAAAGGTGTTGTCTTTTACACAAGGAGTTATTTTATTTGCCTCCAAGAGGGGAGCTCCTTCTAACTTGATTAATAGGTTGTGGATTTCAATATTTATTCATAGGACCTTCGCATGTGCAATCAGTATTTTGTTCCGTCTTATGAGTCCATTGCTATATACACTTGGCACTAAGCACTTTATATTGAATTATTTATTTAATGATTATTATGTGATATAGCACTTTATTCAGTAGGCACTTTATTTATTATCTACACTGTGAACTATCTATTTTGTTTTTTGTTATAGCACTCAGCACTTTATATCCTTATCACCTATAAATAGGACATTTAGGATGAATTAATTTGAATTATGCAAGTATAGGGTCCTATTGAGTTATATCCATTCTTACCGGAATCTAACATTGAGGTTCCTCTATTTTAAACTATCTTTCTCAGTATGTGATCATTCACATTACATTTACCTCTATTAATATAAAATAGATCATTAGTTTATCAAACTCATTATCCAATGTTATCACGTGTTTTGGGACATACTGTAACGTTCCGGAAGTGGTAAACTCCATATTCTCTGTAAGTTGTCAGAGAGGTAAATTTGAGGTTCTCTATGGAAAATAGCATACATCTTGGTGAAACTCTTCCTTTACTTAGAAACAAAAAAATATTTGTAATCTGAACTGAAATTTAAAAATAAATGAGAGTATGGAAACATAGATTTGATGCAGATAAGACCCACATTTCTCCTCTGATCCAATTCTATGTACCTGAACACCTTTGCTTAATCCTCAAAATAGTCTTATGCTTATCAAAGAAAAGAAAAATAATTATTTACTTAGTTTTAACCTACCACTTCCCATGAATAGCTATACCACTTATCTACTTTCCTTGAAGTAGTACATTCACACATTACCCCATGGAATAGAGGCCATGAAGCCTCATTCAATTCGGGGGTCGCAACTCGGTTGCAAACAGGCAAATGCCTGTGATCGAGTTGTAGGCACCATTTGGTCTACTTTTGCAATGCTATTCAATTGGCCGGGCAGGCAAGTTAGGCACCAGTCGCAAAAATCGGAAACCATGCTATCGACAGTAGCATTTGCGGGCTTGAACATGATCGCTAAAGCAAGTCTGTAACTCTTGGTTCAACCCTGTATGACTTTGAAGTCCAAACTCCATTTCTCAAAGTCTTACGTGATTGGAGGTTGAAGCCCATAGGATTTGGACGGATATTAAACATGAAATAAAGTATTTTATTTTGGCGATGTGCGAGCTTGAGAATGTTGTGCTTTTAATTCTAATGTCATCAATTGTGTTCCCAATCATTTACAGTGCTGCATTCATTTTATATTTGCATTTAAAGCGCTCCAATTTGTCCTAAAGCCCTTTGCGAGACCTCCTTGGTACCTTTAACTTGCGGTTCGATTTTTTCCATTTGCGAGGTTGATGGAGGGAGAATTGGAGCAATTGAATAGCGATTTGCGATTTTAGCGTTCAGGACTCTTAAAGGATCGTAGTCTTGGAGGGCATTAACTTGCGATTATACAAATAGCAATGGATCGCAGCTCGTAGCATGTAACTCGATCGAGAGCCTGCAAACAGAGGCCAATTGAATAGCAAACTAACTTGCGACCTCCACTTGCGAGCCTGGATCTCAAAATTGGAGTAAGTGAATGAAGGTCATGGTCTCTAGACTTGGACTCTATTCTAAGAGCGAGCTGCCTAGGGACCTATAGAGAGTATTAGAACCTTTCCTGATAATAAATCTTCTAATACGATCAAGTCGTTTGCTGCTTTCCTTTTCTTTTGCTTACCTTTATTGGGACACTTGTTTTTTTCCACGCAGATATTTGAGTCCTCCTTAAGCAGCACCAACCCATCCTTGCAGAAACATCCTTCTGCACACATATGGATACAAGCCATATCTTTCATGTAATTATCGCAAGTACTGGGACATTTTGTACCACAAGTTTTATACACCTGGTTCTCTGGGCAAACTGTATGGGGATAAGGAGAGTTAGATGTGAAGACATAAATTATGGTATACATTTTCTAAAAAACTCAGTAATATGAACTGCATAAAAAGCCATTAACTTGGAAAATATTTTGAAATTATGAGCAAGTGGTTGACTTCAAGCTCTGCTGTCCAACTTTTATAGTGGGGTATGATATATAATATTTTTGCCAGCAAGCTTGGTGGCAGAATTTATGATAACAATTTTAAAAAATGTATATTTAAGTTTATAAATGAATACATTTATATGCATTGTATGAAATAATGAAATGTCTGGGAATTATATATGACTAGCGAATTACCCGTCAAAAAATGACGGCAATGAAATTGTAAGTGAGCTAAGGGTGTTTGATGTATATAATGTGGCTGATGTAGCGTCGTTCGTTTTCTATGTCGTGCAAGTTTTCGTAATATTCGTTTTCTATGTCGTGCAAGTTTTTCGGAATATCCGTAGCTGTTTGGTGGGCTTTTTCGGAATATCCGTAGCTGTTTTATGGTGTTTTGTGTGTTTATGGTAATGTTTTGCGTGTTTAGGGACCTTTAGCCTCATTTTCGTTTTGTTCGGCGGCCATTTTTTCTCTCGCTTAGGTGATTTTTGGGTCTCTAAACTCCGAAATTTGTGGTTAAATGGAGGTGTAACATCACTTGCAGAGGTCCTCGGTGCCCCCCCCCTTGCTGTGAGTAACCTTTTTATGTGTTTGTTGTTTGTATTTGTTGTGTTTGTAATGTTTTTGGGGTTGCGCAGGTTGCGTCCTTGTTTTCTAATATTGTAGGTGTTTTTCGGCAAATACGTAGGTGTTTGGTGGTGTTTTGCGCCTTTAGACTGCTGTAGCCTCGTTTTCATTTTTTTCGGCGGACATTTTTTCTCTCGCTTCGAGAATTTAAGAGAGTATCAGAACCTTTCCTGATAATTCATCTTCTAATACGACCAAGTCAATCACTGCTTTTCTTTTCTTTTGCTTACCTTTATTGGGACACTTGCTCTTTTCCACACAGATATTTGAGTCCTTCTTAAGCAGCACCAAACCATCCTTGCAGAAACATCCTTCTGCACACATAGCGATACAAGCCATATCTTTCATGTAATTATCGCAAGTACTGGGACATTTTGTACCACAAGTTTTATGCACCTGGTTCTCTGGGCAAACTGTATGGGGATAAGGAGAGTTAGATGTGAAGACATAAATCATGCTATTTATTTTATAAAAAAACTGGTAATCAGAACTGCATGAAATTCCATTAACTTGGAGTAGATTTTCAAATTATGAGCAAGTGTTCGACTAAAATTTGTTAGAAAACTATATTTAATTATATAAATGAATATTAAATTATATATTATGCTGAAAGTATCTATGCAAGAGTTTTAATTTAATATGGTTAGGTTTGTGAGGAGACCCTCCTTGGCAGTCACTGGGTGTCAAAGCTGTCCCATTTGTCAGCAGTAAGACAAGTGGGAGCCTAGTGTCAAGAAAATATGCAGGGAACCAGAATAAACAAGATGGTTCGCCATGTGGGGTAGTTTGCAGGCATTCAACATAACAAGAGGTGCCAGACAGGCAGCTCTGGGGTGTGCTGGATAAGCAGGCAGACATCTCTGAAAGGCATTGGACAGGCAGTCAGCTGTGGAAGGGCAGGCAGCTCTTGCTTATTGCTCTCTGAGTTTCTGGGACTATATTCCATTTAGAATGAATCTCTGATGCCTATACTTCAGCCAATGGTTTACCCTCTAATGTACTTTTTAATCATACTCCATACTATGCAGTTTAAGACTTAGTGTATTATTATCTTTTATTTATAAGCTCAATACAGTGGTTCGGTACAAGTATAAACAATAACCACACAATGAAAAATAATGAAAGACCCCATTACTGAGCTTTCAATTGTATTCTAGCGGCTATGGGAAGCCAGTGGTGTGCCTGACAGAGAGGTGCTGCAGACACTGATCATTTACTATGGTAGATGGGTCTAGTGGTTTATTTTGGATATGTTTTTTAGGTGAAAGTGACAAGATTTTGTGAGTGATTGAATGTGAGGAATGAAAGAGAGGGAAGGGTCCAGTAGGAACTCAAGACAGCAGGCCTGGGAGGAAGGAGTGATGATGGCATTTTCAACAGTGAGATATAAGTGAGGAGTGGGAGCTGAGGAAGATGGTGGAAAGAAAAGGAGCTCTGTCTTAGACATGTTCAGTTTGAGTTGATGGACAGACATCCATGAGGATATGCACGAGAGGCAATTGGCAACATGAGCTAGCAGAGAGGGGTATAATTCAGGTGCAGAGATATAGACTTTGGTGTCATCAGCATATAGATGATACTGAGATCCAAATGATTGTATAAGGGCACCAAGGGAGTATGTATAGATGGAGAAAAGGAGGGGCCTATAACTGAGCCTTGAGGTACAATGACAGTTAGAGGGCGAACAGATGAAGAGGCGGCAGAGAAGGAGAAACTACATTTTCTAGATAAGATGTAAACCAAGAGAGAACAGTGTCACGGATGACAAGAGAGTGGAGAATTTGGATAAGAAGATGATGACCAACTGTGTCAAAGGCAGCAGAGAGATCCAGGAGAATTACGATAGAGAAATTAAACTTTGATTTGGCATTGAGCAGGTCATTAGTAACTTTTGTGAGAGCTGTCTCTGTGAAGTGTTGGGTCGGAAGCCAGACCGGAAGGGATCAAGGAGGGAGTTGGAGGAAATGAATTGTATAAGGCGATTGTAGACAACACGCTCAAGTAGTTTAGAAGCCAAGGGAAGTAGAGAGATAGGGTGGTAATTAGATGGAGAAGCTGGATCAGATGAGTGTTTCTTAAGAATGGGTGAAATTGGGACTTGTTTCAAAGGTGATGGAAATTGCTAGTGTCTAAGGAAAGGTTGAATAGATGTGTGAGAGCTGGGATAAGTGTGGTAGAGAGGGGAGGGGTCAGCTGTGATGGAACAGAATCATGTGGACAAGTTGTGAGACGGGAGGTTAATAGAAGATTAGCAACTTCATCCTCAGTATGTACTGTAAACCTATAAATGGGATATATCACTATATTTGGGTGTTTATAGCATACTCCTACAAATATTCTTTTGTAATTTTCTGCTCCTCTGTTAAACTCTACCTACAAACATTCAACATTATTGCTTGTTCCAGCATAAACATCTTCTCTGACTAGGGTAAAATGGAGTAGAAGCACATAAGTGGAGAGTGCACAGAATAGTGTGACAGATCTCAAGGGCAGCCAGACTCCCTGCCTTCACAGGCAATTATCATGGTTTCTCCATTGCTGTTTTACATTACTTTTACACATATACTCTGGTAACCTTACTAATTTACCCCATCCACCATCTGTTCCACCACTGATCTATTCTTCTTTACCTTCTTCTCTCTTTTACTCTCTCTTTTATCCTCCTCTCCTATATCTCTGAGTTTTCCATCGTCCCCCTAACTTTCAAATCAATTCATAAATACTTATCTCATGATAACCTTGCCATCACTTTCTACTTCTGACAGACAGCAGGATACAGGATTAGTGGAGGAGCTAGAAAATGGGTTCTGGTGCAAAGAAATGCCCCCCCCCCCCCCCACACACACACACACATCAAAGGGGGATGTAAACATTTTCTTTTGTGCTGTGTTCCCCCTGTACAAATTCACATTACATAAAAGCACCCCTTCCCAAAACTCTTTCCTATTGCTGCTCCCTCCAAAGAACCACTCTGTTAAGAACAGAAGGACCCACTGGACTGTTTGGGGTTCATCAGTTATTCTATGTGTGGTTAGAAGGTACTAACAACATGCTTAATGGTTATATCATGGGTGTAATGCATACATGTAGTTATATAATGGATGTAATAAGTGCATATAGTACTGTCATCGATTAACATTAAAATTCTGTATTAGAAGTAGGATAGTATCCAGTCATATCTGGGATATATAAAGGGTTAAGGAATTCTAAAAAATGTATATGTCTTTGAGAGGCAGCCACGCACTAATCCTCTGGCTTTAGTCTGGTAGGGGGAAGTTTAGTTTTATAACCCTGTAAGTTGAGATCTGGGGAATGTATCATGGGATAGACATCTCCGAGGTGGTGAGAGTGTAACAAGATATTGCCCACAAGAGGAGGGGTTAGGCATGTTTGGGGAGTAAGATCTTTCTGTGTTTTGATATATCTCTGTAACAATAAAGAAGTGGCAGCCTGATTTTGGACAAACTAAACAAAGGTGGTGTCGGAGTCTGCTTGTACTAATCAAAGGTACATGGTGGGTGATTCTGAGATCCTAAGAAAAGGGGTCTGTTGGTGCCTGTCTCTTCAGAAATGATGCTGTCATCTGAAGTGTCTGCTGGTGTCTAGATCTGAACAAACAGTTGTGACCCATAGAGAGATAGAATTGGGGTGTGTGTAGTCCCCCAAATCTGGTGGGCATAACACCATCCCAAAGACCATTTCCCACAGTTGCCCCCCTTGCATCCTGTCTTTGAAAAATTACTCTGCCTGCAGCACAGTTCTAGGATGCCCTGAGACCTCATCTACTCATTCTCAGGAAGCATGAAGGATTTGGAGAGCCTAACACTTTAAACATACCACTGAAAATGTACTGTGTCACAGGTATCAACTTATTAAAAATGTTCTAGATTTAAAAGGCTGTCTCCACAGTATGAAAAAAAAGACCCCTTGGTTTAGACAACTGACCTTTTGACTGGCAGAGTAGAACTAAACCTCCACCTTCTCAGAAGGTTGGAAATTATTTTTAGATTTGCCTTTGTACATCTTTAAGTTAATTACACCATTACCATTTCAGATAAAATCACCTTTTCCAGGGCACTCGCTCTCTTTCACACATGTATTGGCGTCTTCTTTCAGTAGCACATAACCCTCCTTGCAGAAGCATTTCTGATCACTGCAGCCAGACATACATTTTATGGCACGATCCTTATTTTCACACGTTTTGGGACATAGAGTTCCACAAGGGTTGAATTCCATGTTCTCTGGGCAATCTGTAAAGTGTCAGAGAAGTAAATATGACACCACATGTAAATGTACTAACTTCTCACACCCTACATAGTATTAATTACACTGAGATTTCTTAAATTACACAGTATCCTACATGGGGTCAACTGAAAAATCAGTTGATTTTATTTTTTGCTGCTAATTCCTCTTCCATTACAAAAAAATAATCCTACTTAAATTCTTACCTGAATCTAACATCGACATCCTCTATTATTTGAAACTACCCTTTTCAGTATGTGATCATTCACATTAAATTGACCTCTATTAATATCAAATAGATTATTATTTTATCAAACTCGTTATCCAATGTTAATCAATACAGCAGACAACATACTTTATATGTACATCTTGTTATCACATGTTTTGGGAAATAACGTCCTGGAAGTGGTAAACTCCATGTTCTCCGTAAGGTGTCAGAGAGAGCTAAATGTGACGTTCTCTATAAATGTACTAGCTGGACATATGGAAAATAGCATGACATAAGCAAGGCCCAGTTGGTATGTACGGATAAGGGTTAAACACAATTACCTCTAAACTGTCATGATTAGATGCAGACTACTTCTTGGGCTAAAATATAATGATTAGACACAGACTACTTTTTGGGAGGAAAACTGGCCACGTTTGTTGTTAAACACAAATAGACATAATAACCATAACCATTAATAAACATAACCACGTGAGGGGAGGAGCCTGGACAGAGACAGTACGCCCTATGCCCTGAAGCCTCATCCAGGGCCTACAGTGTTGTTACATCCGTACCACTGTAGGGCAGTATCTTACTCATTTTACCACTGTCTCGGAGACACCCCCCATCACCCGACACTGTGACAACAACATAAACATAATTTGTCAACATATAATGTACACTCAAGCAATATAACCACAAGTAATTAACAAAACAAGGTAATCCTTCAACTTGACAATATACATCATTCATTTTATTTATTATTTTGGTCCTTATTTTTTTGTTTTGTTTTGGGGTTTTTTCTTTTTTTTTTCTTCTTTTCTTAAAACATTTAACTTTAAACAACAATACTTTTGGGATGGGTGGGTGGGAATCTTCGCTCATGACTAGCTGGGGGACTACAGATACAATTGGCACCAAAACCACCCTATAAATGGCTCCACCTCGCCCCAGCTAGCCACCTACTTACATACCCAGGTCCTGCCAGGTCAAGGGGCCCTCCATGACCTAAGCAAGGCCCAGTTGGTACGTACGGATAAGGGTTAAACACAATTACCTCTAACCTGTGATGATTAGACACAGACTACTTCTTGGAAAGAAAACTGGCCACATCGTTTATTGGTAAACACAAATAGACATAATAACCATAACCATTAATCAACATAAGAGAGATCTGTCTTGGGACCTGGAGAGATTATTAGAACATTTCCTGATAAATAATCTTCTAATAGGACCAAGCCGTACGCTGCTTTTCTTTTGCTTACCTTTATTGGGACACTTGCTCTTTTCCACACAGATATTTGAGTCCTTCTCAAGCAGCACCAACCCATCCTTGCAGAAACATCCTTCTGCACACATAAGGATACAAACCATATCTTTCATGTAATTATCGCAAGTACTTGGACATTTTGTACCACAAGTTTTATACACCTGGTTCTCTGGGCAAACTGTATGGGGATAAGGAGATTTTGATGTGAAGACATAAATCATGCGATTCATTTTATAAAAAACTCAGTAATCTGAACTGCAGGAAATGCCATTAACTTGGAGAATATTTTCAAATTATGAGCAAGTGCTTGACTCGGAGCTCTGCTGTCCAACTTTTTTAGTGGGGTGGGATTTTTTTTTTTGACAGCAAGCTTGGTGGCAGAATTTCTGATAAAAATTAAAAAATTATGTATATTTAAGTTTATAAATTAATACATTTATATACATTGTTTGAAATAATGAAATATCTGGGAATTATATATGATGCTGAAAGTATCTAATCAAGAGTTTTATTTTAATAGGGTTATGTTTGTGAGGAGACCCTCCCTGGCAGTCACTGGGTGTCACAGCTGTCCCATTTGTCAGCAGTAAGTAGTAGTAAAATGTCCAGGAAACCAGAATAAACAAGCTGGTTGGCCATGTGGGGTAGGTTGCAGGAATTCAACATAACAAGAGGTGCCAGACAGGCAGCTCTGGGGTGTGCTGGACACGCAGGCAGCTGCAGACACGCAGGCAGACATGTCTGAAAAGCACTGGAAAGGCAGTCAGCTGTGGAAGGGCAGGCAGCTCTTGCTAATTGCTCTCTGAGTTTCGGGGAGTATATTCAATTTAAAATTAATCTCTGATTCCTATACTTCAGCCAATGTTTTACCCTCTCATTTACTTCTGAATCATACTCCATACCATGGAGTTTAAGATATCGATGGGATATAGCAATAGGGTAAAATTGAATAGAAGCACGTGAGCTGAGAGTGCACAGAACAGTGTGACAGACCTCAATGGCAGCCAGACTCCCGGCCTTCCCAGACAATTACCATGGTCTTTCCATGGCTGTTTAACATTACTTTTACACATATTCTCTAGTAACCTTACTAATTTACGTCATCCACCCTCTGTTCCACCACTGATCTATTCTTCTGTACCTTTTTCTCTTTTTTACTCTCTCTTTTATCCTACTCTCCTATATCTCTGAATTTTCCATCGTTCCCCTAACTTTCAAATCAATTCATAAGTACTTATCTCATGACAACCTTGCCACCACTTTCTACTTCTGACAGACAGCAGGATACAGGATTAGTGGAGGAGCTAGAAAATGGGTTCTGGTGCAAAGAAATGCCCCCCCCCCCCCCCCACACACACACACACACACATCAAAGGGGGATGTAAACTTTTTCTTTTGTGCTGTGTTCCCCCTGTACAAATTCACATTACATAAAAGCACCCCTTCCCAAAACTCTTTCCTATTGCTGCTCCCTCCAAAGAACCACTCTGTTAAGAACAGAAGGATCCACTGGACTGTTTGGGGTTCATCAGTTATTATATGTGTGGTTATAAGGTACTAACAACATGCTTAATGGTTATATCATGGGTGTAATGCATACATGTAGTTATATAATGGATGTAATAAGTGCATATAGTACTGTCATCGATTAACATTAAAATTCTGTATTAGAAGTAGGATAGTATCCAGTCATATCTGGGATATATAAAGGGTTAAGGAATTCTAAAAAATGTATATGGCTTTGAGAGGCAGCCACGCACTAATCCTCTGGCTTTAGTCTGGTAGGGGGAAGTTTAGTTTTATAACTCTGTAAGTTGAGATCTGGGGAATGTATCATGGGATAGACATCTCCGAGGTGGTGAGAGTGTAACAAGATATTGCCCACAAGAGGAGGGATTAGGCATGTTTGGGGAGTGAGATCTTTCTGTGTTTTGATATATCTCTGTAACAATAAAGAAGTGGCAGCCTGATTTTGGACAAACTAAACAAAGGTGGTGTCGGAGTCTGCTTGTACTAATCAAAGGTACATGGTGGGTGATTCTGAGATCCTAAGGAAAGGGGTCTGTTGGTGCCTGTCTCTTCAGAAATGATGCTGTCATCTGAAGTGTCTGCTGGTGTCTAGATCTGAACAAACAGTTGTGACCCATAGAGAGAGAGAATTGGGGTGTGTGTAGTCCCCCAAATCTGGTGGGCATAACACCCTCCCAAAGACCCTTTCCCACAGCTGCCCCCCTTGCATCCTGTCTTTGCAAAATTACTCTGCCTGTAGCACAGCTCTAGGATGCCCTGAGACCTCATCTACTCATTCTCAGGAAGCATGAAGGATTTGGAGAGCCTAACACTTTAAACATACCACTTAAAATTTACTGTGTCACAGGTATCAACTTATTAAAAATGTTCTAGATTTAAAAGGCTGTCTCCATAGTATGAACAAAAAGACCCCTTGGTTTAGACAACTGACCTTTTGACTGGCAGAGTAGAACTAAACCTCCACCCTCTCAGAAGGTTGGAAATTATTTTTAGATTTGCCTTTGTACATCTTTAAGTTAATTACACCATTACCATTTCAGATAAAATCACCTTTTCCAGGGCACTCGCTCTCTTTCACACATGTATTGGCGTCTTCTTTCAGTAGCACATAACCCTCCTTGCAGAAGCATTTCTGATCACTGCAGCCAGACATACATTTTATGGCACGATCCTTATTTTCACACGTTTTGGGACATAGAGTTCCACAAGGGTTGAATTCCATGTTCTCTGGGCAATCTGTAAAGTGTCAGAGAAGTAAATATGACACCACATGTAAATGTACTAACTTCTCACACCCTACATAGTATTAATTACACTGAGATTTCTTAAATTGCACAGTATCCTACATGGGGTCAACTGAAAAATCAGTTGATATCATTTTTTGCTGCTAATTCCTCTTCCATTACAAACAAGTATCTTACTTATATTCTTACCTGAATCTAACATTGAACTTCCTCTATTATTTTAGTATGTGATCATTAACATTAAATTGACCGTTATTAATATCATATAGATTCTTCTTTTATCAAACTCGTTATCCAATGTTAATCAATACAGCTGGCAGCATACTTTATATGTGCATCTTGTTATCACATGTTTTGGGAAATAACGTCCTGGAAGTGCTAAACTCCATGTTCTCCGTAAGGTGTCAGAGAGAGCTAAATGTGACGTTCTCTATAAATGTACTAGCTGGACATATGGAAAATAGCATGATATAAGCAAGGCCCAGTTGGTATGTACGGATAAGGGTTAAACACAATTACCTCTAAACTGTCATGATTAGACGCAGACTACTTCTTGGGCTAAAATATAATGATTAGACACAGACTACTTTTTGGGAGGAAAACTGGCCACGTTTGTTGTTAAACACAAATAGACATAATAACCATAACCATTAATAAACATAACTACGTGAGGGGAGGAGCCTGGACAGAGACAGTACGCCCCATGCCCTGAAGCCTCATCCAGGGCCTACAGTGTTGTTACATCCGTACCACTGTAGGGCAGTATCTTACTCATTTTAACACTGTCTCGGCGACTCCCCCCATCACCCGACACTGTGACAACAACATAAACATAATTTGTCAACATATAATGTACACTCAAGCAATATAACCACAAGTAATTAACAAAACATGGTAATCCTTCAACTTGACAATATACATCATTCATTTTATTTATTACTTTGGTCCTTATTTTTTTGTTTTGTTTTGGGGGTTTATCTTTTTTTTTCTTCTTTTCTTAAAACATTTAACTTTAAACAACAATACTTTAGGGATGGGTGGGTGGGAATCTTCGCTCATGACTAGCTGGGGGACTACAGATACAATTGGCCCCCAAACCACCCTATAAATGGCTCCACCTCGCCCCAGCTGGCCACCTACTTACATACCCAGGTCCTGCCAGGTCAAGGGGCCCTCCATGACCTAAGCAAGGCCCAGTTGGTACATACGGATAAGGGTTAAACACAATTACCTCTAACCTGTGATGATTAGACACAGACTACTTCTTGGAAAGAAAACTGGCCACATCGTTTATTGGTAAACACAAATAGACATAATAACCATAGCCATTAATCAACATAAGAGAGATCTGTCTTGGGACCTGGAGAGATTATTAGAACATTTCCTGATAAATAATCTTCTAATAGGACCAAGCCGTACGCTGCTTTTCTTTTGCTTACCTTTATTGGGACACTTGCTCTTTTCCACACAGATATTTGAGTCCTTCTCAAGCAGCACCAACCCATCCTTGCAGAAACATCCTTCTGCACACATAAGGATACAAACCATATCTTTCATGTAATTATCGCAAGTACTTGGACATTTTGTACCACAAGTTTTATACACCTGGTTCTCTGGGCAAACTGTATGGGGATAAGGAGATTTTGATGTGAAGACATAAATCATGCGATTCATTTTATAAAAAACTCAGTAATCTGAACTGCAGGAAATGCCATTAACTTGGAGAATATTTTCAAATTATGAGCAAGTGCTTGACTCGGAGCTCTGCTGTCCAACTTTTTTAGTGGGGTGGGATTTTTTTTTTTGACAGCAAGCTTGGTGGCAGAATTTCTGATAAAAATTAAAAAATTATGTATATTTAAGTTTATAAATTAATACATTTATATACATTGTTTGAAATAATGAAATATCTGGGAATTATATATGATGCTGAAAGTATCTAATCAAGAGTTTTATTTTAATAGGGTTATGTTTGTGAGGAGACCCTCCCTGGCAGTCACTGGGTGTCACAGCTGTCCCATTTGTCAGCAGTAAGTAGTAGTAAAATGTCCAGGAAACCAGAATAAACAAGCTGGTTGGCCATGTGGGGTAGGTTGCAGGAATTCAACATAACAAGAGGTGCCAGACAGGCAGCTCTGGGGTGTGCTGGACACGCAGGCAGCTGCAGACACGCAGGCAGACATGTCTGAAAAGCACTGGAAAGGCAGTCAGCTGTGGAAGGGCAGGCAGCTCTTGCTAATTGCTCTCTGAGTTTCGGGGAGTATATTCAATTTAAAATTAATCTCTGATTCCTATACTTCAGCCAATGTTTTACCCTCTCATTTACTTCTGAATCATACTCCATACCATGGAGTTTAAGATATCGATGGGATATAGCAATAGGGTAAAATTGAATAGAAGCACGTGAGCTGAGAGTGCACAGAACAGTGTGACAGACCTCAATGGCAGCCAGACTCCCGGCCTTCCCAGACAATTACCATGGTCTTTCCATGGCTGTTTAACATTACTTTTACACATATTCTCTAGTAACCTTACTAATTTACGTCATCCACCCTCTGTTCCACCACTGATCTATTCTTCTGTACCTTTTTCTCTTTTTTACTCTCTCTTTTATCCTACTCTCCTATATCTCTGAATTTTCCATCGTTCCCCTAACTTTCAAATCAATTCATAAGTACTTATCTCATGACAACCTTGCCACCACTTTCTACTTCTGACAGACAGCAGGATACAGGATTAGTGGAGGAGCTAGAAAATGGGTTCTGGTGCAAAGAAATGCCCCCCCCCCCCCCCACACACACACACACACATCAAAGGGGGATGTAAACTTTTTCTTTTGTGCTGTGTTCCCCCTGTACAAATTCACATTACATAAAAGCACCCCTTCCCAAAACTCTTTCCTATTGCTGCTCCCTCCAAAGAACCACTCTGTTAAGAACAGAAGGATCCACTGGACTGTTTGGGGTTCATCAGTTATTATATGTGTGGTTATAAGGTACTAACAACATGCTTAATGGTTATATCATGGGTGTAATGCATACATGTAGTTATATAATGGATGTAATAAGTGCATATAGTACTGTCATCGATTAACATTAAAATTCTGTATTAGAAGTAGGATAGTATCCAGTCATATCTGGGATATATAAAGGGTTAAGGAATTCTAAAAAATGTATATGTCTTTGAGAGGCAGCCACGCACTAATCCTCTGGCTTTAGTCTGGTAGGGGGAAGTTTAGTTTTATAACCCTGTAAGTTGAGATCTGGGGAATGTATCATGGGATAGACATCTCCGAGGTGGTGAGAGTGTAACAAGATATTGCCCACAAGAGGAGGGGTTAGGCATGTTTGGGGAGTAAGATCTTTCTGTGTTTTGATATATCTCTGTAACAATAAAGAAGTGGCAGCCTGATTTTGGACAAACTAAACAAAGGTGGTGTCGGAGTCTGCTTGTACTAATCAAAGGTACATGGTGGGTGATTCTGAGATCCTAAGAAAAGGGGTCTGTTGGTGCCTGTCTCTTCAGAAATGATGCTGTCATCTGAAGTGTCTGCTGGTGTCTAGATCTGAACAAACAGTTGTGACCCATAGAGAGAGAGAATTGGGGTGTGTGTAGTCCCCCAAATCTGGTGGGCATAACACCATCCCAAAGACCATTTCCCACAGTTGCCCCCCTTGCATCCTGTCTTTGAAAAATTACTCTGCCTGCAGCACAGTTCTAGGATGCCCTGAGACCTCATCTACTCATTCTCAGGAAGCATGAAGGATTTGGAGAGCCTAACACTTTAAACATACCACTGAAAATGTACTGTGTCACAGGTATCAACTTATTAAAAATGTTCTAGATTTAAAAGGCTGTCTCCACAGTATGAAAAAAAAGACCCCTTGGTTTAGACAACTGACCTTTTGACTGGCAGAGTAGAACTAAACCTCCACCTTCTCAGAAGGTTGGAAATTATTTTTAGATTTGCCTTTGTACATCTTTAAGTTAATTACACCATTACCATTTCAGATAAAATCACCTTTTCCAGGGCACTCGCTCTCTTTCACACATGTATTGGCGTCTTCTTTCAGTAGCACATAACCCTCCTTGCAGAAGCATTTCTGATCACTGCAGCCAGACATACATTTTATGGCACGATCCTTATTTTCACACGTTTTGGGACATAGAGTTCCACAAGGGTTGAATTCCATGTTCTCTGGGCAATCTGTAAAGTGTCAGAGAAGTAAATATGACACCACATGTAAATGTACTAACTTCTCACACCCTACATAGTATTAATTACACTGAGATTTCTTAAATTACACAGTATCCTACATGGGGTCAACTGAAAAATCAGTTGATTTTATTTTTTGCTGCTAATTCCTCTTCCATTACAAAAAAATAATCCTACTTAAATTCTTACCTGAATCTAACATCGACATCCTCTATTATTTGAAACTACCCTTTTCAGTATGTGATCATTCACATTAAATTGACCTCTATTAATATCAAATAGATTATTATTTTATCAAACTCGTTATCCAATGTTAATCAATACAGCAGACAACATACTTTATATGTACATCTTGTTATCACATGTTTTGGGAAATAACGTCCTGGAAGTGGTAAACTCCATGTTCTCCGTAAGGTGTCAGAGAGAGCTAAATGTGACGTTCTCTATAAATGTACTAGCTGGACATATGGAAAATAGCATGACATAAGCAAGGCCCAGTTGGTATGTACGGATAAGGGTTAAACACAATTACCTCTAAACTGTCATGATTAGATGCAGACTACTTCTTGGGCTAAAATATAATGATTAGACACAGACTACTTTTTGGGAGGAAAACTGGCCACGTTTGTTGTTAAACACAAATAGACATAATAACCATAACCATTAATAAACATAACCACGTGAGGGGAGGAGCCTGGACAGAGACAGTACGCCCTATGCCCTGAAGCCTCATCCAGGGCCTACAGTGTTGTTACATCCGTACCACTGTAGGGCAGTATCTTACTCATTTTACCACTGTCTCGGAGACACCCCCCATCACCCGACACTGTGACAACAACATAAACATAATTTGTCAACATATAATGTACACTCAAGCAATATAACCACAAGTAATTAACAAAACAAGGTAATCCTTCAACTTGACAATATACATCATTCATTTTATTTATTATTTTGGTCCTTATTTTTTTGTTTTGTTTTGGGGTTTTTTCTTTTTTTTTTCTTCTTTTCTTAAAACATTTAACTTTAAACAACAATACTTTTGGGATGGGTGGGTGGGAATCTTCGCTCATGACTAGCTGGGGGACTACAGATACAATTGGCACCAAAACCACCCTATAAATGGCTCCACCTCGCCCCAGCTAGCCACCTACTTACATACCCAGGTCCTGCCAGGTCAAGGGGCCCTCCATGACCTAAGCAAGGCCCAGTTGGTACGTACGGATAAGGGTTAAACACAATTACCTCTAACCTGTGATGATTAGACACAGACTACTTCTTGGAAAGAAAACTGGCCACATCGTTTATTGGTAAACACAAATAGACATAATAACCATAACCATTAATCAACATAAGAGAGATCTGTCTTGGGACCTGGAGAGATTATTAGAACATTTCCTGATAAATAATCTTCTAATAGGACCAAGCCGTACGCTGCTTTTCTTTTGCTTACCTTTATTGGGACACTTGCTCTTTTCCACACAGATATTTGAGTCCTTCTCAAGCAGCACCAACCCATCCTTGCAGAAACATCCTTCTGCACACATAAGGATACAAACCATATCTTTCATGTAATTATCGCAAGTACTTGGACATTTTGTACCACAAGTTTTATACACCTGGTTCTCTGGGCAAACTGTATGGGGATAAGGAGATTTTGATGTGAAGACATAAATCATGCGATTCATTTTATAAAAAACTCAGTAATCTGAACTGCAGGAAATGCCATTAACTTGGAGAATATTTTCAAATTATGAGCAAGTGCTTGACTCGGAGCTCTGCTGTCCAACTTTTTTAGTGGGGTGGGATTTTTTTTTTTGACAGCAAGCTTGGTGGCAGAATTTCTGATAAAAATTAAAAAATTATGTATATTTAAGTTTATAAATTAATACATTTATATACATTGTTTGAAATAATGAAATATCTGGGAATTATATATGATGCTGAAAGTATCTAATCAAGAGTTTTATTTTAATAGGGTTATGTTTGTGAGGAGACCCTCCCTGGCAGTCACTGGGTGTCACAGCTGTCCCATTTGTCAGCAGTAAGTAGTAGTAAAATGTCCAGGAAACCAGAATAAACAAGCTGGTTGGCCATGTGGGGTAGGTTGCAGGAATTCAACATAACAAGAGGTGCCAGACAGGCAGCTCTGGGGTGTGCTGGACACGCAGGCAGCTGCAGACACGCAGGCAGACATGTCTGAAAAGCACTGGAAAGGCAGTCAGCTGTGGAAGGGCAGGCAGCTCTTGCTAATTGCTCTCTGAGTTTCGGGGAGTATATTCAATTTAAAATTAATCTCTGATTCCTATACTTCAGCCAATGTTTTACCCTCTCATTTACTTCTGAATCATACTCCATACCATGGAGTTTAAGATATCGATGGGATATAGCAATAGGGTAAAATTGAATAGAAGCACGTGAGCTGAGAGTGCACAGAACAGTGTGACAGACCTCAATGGCAGCCAGACTCCCGGCCTTCCCAGACAATTACCATGGTCTTTCCATGGCTGTTTAACATTACTTTTACACATATTCTCTAGTAACCTTACTAATTTACGTCATCCACCCTCTGTTCCACCACTGATCTATTCTTCTGTACCTTTTTCTCTTTTTTACTCTCTCTTTTATCCTACTCTCCTATATCTCTGAATTTTACATCGTTCCCCTAACTTTCAAATCAATTCATAAGTACTTATCTCATGACAACCTTGCCACCACTTTCTACTTCTGACAGACAGCAGGATACAGGATTAGTGGAGGAGCTAGAAAATGGGTTCTGGTGCAAACAAATGCCCCCCCCCCCCCCCACACACACACACACACACCTCAAAGGGGGATGTAAACTTTTTCTTTTGTGCTGTGTTCCCCCTGTACAAATTCACATTACATAAAAGCACCCCTTCCCAAAACTCTTTCCTATTGCTGCTCCCTCCAAAGAACCACTCTGTTAAGAACAGAAGGATCCACTGGACTGTTTGGGGTTCATCAGTTATTATATGTGTGGTTATAAGGTACTAACAACATGCTTAATGGTTATATCATGGGTGTAATGCATACATGTAGTTATATAATGGATGTAATAAGTGCATATAGTACTGTCATCGATTAACATTAAAATTCTGTATTAGAAGTAGGATAGTATCCAGTCATATCTGGGATATATAAAGGGTTAAGGAATTCTAAAAAATGTATATGGCTTTGAGAGGCAGCCACGCACTAATCCTCTGGCTTTAGTCTGGTAGGGGGAAGTTTAGTTTTATAACTCTGTAAGTTGAGATCTGGGGAATGTATCATGGGATAGACATCTCCGAGGTGGTGAGAGTGTAACAAGATATTGCCCACAAGAGGAGGGATTAGGCATGTTTGGGGAGTGAGATCTTTCTGTGTTTTGATATATCTCTGTAACAATAAAGAAGTGGCAGCCTGATTTTGGACAAACTAAACAAAGGTGGTGTCGGAGTCTGCTTGTACTAATCAAAGGTACATGGTGGGTGATTCTGAGATCCTAAGGAAAGGGGTCTGTTGGTGCCTGTCTCTTCAGAAATGATGCTGTCATCTGAAGTGTCTGCTGGTGTCTAGATCTGAACAAACAGTTGTGACCCATAGAGAGAGAGAATTGGGGTGTGTGTAGTCCCCCAAATCTGGTGGGCATAACACCCTCCCAAAGACCCTTTCCCACAGCTGCCCCCCTTGCATCCTGTCTTTGCAAAATTACTCTGCCTGTAGCACAGCTCTAGGATGCCCTGAGACCTCATCTACTCATTCTCAGGAAGCATGAAGGATTTGGAGAGCCTAACACTTTAAACA
The DNA here is from genome assembly GCA_027410445.1 of Discoglossus pictus. Classification (NCBI taxonomy): domain Eukaryota; kingdom Metazoa; phylum Chordata; class Amphibia; order Anura; family Alytidae; genus Discoglossus; species Discoglossus pictus. The sequence continues at coordinate 227,405,582 of CM050169.1, forward strand.
TACCACTTAAAATTTACTGTGTCACAGGTATCAACTTATTAAAAATGTTCTAGATTTAAAAGGCTGTCTCCATAGTATGAACAAAAAGACCCCTTGGTTTAGACAACTGACCTTTTGACTGGCAGAGTAGAACTAAACCTCCACCCTCTCAGAAGGTTGGAAATTATTTTTAGATTTGCCTTTGTACATCTTTAAGTTAATTACACCATTACCATTTCAGATAAAATCACCTTTTCCAGGGCACTCGCTCTCTTTCACACATGTATTGGCGTCTTCTTTCAGTAGCACATAACCCTCCTTGCAGAAGCATTTCTGATCACTGCAGCCAGACATACATTTTATGGCACGATCCTTATTTTCACACGTTTTGGGACATAGAGTTCCACAAGGGTTGAATTCCATGTTCTCTGGGCAATCTGTAAAGTGTCAGAGAAGTAAATATGACACCACATGTAAATGTACTAACTTCTCACACCCTACATAGTATTAATTACACTGAGATTTCTTAAATTGCACAGTATCCTACATGGGGTCAACTGAAAAATCAGTTGATATCATTTTTTGCTGCTAATTCCTCTTCCATTACAAACAAGTATCTTACTTATATTCTTACCTGAATCTAACATTGAACTTCCTCTATTATTTTAGTATGTGATCATTAACATTAAATTGACCGTTATTAATATCATATAGATTCTTCTTTTATCAAACTCGTTATCCAATGTTAATCAATACAGCTGGCAGCATACTTTATATGTGCATCTTGTTATCACATGTTTTGGGAAATAACGTCCTGGAAGTGCTAAACTCCATGTTCTCCGTAAGGTGTCAGAGAGAGCTAAATGTGACGTTCTCTATAAATGTACTAGCTGGACATATGGAAAATAGCATGATATAAGCAAGGCCCAGTTGGTATGTACGGATAAGGGTTAAACACAATTACCTCTAAACTGTCATGATTAGACGCAGACTACTTCTTGGGCTAAAATATAATGATTAGACACAGACTACTTTTTGGGAGGAAAACTGGCCACGTTTGTTGTTAAACACAAATAGACATAATAACCATAACCATTAATAAACATAACTACGTGAGGGGAGGAGCCTGGACAGAGACAGTACGCCCCATGCCCTGAAGCCTCATCCAGGGCCTACAGTGTTGTTACATCCGTACCACTGTAGGGCAGTATCTTACTCATTTTAACACTGTCTCGGCGACTCCCCCCATCACCCGACACTGTGACAACAACATAAACATAATTTGTCAACATATAATGTACACTCAAGCAATATAACCACAAGTAATTAACAAAACATGGTAATCCTTCAACTTGACAATATACATCATTCATTTTATTTATTACTTTGGTCCTTATTTTTTTGTTTTGTTTTGGGGGTTTATCTTTTTTTTTCTTCTTTTCTTAAAACATTTAACTTTAAACAACAATACTTTAGGGATGGGTGGGTGGGAATCTTCGCTCATGACTAGCTGGGGGACTACAGATACAATTGGCCCCCAAACCACCCTATAAATGGCTCCACCTCGCCCCAGCTGGCCACCTACTTACATACCCAGGTCCTGCCAGGTCAAGGGGCCCTCCATGACCTAAGCAAGGCCCAGTTGGTACATACGGATAAGGGTTAAACACAATTACCTCTAACCTGTGATGATTAGACACAGACTACTTCTTGGAAAGAAAACTGGCCACATCGTTTATTGGTAAACACAAATAGACATAATAACCATAGCCATTAATCAACATAAGAGAGATCTGTCTTGGGACCTGGAGAGATTATTAGAACATTTCCTGATAAATAATCTTCTAATAGGACCAAGCCGTACGCTGCTTTTCTTTTGCTTACCTTTATTGGGACACTTGCTCTTTTCCACACAGATATTTGAGTCCTTCTCAAGCAGCACCAACCCATCCTTGCAGAAACATCCTTCTGCACACATAAGGATACAAACCATATCTTTCATGTAATTATCGCAAGTACTTGGACATTTTGTACCACAAGTTTTATACACCTGGTTCTCTGGGCAAACTGTATGGGGATAAGGAGATTTTGATGTGAAGACATAAATCATGCGATTCATTTTATAAAAAACTCAGTAATCTGAACTGCAGGAAATGCCATTAACTTGGAGAATATTTTCAAATTATGAGCAAGTGCTTGACTCGGAGCTCTGCTGTCCAACTTTTTTAGTGGGGTGGGATTTTTTTTTTTGACAGCAAGCTTGGTGGCAGAATTTCTGATAAAAATTAAAAAATTATGTATATTTAAGTTTATAAATTAATACATTTATATACATTGTTTGAAATAATGAAATATCTGGGAATTATATATGATGCTGAAAGTATCTAATCAAGAGTTTTATTTTAATAGGGTTATGTTTGTGAGGAGACCCTCCCTGGCAGTCACTGGGTGTCACAGCTGTCCCATTTGTCAGCAGTAAGTAGTAGTAAAATGTCCAGGAAACCAGAATAAACAAGCTGGTTGGCCATGTGGGGTAGGTTGCAGGAATTCAACATAACAAGAGGTGCCAGACAGGCAGCTCTGGGGTGTGCTGGACACGCAGGCAGCTGCAGACACGCAGGCAGACATGTCTGAAAAGCACTGGAAAGGCAGTCAGCTGTGGAAGGGCAGGCAGCTCTTGCTAATTGCTCTCTGAGTTTCGGGGAGTATATTCAATTTAAAATTAATCTCTGATTCCTATACTTCAGCCAATGTTTTACCCTCTCATTTACTTCTGAATCATACTCCATACCATGGAGTTTAAGATATCGATGGGATATAGCAATAGGGTAAAATTGAATAGAAGCACGTGAGCTGAGAGTGCACAGAACAGTGTGACAGACCTCAATGGCAGCCAGACTCCCGGCCTTCCCAGACAATTACCATGGTCTTTCCATGGCTGTTTAACATTACTTTTACACATATTCTCTAGTAACCTTACTAATTTACGTCATCCACCCTCTGTTCCACCACTGATCTATTCTTCTGTACCTTTTTCTCTTTTTTACTCTCTCTTTTATCCTACTCTCCTATATCTCTGAATTTTCCATCGTTCCCCTAACTTTCAAATCAATTCATAAGTACTTATCTCATGACAACCTTGCCACCACTTTCTACTTCTGACAGACAGCAGGATACAGGATTAGTGGAGGAGCTAGAAAATGGGTTCTGGTGCAAAGAAATGCCCCCCCCCCCCCCCCCCACACACACACACACATCAAAGGGGGATGTAAACTTTTTCTTTTGTGCTGTGTTCCCCCTGTACAAATTCACATTACATAAAAGCACCCCTTCCCAAAACTCTTTCCTATTGCTGCTCCCTCCAAAGAACCACTCTGTTAAGAACAGAAGGATCCACTGGACTGTTTGGGGTTCATCAGTTATTATATGTGTGGTTATAAGGTACTAACAACATGCTTAATGGTTATATCATGGGTGTAATGCATACATGTAGTTATATAATGGATGTAATAAGTGCATATAGTACTGTCATCGATTAACATTAAAATTCTGTATTAGAAGTAGGATAGTATCCAGTCATATCTGGGATATATAAAGGGTTAAGGAATTCTAAAAAATGTATATGGCTTTGAGAGGCAGCCACGCACTAATCCTCTGGCTTTAGTCTGGTAGGGGGAAGTTTAGTTTTATAACTCTGTAAGTTGAGATCTGGGGAATGTATCATGGGATAGACATCTCCGAGGTGGTGAGAGTGTAACAAGATATTGCCCACAAGAGGAGGGATTAGGCATGTTTGGGGAGTGAGATCTTTCTGTGTTTTGATATATCTCTGTAACAATAAAGAAGTGGCAGCCTGATTTTGGACAAACTAAACAAAGGTGGTGTCGGAGTCTGCTTGTACTAATCAAAGGTACATGGTGGGTGATTCTGAGATCCTAAGGAAAGGGGTCTGTTGGTGCCTGTCTCTTCAGAAATGATGCTGTCATCTGAAGTGTCTGCTGGTGTCTAGATCTGAACAAACAGTTGTGACCCATAGAGAGAGAGAATTGGGGTGTGTGTAGTCCCCCAAATCTGGTGGGCATAACACCCTCCCAAAGACCCTTTCCCACAGCTGCCCCCCTTGCATCCTGTCTTTGCAAAATTACTCTGCCTGTAGCACAGCTCTAGGATGCCCTGAGACCTCATCTACTCATTCTCAGGAAGCATGAAGGATTTGGAGAGCCTAACACTTTAAACATACCACTTAAAATTTACTGTGTCACAGGTATCAACTTATTAAAAATGTTCTAGATTTAAAAGGCTGTCTCCATAGTATGAACAAAAAGACCCCTTGGTTTAGACAACTGACCTTTTGACTGGCAGAGTAGAACTAAACCTCCACCCTCTCAGAAGGTTGGAAATTATTTTTAGATTTGCCTTTGTACATCTTTAAGTTAATTACACCATTACCATTTCAGATAAAATCACCTTTTCCAGGGCACTCGCTCTCTTTCACACATGTATTGGCGTCTTCTTTCAGTAGCACATAACCCTCCTTGCAGAAGCATTTCTGATCACTGCAGCCAGACATACATTTTATGGCACGATCCTTATTTTCACACGTTTTGGGACATAGAGTTCCACAAGGGTTGAATTCCATGTTCTCTGGGCAATCTGTAAAGTGTCAGAGAAGTAAATATGACACCACATGTAAATGTACTAACTTCTCACACCCTACATAGTATTAATTACACTGAGATTTCTTAAATTGCACAGTATCCTACATGGGGTCAACTGAAAAATCAGTTGATATCATTTTTTGCTGCTAATTCCTCTTCCATTACAAACAAGTATCTTACTTATATTCTTACCTGAATCTAACATTGAACTTCCTCTATTATTTTAGTATGTGATCATTAACATTAAATTGACCGTTATTAATATCATATAGATTCTTCTTTTATCAAACTCGTTATCCAATGTTAATCAATACAGCTGGCAGCATACTTTATATGTGCATCTTGTTATCACATGTTTTGGGAAATAACGTCCTGGAAGTGCTAAACTCCATGTTCTCCGTAAGGTGTCAGAGAGAGCTAAATGTGACGTTCTCTATAAATGTACTAGCTGGACATATGGAAAATAGCATGATATAAGCAAGGCCCAGTTGGTATGTACGGATAAGGGTTAAACACAATTACCTCTAAACTGTCATGATTAGACGCAGACTACTTCTTGGGCTAAAATATAATGATTAGACACAGACTACTTTTTGGGAGGAAAACTGGCCACGTTTGTTGTTAAACACAAATAGACATAATAACCATAACCATTAATAAACATAACTACGTGAGGGGAGGAGCCTGGACAGAGACAGTACGCCCCATGCCCTGAAGCCTCATCCAGGGCCTACAGTGTTGTTACATCCGTACCACTGTAGGGCAGTATCTTACTCATTTTACCACTGTCTCGGCGACTCCCCCCATCACCCGACACTGTGACAACAACATAAACATAATTTGTCAACATATAATGTACACTCAAGCAATATAACCACAAGTAATTAACAAAACATGGTAATCCTTCAACTTGACAATATACATCATTCATTTTATTTATTACTTTGGTCCTTATTTTTTTGTTTTGTTTTGGGGGTTTATCTTTTTTTTTCTTCTTTTCTTAAAACATTTAACTTTAAACAACAATACTTTAGGGATGGGTGGGTGGGAATCTTCGCTCATGACTAGCTGGGGGACTACAGATACAATTGGCCCCCAAACCACCCTATAAATGGCTCCACCTCGCCCCAGCTGGCCACCTACTTACATACCCAGGTCCTGCCAGGTCAAGGGGCCCTCCATGACCTAAGCAAGGCCCAGTTGGTACATACGGATAAGGGTTAAACACAATTACCTCTAACCTGTGATGATTAGACACAGACTACTTCTTGGAAAGAAAACTGGCCACATCGTTTATTGGTAAACACAAATAGACATAATAACCATAGCCATTAATCAACATAAGAGAGATCTGTCTTGGAACCTGGAGAGATTATTAGAACATTTCCTGATAAATAATCTTCTAACAGGACCAAGCCGTACGCTGCTTTTCTTTTGCTTACCTTTATTGGGACACTTTCTCTTTTCCACACAGATATTTGAGTCCTTCTCAAGCAGCACCAACCCATCCTTGCAGAAACATCCTTCTGCACACATATGGATACAAACCATATCTTTCATGTAATTATCGCAAGTACTTGGACATTTTGTACCACAAGTTTTATACACCTGGTTCTCTGGGCAAACTGTATGGGGATAAGGAGAGTTTGATGTGAAGACATAAATCATGCGATTCATTTTATAAAATACTCAGTAATCTGAACTGCAGGAAATGCCATTAACTTGGAGAATATTTTCAAATTATGACTCGGAGCTCTGCTGTCCAACTTTTTTAGTGGGGTGGGATATTTTTTTTGACAGCAAGCTTGGTGGCAGAATTTCTGATAAAAATTAAAAAAATATGTATATTTAAGTTTATAAATTAATACATTTATATACATTGTGTGAAATAATGAAATGTCTGAGAATTATATATGATGCTTAAAGTATCTAAGCAAGAGTTTTATTTTAATAGGGTTAGGATTGAGAAGAGACCCTCCCTGGCAGTCACTGGGTGTCACAGCTGTCCCATTTGTCAGCAGTAAGTAGTAGTAAAATGTCCAGGAAACCAGAATAAACAAGCTGGTTGGCCATGTGGGGTAGGTTGCAGGAATTCAACATAACAAGAGGTGCCAGACAGGCAGCTCTGGGGTGTGCTGGACACGCAGGCAGCTGCAGACACGCAGGCAGACATGTCTGAAAAGCACTGGAAAGGCAGTCAGCTGTGGAAGGGCAGGCAGCTCTTGCTAATTGCTCTCTGAGTTTCGGGGAGTATATTCAATTTAAAATTAATCTCTGATTCCTATACTTCAGCCAATGTTTTACCCTCTCATTTACTTTTGAATCATACTCCATACTATGGAGTTTAAGATATCGATGGGATATAGCAATAGGGTAAAATTGAATAGAAGCACGTGAGCTGAGAGTGCAAAGAACAGTGTGACAGACCTCAATGGCAGCCAGACTCCCGGCCTTCCCAGACAATTACCATGGTCTTTCCATGGCTGTTTAACATTACTTTTACACATATTCTCTAGTAACCTTACTAATTTACGTCATCCACCCTCTGTTCCACCACTGATCTATTCTTCTGTACCTTTTTCTCTCTTTTACTCTCTCCTTTATCCTACTCTCCTATATCTCTGAATTTTCCACTTTTTCCCTAACTTTCAAATCCCTTCATAAGTTCTTATCTCATGACAACCTTGCCATCACTTTCTACCTCGGACAGACAGCAAAATACAGGATTAGTGGAGGAGCTAGAAAATGGGTTCTGGTGCAAAAAATTGTCAAACACATCAAAGGGGGCTGTAAACATTTTTTGTGTGCTCGGCTCCCTCGGTACAAATTCACATTACATAACAGCACCCCTGCCCAAGACTCTTTCCCATTGCTGCTCCCCTCAAAGCACCCCTCCCAAAGACCCTTTCCCACAGGTGTCCCCTTGCATCCAGCCTTTGCAAAATTACTAGGCCTTATCTACTCATCAACAGGTAGAATGAGGGATTAGGAGAGCCTAACACTTTAAACATACCTCTGAAAATTTACTGTGCCACATGTATCAACTTATTAAAATGTTCTAGATTTAAAAGGATGTCTCCATAGTATGGTGGAAAAGACCCCTTGGTTTAGCCAACTGACCTTTTGACTGGCAGAGTAAAACAAAACCTCCTCCCTCTCAGAAGGCTGAAAAATATTTTTTAGATTTGCCTTTGTACATCTTTAATTTAATTACACCATTACCATTTCAGATAAAATCACCTTTTCCAGGGCACTCGCTCTCTTTCACACATGTATTGGCATCTTCTTTAAGCAGCACATAACCCTCCTTGCAGAAGCATTTCTGATCACTGCAGCCAGACATACATTTTATGGCACGATCCTTATTTTCACATGTTTTGGGACATAGAGTTCCACAAGGGTTGAATTCCATGTTCTCTGGGCAATCTGTAAAGTGTCAGAGAAGTAAATATGACACCACATGTAAATGTACTAACTGCTCACACCCTACATAGTATTAATTACACTGAGATTTCTTAAATTGCACAGTATCCTACATGGGGTCAACTGAAAAATCAGTTGATATCATTTTTTGCTGCTAATTCCTCTTCCATTACAAACAAGTATCTTACTTATATTCTTACCTGAATCTAACATTGAACTTCCTCTATTATTTTAGTATGTGATCATTAACATTAAATTGACCTTTATTAATATCATATAGATTCTTATTTTATCAAACTCGTTATCCAATGTTAATCAATACAGCTGGCAGCATTCTTTATATGTGCATCTTGTTATCACATGTTTTGGGAAATAACGTCCTGGAAGTGGTAAACTCCATGTTCTCTGTAAGGTGTCAGAGAGAGCTAAATGTGACGTTCTCTATAAATGTACTAGCTGGACATATGGAATATAGCATGACATAAGCAAGGCCCAGTTGGTATGTACGGATAAGGGTTAAACACAATTACCTCTAAACTGTCATGATTAGACGCAGACTACTTCTTGGGCTAAAATATAATGATTAGACAGAGACTACTTTTTGGGAGGAAAACTGGCCACGTTTGTTGTTAAACACAAATAGACATAATAACCATAACCATTAATAAACATAACCACGTGAGGGGAGGAGCCTGGACAGAGACAGTACGCCCTATGCCCTGAAGCCTCATCCAGGGCCTACAGTGTTGTTACATCCGTACCACTGTAGGGCAGTATCTTACTCATTTTACCACTGTCTCTGTGACTCCCCCCATCAACCGACACTGTGACAACAACATAAACATAATTTGTCAACATATAATGTACACTCAAGCAATATAACCACAAGTAATTAACAAAACAAGGTAATCCTTCAACTTGACAATATACATCATTCATTTTATTTATTACTTTGGTCCTTATTTTTTTGTTTTGTTTTGGGGGTTTTTCTTTTTTTTTCTTCTTTTCTTAAAACATTTAACTTTAAACAACAATACTTTTGGGATGGGTGGGTGGGAATCTTCGCTCATGACTAGCTGGGGGACTACAGATACAATTGGCACCAAAACCACCCTATAAATAACTCCACCTCGCCCCAGCTAGCCGCCTACTTACATACCCAGGTCCTGCCAGGTCAAGGGGCCCTCCATGACCTAAGCAAGGCCCAGTTGGTACGTACGGATAAGGGTTAAACACAATTACCTCTAACCTGTGATGATTAGACACAGACTACTTCTTGGAAAGAAAACTGGCCACATCGTTTATTGGTAAACACAAATAGACATAATAACCATAACCATTAATCAACATAAGAGAGATCTGTCTTGGGACCTGGAGAGATTATTAGAACATTTCCTGATAAATAATCTTCTAATAGGACCAAGCCGTACGCTGCTTTTCTTTTGCTTACCTTTATTGGGACACTTGCTCTTTTCCACACAGATATTTGAGTCCTTCTCAAGCAGCACCAACCCATCCTTGCAGAAACATCCTTCTGCACACATACCGATGCAAACCATATCTTTCATGTAATTATCGCAAGTACTTGGACATTTTGTACCACAAGTTTTATACACCTGGTTCTCTGGGCAAACTGTATGGGGATAAGGAGAGTTTGATGTGAAGACATAAATCATGCGATTCATTTTATAAAAAACTCAGTAATCTGAACTGCAGGAAATGCCATTAACTTGGAGAATATTTTCAAATTATGAGCAAGTGCTTGACTCGGAGCTCTGCTGTCCAACTTTTTTAGTGGGGTGGGATATTTTTTTTTTGACAGCAAGCTTGGTGGCAGAATTTCTGATAAAAATTAAAAAAATATGTATATTTAAGTTTATAAATTAATACATTTATATACATTGTGTGAAATAATGAAATGTCTGAGAATTATATATGATGCTTCAAGTATCTAAGCAAGAGTTTTATTTTAATAGTGTTAGGATTGAGAAGAGTCCCTCCCTGGCAGTCACTGGGTGTCACAGCTGTCCCATTTGTCAGCAGTAAGTAGTAGTAAAATGTCCAGGAAACCAGAATAAACAAGCTGGTTGGCCATGTGGGGTAGGATGCAGGAATTCAACATAACAAGAGGTGCCAGACAGGCAGCTCTGGGGTGTGCTGGACACGCAGGCAGCTGTAGACACGCAGGAAGACATGTCTGAAAAGCACTGGACAGGCAGTCAGCTGTGGAAGGGCAGGCAGCTCTTGCTAATTGCTCTCTGAGTTTCTGGGAGTATATTCAATTTAAAATTAATCTCTGATTCCTATACTTCAGCCAATGTTTTACCCTCTCATTTACTTTTGAATCATACTCCATACTATGCAGTTTAAGATATCGATGGGATATAGCAATAGGATAAAATTGAATAGAAGCACGTGAGCTGAGAGTGCACAGAACAGTGTGACAGACCTCAATGGCAGCCAGACTCCCGGCCTTCCCAGACAATTACCATGGTCTTTCCATGGCTGTTTAACATTACTTTTACACATATTCTCTAGTAACATTACTAATTTACGTCATCCACCCTCTGTTCCACCACTGATCTATTCTTCTGTACCTTTTTCTCTCTTTTACTCTCTCTTTTATCCTACTCTCCTATATCTCTGAATTTTCCATCGTTCCCCTAACTTTCAAATCAATTCATAAGTACTTATCTCATGACAACCTTGCCATCACTTTCTACTTCTGACAGACAGCAGGATACAGGATTAGTGGAGGAGCTAGAAAATGGGTTCTGGTGCAAAGAAATGCCCCCAACACACACAAACACACACACATCAAAGGGGGATGTAAACTTTTTCTTTTGTGCTGTGTTCCCCCTGTACAAATTCACATTACATAAAAGCACCCCTTCCCAAAACTCTTTCCTATTGCTGCTCCCTCCAAAGAACCACTCTGTTAAGAACAGAAGGATCCACTGGACTGTTTGGGGTTCATCAGTTATTATATGTGTGGTTAGAAGGTACTAACAACATGCTTAATGGTTATATCATGGGTGTAATGCATACATGTAGTTATATAATGGATGTAATAAGTGCATATAGTACGGTCATCGATTAACATTAAAATTCTGTATTAGAAGTAGGATAGTATCCAGTCATATCTGGGATATATAAAGGGTTAAGGAATTCTAAAAAATGTATATGGCTTTGAGAGGCAGCCACGCACTAATCCTCTGGCTTTAGTCTGGTAGGGGGAAGTTTAGTTTTATAACTCTGTAAGTTGAGATCTGGGGAATGTATCATGGGATAGACATCTCCGAGGTGGTGAGAGTGTAACAAGATATTGCCCACAAGAGGAGGGATTAGGCATGTTTGGGGAGTGAGATCTTTCTGTGTTTTGATATATCTCTGTAACAATAAAGAAGTGGCAGCCTGATTTTGGACAAACTAAACAAAGGTGGTGTCGGAGTCTGCTTGTACTAATCAAAGGTACATGGTGGGTGATTCTGAGATCCTAAGAAAAGGGGTCTGTTGGTGCCTGTCTCTTCAGAAATGATGCTGTCATCTGAAGTGTCTGCTGGTGTCTAGATCTGAACAAACAGTTGTGACCCATAGAGAGAGAGAATTGGGGTGTGTGTAGTCCCCCAAATCTGGTGGGCATAACACCCTCCCAAAGACCCTTTCACACAGCTGCCCCCCTTGCATCCTGTCTTTGCAAAATTACTCTGCCTGCAGCACAGCTCTAGGATGCCCTGAGACCTCATCTACTCATTCTCAGGAAGCATAAAGGATTTGGAGAGCCTAACACTTTAAACATACCACTGAAAATGTACTGTGTCACAGGTATCAACTTATTAAAAATGTTCTAGATTTAAAAGGCTGTCTCCATAGTATGAACAAAAAGACCCCTTGGTTTAGACAACTGACCTTTTGACTGGCAGAGTAGAACTAAACCTCCACCCTCTCAGAAGGTTGGAAATTATTTTTAAATTTGCCTTTGTACATCTTTAAGTTAATTACACCATTACCATTTCAGATAAAATCACCTTTTCCAGGGCACTCGCTCTCTTTCACACATGTATTGGCGTCTTCTTTCAGTAGCACATAACCCTCCTTGCAGAAGCATTTCTGATCACTGCAGCCAGACATACATTTTATGGCACGATCCTTATTTTCACACGTTTTGGGACATAGAGTTCCACAAGGGTTGAATTCCATGTTCTCTGGGCAATCTGTAAAGTGTCAGAGAAGTAAATATGACACCACATGTAAATGTACAAACTTCTCACACCCTACATAGTATTAATTACACTGAGATTTCTTAAATTGCACAGTATCCTACATGGGGTCAACTGAAAAATCAGTTGATATCATTTTTTGCTGCTAATTCCTCTTCCATTATAAACAAGTATCTTACTTATATTCTTACCTGAATCAAACATTGAACTTCCTCTATTATTTTAGTATGTGATCAATAACATTAAATTGACCTTTATTAATATCATATAGATTCTTATTTTATCAAACTCGTTATCCAATGTTAATCAATACAGCTGGCAGCATACTTTATATGTGCATCTTGTTATCACATGTTTTGGGAAATAACGTCCTGGAAGTGGTAAACTCCATGTTCTCCGTAAGGTGTCAGAGAGAGCTAAATGTGCCGTTCTCTATAAATGTACTAGCTGGACATATGGAAAATAGAATGACATAAGCAAGGCCCAGTTGGTATGTACGGATAAGAGTTAAACACAATTACCTCTAAACTGTCATGATTAGACGCAGACTACTTCTTGGGCTAAAATATAATGATTAGACACAGACTACTTTTTGGGAGGAAAACTGGCCACGTTTGTTGTTAAACACAAATAGACATAATAACCATAACCATTAATAAACATAACCACGTGAGGGGAGGAGCCTGGACAGACACAGTACGCCCTATGCCCTGAAGCCTCATCCAGGGCCTACAGTGTTGTTACATCCGTACCACTGTAGGGCAGTATCTTACTCATTTTACCACTGTCTCGGCGACTCCCCCCATCACCCGACACTGTGACAACAATATAAACATAATTTGTCAACATATAATGTACACTCAAGCAATATAACCACAAGTAATTAACAAAACAAGGTAATCCTTCAACTTGACAATATACATCATTCATTTTATTTATTACTTTGGTCCTTATTTTTTTGTTTTGTTTTGGGGTTTTTTCTTTTTTTTTTCTTCTTTTCTTAAAACATTTAACTTTAAACAACAATACTTTTGGGATGGGTGGGTGGGAATCTTCGCTCATGACTAGCTGGGGGACTACAGATACAATTGGCACCAAAACCACCCTATAAATGGCTCCACCTCGCCCCAGCTAGCCACCTACTTACATACCCAGGTCCTGCCAGGTCAAGGGGCCCTCCATGACCTAAGCAAGGCCCAGTTGGTACGTACGGATAAGGGTTAAACACAATTACCTCTAACCTGTGATGATTAGACACAGACTACTTCTTGGAAAGAAAACTGGCCACATCGTTTATTGGTAAACACAAATAGACATAATAACCATAACCATTAATCAACATAAGAGAGATCTGTCTTGGGACCTGGAGAGATTATTAGAACATTTCCTGATAAATAATCTTCTAATAGGACCAAGCCGTACGCTGCTTTTCTTTTGATTACCTTTATTGGGACACTTGTTTTTTTCCACACAGATATTTGAGTCCTTCTCAAGCAGCACCAACCCATCCTTGCAGAAACATCCTTCTGCACACATAAGGATACAAACCATATCTTTCATGTAATTATCGCAAGTACTTGGACATTTTGTACCACAAGTTTTATACACCTGGTTCTCTGGGCAAACTGTATGGGGATAAGGAGAGTTTGATGTGAAGACATAAATCATGCGATTCATTTTATAAAATACTCAGTAATCTGAACTGCAGGAAATGCCATTAACTTGGAGAATATTTTCAAATTATGAGCAAGTGCTTGACTCGGAGCTCTGTTGTCCAACTTTTTTAGTGGGGTGGGATATTTGTTTTTTGACAGCAAGCTTGGTGGCAGAATTTCTGATAAAAAATAAAAAATTATGTATATTTAAGTTTATAAATTAATACATTTATATACATTGTGTGAAATAATGAAATGTCTGAGAATTATATATGATGCTTAAAGTATCTAAGCAAGAGTTTTATTTTAATAGGGTTGGGATTGAGAAGAGACCCTCCCTGGCAGTCACTGGGTGTCACAGCTGTCCCATTTGTCAGCAGTAAGTAGTAGTAAAATGTCCAGGAAACCAGAATAAACAAGCTGGTTGGCCATGTGGGGTAGGTTGCAGGAATTCAACATAACAAGAGGTGCCAGACAGGCAGCTCTGGGGTGTGCTGGACACGCAGGCAGCTGCAGACACGCAGGCAGACATGTCTGAAAAGCACTGGACAGGCAGTCAGCTGTGGAAGGGCAGGCAGCTCTTGCTAATTGCTCTCTGAGTTTCTGGGAGTATATTCAATTTAAAATTAATCTCTGATTCCTATACTTCAGCCAATGTTTTACCCTCTCATTTACTTTTGAATCATACTCCATACTATGCAGTTTAAGATATCGATGGGATATAGCAATAGGGTAAAATTGAATAGAAGCACGTGAGCTGAGAGTGCACAGAACAGTGTGACAGACCTCAATGGCAGCCAGACTCCCGGCCTTCCCAGACAATTACCATGGTCTTTCCATGGCTGTTTAACATTACTTTTACACATATTCTCTAGTAACATTACTAATTTACGTCATCCACCCTCTGTTCCACCACTGATCTATTCTTCTGTACCTTTTTCTCTCTTTTACTCTCTATTTTATCCTACTCTCCTATATCTCTGAATTTTCCATCGTTCCCCTAACTTTCAAATCAATTCATAAGTACTTATCTCATGACAACCTTGCCATCACTTTCTACTTCTGACAGACAGCAGGATACAGGATTAGTGGAGGAGCTAGAAAATGGGTTCTGGTGCAAAGAAATGCCCCCCCCCCCCCCACACACACACACACACACACATCAAAGGGGGATGTAAACTTTTTCTTTTGTGCTGTGTTCCCCCTGTACAAATTCACATTACATAAAAGCACCCCTTCCCAAAACTCTTTCCTATTGCTGCTCCCTCCAAAGAACCACTCTGTTAAGAACAGAAGGATCCACTGGACTGTTTGGGGTTCATCAGTTATTATATGTGTGGTTAGAAGGTACTAACAACATGCTTAATGGTTATATCATGGGTGTAATGCATACATGTAGTTATATAATGGATGTAATAAGTGCATATAGTACTGTCATCGATTAACATTAAAATTCTGTATTAGAAGTAGGATAGTATCCAGTCATATCTGGGATATATAAAGGGTTAAGGAATTCTAAAAAATGTATATGGCTTTGAGAGGCAGCCACGCACTAATCCTCTGGCTTTAGTCTGGTAGGGGGAAGTTTAGTTTTATAACTCTGTAAGTTGAGATCTGGGGAATGTATCATGGGATAGACATCTCCGAGGTGGTGAGAGTGTAACAAGATATTGCCCACAAGAGGAGGGATTAGGCATGTTTGGGGAGTGAGATCTTTCTGTGTTTTGATATATCTCTGTAACAATAAAGAAGTGGCAGCCTGATTTTGGACAAACTAAACAAAGGTGGTGTCGGAGTTTGCTTGTACTAATCAAAGGTACATGGTGGGTGATTCTGAGATCCTAAGGAAAGGGGTCTGTTGGTGCCTGTCTCTTCAGAAATGATGCTGTCATCTGAAGTGTCTGCTGGTGTCTAGATCTGAACAAACAGTTGTGACCCATAGAGAGAGAGAATTGGGGTGTGTGTAGTCCCCCAAATCTGGTGGGCATAACACCCTCCCAAAGACCCTTTCCCACAGCTGCCCCCCTTGCATCCTGTCTTTGCAAAATTACTCTGCCTGCAGCACAGCTCTAGGATGCCCTGAGACCTCATCTACTCATTCTCAGGAAGCATAAAGGATTTGGAGAGCCTAACACTTTAAACATACCACTGAAAATTTACTGTGTCACAGGTATCAACTTATTAAAAATGTTCTAGATTTAAAAGGCTGTCTCCATAGTATGAACAAAAAGACCCCTTGGTTTAGACAACTGACCTTTTGACTGGCAGAGTAGAACTAAACCTCCACCCTCTCAGAAGGTTGGAAATTATTTTTAGATTTGCCTTTGTACATCTTTAAGTTAATTACACCATTACCATTTCAGATAAAATCACCTTTTCCAGGGCACTCGCTCTCTTTCACACATGTATTGGCGTCTTCTTTCAGTAGCACATAGCCCTCCTTGCAGAAGCATTTCTGATCACTGCAGCCAGACATACATTTTATGGCACGATCCTTATTTTCACACGTTTTGGGACATAGAGTTCCACAAGGGTTGAATTCCATGTTCTCTGGGCAATCTGTAAAGTGTCAGAGAAGTAAATATGACACCACATGTAAATGTACTAACTTCTCACACCCTACATAGTATTAATTACACTGAGATTTCTTAAATTGCACAATATCCTACATGGGGTCAACTGAAAAATAAGTTGATATCATTTTTTGCTGCTAATTTCTCTTCCATTATAAACAAGTATCTTACTTATATTCTTACCTGAATCTAACATTGAACTTCCTCTATTATTTTAGTATGTGATCATTAACATTAAATTGACCTTTATTAATATCATATAGATTCTTATTTTATCAAACTCGTTATCCAATGTTAATCAATACAGCTGGCAGCATACTTTATATGTGCATCTTGTTATCACATGTTTTGGGAAATAACGTCCTGGAAGTGCTAAACTCCATGTTCTCCGTAAGGTGTCAGAGAGAGCTAAATGTGACGTTCTCTATAAATGTACTAGCTGGACATATGGAAAATAGCATGACATAAGCAAGGCCCAGTTGGTATGTACGGATAAGGGTTAAACACAATTACCTCTAAACTGTCATGATTAGACGCAGACTACTTCTTGGGCTAAAATATAATGATTAGACACAGACTACTTTTTGGGAGGAAAACTGGCCACGTTTGTTGTTAAACACAAATAGACATAATAACCATAACCATTAATAAACATAACTACGTGAGGGGAGGAGCCTGGACAGAGACAGTACGCCCCATGCCCTGAAGCCTCATCCAGGGCCTACAGTGTTGTTACATCCGTACCACTGTAGGGCAGTATCTTACTCATTTTACCACTGTCTTGGCGACTCCCCCCATCACCCGACACTGTGACAACAACATAAACATAATTTGTCAACATATAATGTACACTCAAGCAATATAACCACAAGTAATTAACAAAACAAGGTAATCCTTCAACTTGACAATATACATCATTCATTTTATTTATTACTTTGGTCCTTATTTTTTTGTTTTGTTTTGGGGGTTTATCTTTTTTTTTCTTCTTTTCTTAAAACATTTAACTTTAAACAACAATACTTTAGGGATGGGTGGGTGGGAATCTTCGCTCATGACTAGCTGGGGGACTACAGATACAATTGGCCCCAAAACCACCCTATAAATGGCTCCACCTCGCCCCAGCTGGCCACCTACTTACATACCCAGGTCCTGCCAGGTCAAGGGGCCCTCCATGACCTAAGCAAGGCCCAGTTGGTACATACGGATAAGGGTTAAACACAATTACCTCTAACCTGTGATGATTAGACACAGACTACTTCTTGGAAAGAAAACTGGCCACATCGTTTATTGGTAAACACAAATAGACATAATAACCATAACATAAGAGAGATCTGTCTTTAGACCTGGAGAGATTATTAGAACATTTCCTGATAAATAATCTTCTAACAGGACCAAACCGTACGCTGCTTTTCTTTTGCTTACCTTTATTGGGACACTTGCTCTTTTCCACACAGATATTTGAGTCCTTCTCAAGCAGCACCAACCCATCCTTGCAGAAACATCCTTCTGCACACATATGGATACAAACCATATCTTTCATGTAATTATCGCAAGTACTTGGACATTTTGTACCACAAGTTTTATACACCTGGTTCTCTGGGCAAACTGTATGGGGATAAGGAGAGTTTGATGTGAAGACATAAATCATGCGATTCATTTTATAAAATACTCAGTAATCTGAACTGCAGGAAATGCCATTAACTTGGAGAATATTTTCAAATTATGAGCAAGTGCTTGACTCGGAGCTCTGCTGTCCAACTTTTTTAGTGGGGTGGGATATTTTTTTTTGACAGCAAGCTTGGTGGCAGAATTTCTGATAAAAATTAAAAAATTATGTATATTTAAGTTTATAAATTAATACATTTATATACATTGTGTGAAATAATGAAATGTCTGAGAATTATATATGATGCTTAAAGTATCTAAGCAAGAGTTTTATTTTAATAGGGTTAGGATTGAGAAGAGACCCTCCCTGGCAGTCACTGGGTGTCACAGCTGTCCCATTTGTCAGCAGTAAGTAGTAGTAAAATATCCAGGAAACCAGAATAAACAAGCTGGTTGGCCATGTGGGGTAGGTTGCAGGAATTCAACATAACAAGAGGTGCCAGACAGGCAGCTCTGGGGTGTGCTGGACACGCAGGCAGCTGCAGACACGCAGGCAGACATGTCTGAAAAGCACTGGAAAGGCAGTCAGCTGTGGAAGGGCAGGCAGCTCTTGCTAATTGCTCTCTGAGTTTCGGGGAGTATATTCAATTTAAAATTAATCTCTGATTCCTATACTTCAGCCAATGTTTTACCCTCTCATTTACTTTTGAATCATACTCCATACTATGGAGTTTAAGATATCGATGGGATATAGCAATAGGGTAAAATTGAATAGAAGCACGTGAGCTGAGAGTGCACAGAACAGTGTGACAGACCTCAATGGCAGACAGACTCCCGGCCTTCCCAGACAATTACCATGGTCTTTCCATGGCTGTTTAACATTACTTTTACACATATTCTCTAGTAACCTTACTAATTTACGTCATCCACCCTCTGTTCCCCCACTGATCTATTCTTCTGTACCTTTTTCTCTCTTTTACTCTCTCTTTTATCCTACTCTCCTATATCTCTGAATTTTCCACTTTTTCCCTAACGTTCAAATGCCTTCATAAGTTCTTATCTCATGACAACCTTGTCATCACTTTCTACCTCGGACAGACAGCAAAATACAGGATTAGTGGAGGAGCTAGAAAATGGGTTCTGGTGCAAAAAATTGTCAAACACATCAAAGGGGGCTGTAAACATTTTTTGTGTGCTTGGCTCCCTCGGTACAAATTCAAATAACAGCACCCCTGCCCAAGACTCTTTCCCATTGCTGCTCCCGTCAAAGCACCCCTCCCAAAGACCCTTTCCCACAGGTGTCCCCTTGCATCCTGCCTTTGCAAAATTACTCGGCCTGCAGCACAGCTCTAAGACGCACTGAGACCTTATCTACTCATCAACAGGTAGAATGAGGGATTAGGAGAGCCTAAAACTTTAAACATACCTCTGAAAATTTACTGTGCCACATGTATCAACTTATTAAAATGTTCTAGATTTAAAAGGATGTCTCCATAGTATGATGGAAAAGACCCCTTGGTTTAGACAACTGACCTTTTGACTGGCAGAGTAGAACAAAACCTCCACCCTCTCAGAAGGCTGAAAAATATTTTTTAGATTTGCCTTTGTATATCTTTAATTTAATTACACCATTACCATTTCAGATAAAATCACCTTTTCCAGGGCACTCGCTCTCTTTCACACATGTATTGGCATCTTCTTTAAGCAGCACATAACCCTCCTTGCAGAAGCATTTCTGATCACTGCAGCCAGACATACATTTTATGGCACGATCCTTATTTTCACACGTTTTGGGACATAGAGTTCCACAAGGGTTGAATTCCATGTTCTCTGGGCAAACTGTAAAGTGTTAGAGACGTAAATAAGACACCACATGTAAATGTACTAACTGCTCACACCCTACATAGTATTAATTACACTGATATTACTTAAATGGCACAGTATCCTACCTGGGTCTCCTGAAAAATCTGCTGATATTATTTTTTGCTGCTAATTCCTCTTCAATTACAACCACGTATCCTTACTTATATTCTTACATGAATCTAACATCGAACTTCCTGTATTATTTAAACTACTCTTTTCAGTATGTGATCATTCACATTAAATTAACTCTATTAATATCAAAAATAAACCCAAATGTATTAAACTCATTATCCGATGTTAACCAATACAGCTGACAGCATACTTTATATGTGCATCTTGTTATCACATGTTTTGGGAAATAGCGTTCCAGAAGTGGTAAACTCCATGTTCTCTGTAGAGAGCTAAATGTGAGGTTCTCTATAAATGTACTAGCTGGGCATATGGAAAATAGCACACATCTTGGTGAAACTCTTCCTTTACTTAGAAACAGAAAAATATTTGTAATATGAACTGAAATGTAAAAAATAAAGGGAGTATGGAAAAATAAATTTGATGACAGATAAGACCAGCATTTCCCCCCTGATCCCATTCTATCTACCTAAATATCTTTGGGGCCGCATTTGCGGAGGTGGAGGCTCCCACGTCGGCTGCAATGAGTCGCAGGCTCATTGCAGGCTGCAAATGCGGAGGTGGAGGCTCTACGGCACCACACGCGCGGTTACAAACACCCACACAAGCAGCACTTTACCAAAATACATCTAACACACAATTACTATATATACAGACTAACAAAAAAAAAAAGAAACGCAGGACTTACAACGGAAAAATTACGTCCTTAGCATAAAAAATTATGACATGGGGGACTAAGAAAAAAAAAACATAACGACCTCGCAAAAATACTACCTTAACGCCCAAACTGTGCGCACATGAAAACATTAAAAACACAATAAATACACACAACAAATACATAAAAAGCTTACCCACAGCAAGGGGGGGCACACAGGACATCTGCAAGTGAACTTACACCTCAATTTAAGTTCAAATTCCAGAGTTTAGACACACAAAAATCCCCTAATCAAGAGAAAAAATGGCAGTCGAAAAAAACGAAAATGAGGCAACAGGACTCTAAACACGGAAAACACCACCAAGCACAGACGCATTTTCCAAAAAGCTGTACGAGGTACAAGATACACTATTAACAAGGATGCTACTTCATTCACAGCCGTGTACCACGTGCACATTAGCCGCCATTTTACAACACAAACTTACACAATGCAGAAGTACACAGCTACCCTAACAGCTTCCCCTCGCGCATGCAGCCTATTTACACTACACACTGCACACATTGCTGACACTTACACCTCAGCTCCAAAACAGTGCAAACCTACATTGTATGCTGCAGGAACATCAAAGCAGATTGTCAGCTCTTCAGCACAATGCTTCCTGCATATATTACTTCCAAATAGGTAAAGTATATCCATTTATTAATGTATTAATTATTTCATTAGCATACAAAAAAACATATACACCCAAAAAAAAAAAAAAAAACTCACAATAAACACAAAACCCCTTCACAGCGCGACTCACAGCGAGCGGCAAAGCTGCTCATAGCACAAAAGCAGATCAACGCCGACAAAACAATAACAGCAAAAGCGCCTGTCAGAAAAAAAATGCAACAACCTCGCAATGAGCGCCAAATGCTCTCTTTGCAAGCCATGCGATGAGAGCCGAAGGATCTCGGACCACTAACAAATGGCTCCAATGGCTCCAATGGCTCCACCAAACAGCATTACCTGCCTTACAATTTTATTGCCGTCATTTTTTGACGGGCAAGTCGCTAGTGTAAAAATAAATGGGAGCATGGAAACATAGTTTTGATGGCTGATAGGAACCACATTTCTCCCCTGTTCCCATTCTATTTACCTAAAAACCTTTGCTTAATCCTCAGAATAGTCTTATGCTTATCCAAGACTAGCTTGAAATTATTTTCTGAGTTTTACCTACCACTTCTTAAGGATTGTTATACCACTTATCTACTTTCCTTGAAGTAGTACATTCACTCATTATGGAACAGAGGCCATGGAATAGAGGCCATTGTCTCTAAAACTGGACTCTATTCTGAGAGAGATCTGCCTAGGGACCTATAGAGAGTGACAGAACATTTCCTGATAAATAATCTTCTAATAGGACCAATCTGTACGCTGCTTTTCTTTTGCTTACCTTTATTGGGACACTTGCTCTTTTCCACACAGATATTTGAGTCCTTTTCAAGCAGCACCAACCCATCCCTGCAGAAACATCCTTCTGCACACATAAGGATACAAGCCATATTTTCCATGTAATTATCGCAAGTACTGGGACATTTTGTACCACAAGTTTTATACACCTGGTTGTCTGGGCAAACTGTATGGGGATAAGGAGAGTTAGATGTGAAGACATAAATCGTGTTATAAATTTTCTAAACAACTCAGTAATCTGAACTGCAGGAAATGCCATTAACTTGGAGAATATTTTCAAACTATGAGCAAGCGTTTGACTCGGAGCTCTGCTGTCCAACTTTTTAAGTGGGGTGGGATATATTTTTTTTGCCAGGAAGCTTGGTGGCAGAATTTCTGATAAAAAGAAAAAATATATATATTTAAGTTTATAAATTAATAGATTTAATATACATTGTATGAAATAACAAAATGTCAGGGAATTATATATGATGCTGAAAGTATCTAAGCAATACTTTTAATTTAATAGGGTTAGGTTTGTGAGGAGACCCTACCTGGAAGTCACTGGGTGTCACAGCTGTCCCATTTGTCAGCAGTAAGTGGTAGTAAAATGTCCAGGAAACCAGAATAAAATATATGGTTGGCCATGTGGGGTAGGTTGCAGGAATTTAACATAACAAGAGGTGCCAGACAGGGAGCTCTGGGGTGTGCAGGACACGCAGGCAGCTGCAGACACACAGGCAGACATGTCTGAAAGGCACTGGACAGGCAGTCAGCTATGGAAGGGCAGGCAGCTCTTGCTAATTGCTCTCTGAGTGTCTGTTTATATTCAATTTAGAATAAATCTCTGATTCCTATACTTCAGCCAATGTTTTACCCAGTCATTTACCTTTGAATGATACTCCATACTATGCAGTTTACGACTTAGTGTATGTAAACCTATGAATAGAATATGGCAATAGTGTAAAATGGAGTAGAAGCACGTAAGTGGCGAGTGCACAGAACAGTGTGACAGAAATCAATGGTAGCCATTCTCCCTGCCTTCCCAGACAATTACCATGGCATTTTTCTTTGGTTGTTTTACATTACCTTTACACATATTCTCTAGTAACCTTACTAATTTACCCCATCCACCCTCTGTTCCACCACTGATCTATTCTTCTGTACCTCCTTCTCTCTTTTACTCTCTCTTTCATCATCCTCTCTTATATCTCTGAATTTTCCACTTTTTCCCTAAATTTCACATCACTTAATAAGTTCTTATCTCATGACAACCTTGCCATCACTTTCTGCCTCTGACAGACAGCAGGATACAGGATTAGAATACAGGAGCTAGAAAATGGGTCCTGGTTCAAAAAAATGCCCCCCCCCCCCTCATACACACACACAGACACCTCAAAGGGGGATGTAAACATGTTTGTTTGCGCTAGGCACCCTGGTACAAATTCACTTTATATAACAGCACCCCTCCCAAAGACCCTTTCCCACAGCCTTCCCCCTTACATCCTGCTTTCTCCAAACAACTCTGCCTGCAGCACAGCTCTAAGATGTACTTAAATCTCACCTACTCATCCTCAGGAAGAATGAAGGATTAGGAGAGCCTAACTGAAAATTAATTGTGCCACATGTATCAACTTATTGAAATTGTTCTAGATTTGAAAGGCTGTCTCTATAGAATGAACAAAAAGACCCCTTGGTATAGACAACTGACCTTTTTACTGGCAGAGTAGAACAAAACCTCCACCCCCTCAGAAGGCTGAAAATTATTTTTAGATTTGCCTTTGTAAATCTTTAATTTAATTACACCATTACCATTTCCAGGACACTCACACTCTTTCACACATGTATTGGCATCTTCTTTAAGCAGCACATAACCCTCCTTGCAGAAGCATTTCTTATCGCTGCAGTCAGATATACATTTTATGGCACAATCCTTATTTTCACATGTTTTGAGACAAGTATCCTACTTACAGTATATTCTTACCTGAATCTCACATCGAACTTCCTCTATTATTTTAAACTACCTTTCTCAGTATGTTATCATTCATATTAAATGTATCTCTATTAATATCAAATAAATCCCAATTTTATCAAACTCATTATCCAATGTTAATGAATACAACTGGCATCATACTTTATATGTGCATCTTGTTATCATGTGTTTTGGGAAATAACTTTCCGGAAGTGGTAAACTCCATGTTCTCAGTAAGGTGCCAGAGAGAGCTAAATGTGAGGTTCTCTATAAATGTACTAGATGGGAAAATAGCAAAAAAACATTGTTGAAACTCTTCCTTTACATAGAAACAAGCAAAAAAAATTGGTCATCTGAACTGAATGTAAATATAGATGGAAGCATGGAAACATAGATTTGATGGCTGATAGGAACCACATTTCTCCCTGATCCCATTCTATCCACCTAAAAACCTTTGCTTAATGCTCCGAATAGTCTTATGTTTATCCAAGACTAGCTTGAAATTCTTTACTGAGTTTTACCTACCACTTCTTAAGGATGTCTATACCACTTATCTACTTTCCTTTAAGTAGTACATTCACACATTACCCTATGGAATAGAGGCCATTGTCTCTAAAACTGGACTCTGTTCTAAGAGAGATCTGCATTAGAACCTTTCCTGATAAATAATCTTCTAATACGACCAAGCCGTTCGCTGCTTTTCTTTTCTTTTGCTTACCTTTTTTGGGACACTTGCTCTTTTCCACACAGATATTTGAGTCCTTTTTAAACAGCACCAACCCATCCTTGCAGAAACATCCTTCTGCACACATATCGATACAAGACATATTTCCCATGTAATTATCGCAAGTACTGGGACATTTTGTACCACAAGTTTTATACACCTGATTCTCTGGGCAAACTGTGTGGGGATAAGGAGAGTTAGATGTGAAGACATAAATCATGTGATTCATTTTCTAAAAAACACAGTAATCAGAACTGCATGAAATGCCATTAACTTGGAGTAGATTTTAAAATTATGAGCAAGTGTTTGACTCAGAGCTCTGCTGTCCAACTGTTTTAGTGAGGCGGGATAGAAGTTTTTTCGGCAGCAAGCTTGGTGGCAGAATTTATGATAATTTTTTTTAGAAAACTATATTTAATTTTATAAATTAGTACATTTATATAAATTGTATGAAATAATTAAATAATATATTATGCTGAAAGTTTCTAAGCAAGAGTTCTTTTTTGATAGTTTTACATTTGTGAGGAGACCCTCATTGGTAGTCACTGCGTGTCATAGCTGTCCCATTTGTCAGCAGTAAGAAAAGTGGGAGCATAGTGGTAGGAAAATGTCCAGGAAACCAGAATAAACAAGATTATTGGCTATGTGGGGTAGTTTGCAGGAATTCAACATAACAAGAGATGCCAGACAGGCAGCTGCAGACACTTAGGCAGACATGTCTGAAAGGCACTGGACAGGCAGTCAGCTGTGGAAGGGCAGGCAGCTCTTGCTAATTGCTCTCTGAGCGTATGGGACTATATTCCATTTAGAATGAATCTCAGATGCCTATACTTCAGCCAGTGGTTTACCCTCTCATTTACATTTGAATCATACCCCATAATATGCAGTTTAAGACTTAGTGTATGTAAACCTATGAATGGGATATGTCACTATATTTAGAGGTATATAGTATATTCCTACGAAGATTCTTTTGTAATGTTCTGTTCCGCTGTTTAACTCTACCCACAAACATTCAACATTATTGCTAGATCCAGCATAAACATTTTCTCTGACTAGGGTAAAACGGAGTAGAAGCACGTAAGTGGAGAGTGCACAGAACAGTGTGACAGAACTCAAGGGCAGCCAGGCTCCCGGCCTTTACAGACAATTATCATGGTCTCTCTATGGCTGTTTTACATTACTTTTACACATATTCTCTATTAACCTTACTAATTTACCCCATCCACTATCTGTTGCACCTCTGATTTATTCTTCTGTAACTTCTCTTCTCTCCTATACTTTCTCTTTTATCCTCTTTCTACTATATCTCTGGCTGCTCTCCCCAAAGCACCCCTCCCAAAGACACTGTCCCACAGCTGTCCCCCTTGCATCCTGACTTTGCAAAATTACTCTGCCTGCAGCACAGCTCTAGGATGCCCTGAGACCTTATCTACTCATCTTCAGGAAGAATGAAGGATTAGGAGAGCCTAACACTTTAAACATACTACTGAAAGGTGACTGTGCCACATGTATCAACTTATTAAAAGGCTGTCTATATAGCATGAACAAAAAGACCCCTTGGTTTAGACAACTGACCTTTTGACTGGCAGAGTAGAACAAAACCTCCACCCTCTCAGAAGGCTGAAAATTATTTTTAGGTTTGCCTTTGTACATCTTAAAGTTTATTACACCATTACCATTTCAGATAAAATCACCTTTTCCAGGGCACTCGCTCTCTTTCACACATGTATTGGCGTCTTCTTTAAGCAGCACATAACCCTCCTTGCAGAAGCATTTCTTATCGCTGCAACCAGACATACATTTTATGGCACGATCCTTATTTTCACACGTTTTGGGACATAGAGTTCCACAAGGGTTGAATTCCATGTTCTCTGGGCAAACTGTAAAGTGTCAGAGAAGTAAATATGACACCACATGTAAATGTACTAACTTCTCACACCCTACATAGTATTGCTGACACTGAAATACCTTAAATTGCACAGTATTCTACATGGGGTCTATTGAAAAATCAGTTGATTTTATTTTTTGCTGCTAATTCCTCTTCCATTACAAAAAAATAATCCTACTTATATTCTTACCTGAATCTAACATCGACATCCTCTATTATTTATACTACCCTTTTCAGTATGTGATCATTCACATTAAATTGACCTCTATTAATATCAAATAGATTCTTATTTTATCAAACTCGTTTTCCAATGTTAATCAATACAGCAGACAACATACTTTATATGTACATCTTGTTATCACATGTTTTGGGAAATAACATGTTCATGGGAAGGTGTTAGGGAGAGCTACTAGCTGGACATATGGAACATAGCATAAACATTGGTGAAACTCTTCATTTACTTAGAAACAAAAAAATATTTGTAATCTGAAATGAACTGTAAAAGTAAATGGGAGCATGGAAACAAATTTGATGGCTTATAGGAACCACATTTCCCCTTTGATCCTATTTTATCTACCTAAAATACTTTTCTTAATCCTCAGAATAGTCTTATGATTATCCAAGACAAGCTTGAAATTCTTTACTGAGGTTTGACCTACTACCTTCTCTGTGTAGCTACACCACTTATCTACAGTACTTTCCTTGAAGTAGTACATTCACCCATTACCCCATGGAATAGAGGCCATTGTCTCTAGAACTGGACACTATTCTAAGAGAGATCTGCCTAGGGACCTATAGAGATTATTAGAACATTTTCTGAAAAATAATCTTCTAATACGACCAAGTCAATTGCTGCTTTTCCTTGGTTTTGCTTACCTTTATTGGGACACTTGCTCTTTTCCACACAGATGTTTGAGTCCTTCTTAAGCAGCACCAACCCATCCTTGCAGAAACATCCTTCTGCACACATATGGATACAAGCCATATTTTCCATGTAATTATCGCAAGTACTGGGATATTTTGTACCACAAGTTTTATACACCTGGTTTTCTAGGCAACCTGTGTGGGTTTGAGTTAGATGTGAAGATGTAAATTATGGTAATAATTTTCTAAAAAACTCACTAATCTGAACTGCATGAAGTGCCATTAACTTTAAGTAGATTGCAAATTTCTGAGAACTACATATGATGCTGAAAATATCTAAGAAAGAGTTTTATTTTAACAGTATTAGGTTTGTGAGGAGACCCTCCCTGGCAGTCACTGGTTGTCATAGCTGTCCCATTTGTCAGCAGTAATTCAAGTAGAAGCCTAGTGGCAGGAAAATATCCAGGAAACTAGCATAAACAAGATGGTTGGCCATATGGGGTAGGTTAGGGGAATTCAATATAACGAGGTGCCAGACAGCGGGCACACAGGCAGCTCTCGGTTGTGCTAGATACGCACACAGCTGTAGACAAGCAGGCAGACATCTCTAAAAGGCACCAGATTTGCAGCTTCGGATCGGACAGATAGGCAGCTCTGGAAGGTGTCAGATAGGAAGGCAGATGTGGAAGATGCAAAAAAGGCAGGCAAATATGGAAGATTCCACAGAGGCAGGCAACTGTAGGAGGCGCCACACAGGCAGGAAGCTGTGGAAGGCATACACACTGACAAGCAGCTCTGAAAGGCATCACACAGCAAGGCAGCTCTCAAAGGTGCCACACAGGCAAATTGTCAAAGACAGGCAGGTAGCTCTGGATGGTGCTATACAGTAGTAGGTAGTTTTGGAAGGTGCATCTGGGGTGTTCCAAACTGCAGGTAGCTCTGGAAGGTGTCAGACTGCAGGTAACTTTGGGAGGTGGCAGACAGCAGGATATAGAATTAGTGGAGGAGCTAGAAAATGGGTACTGCTGCAAAAAAAGAATGTTGCCCTCCACCCCCCCCCCCCCCACCTCAAAGGGGGATGTAAGCATTTTTTTGCGCTGACTCCCACGGAACATATTCACTCAGTAGCCCTACCAAATTCCCCTTTCCATAACAGCATCCCTGCCCAAGGCTCTTTACCATTGCTGCTCCCACTAATGTACCCTTCTCCATGACCCTTTCTCACAACTGTTCCCCTCACATTATTTCTTCGTGAAGCTCTTCTGCCTGCAGCATAGCTCCAGGATGCTCAAGCTCCACTTTCTGGGGCCCCTAAAAGACACTTTTTCCATTGGAGAGTGAACTAACAACCCATTCCAGTAAGTTTTCTTAGATAACTTTATGGACAAGCACAACCAGAGACATAATGATAGGGCACTGAAAGATGAGCTACTCAGGTCATATTTTCATGAGTTTGCCACTCAGGGCAGAAGGTGGCTACCACATTAGGAAGAGTAAAAGGCGAGCACTAGATCTAATGAAGTGGCTGGGCTAAAGCAGAGAGGACACCCAGCTGTGTCTGGAGGAGAAGGGAAAGTCTACTGCTGTGAAGAAAATGTGATCATGGAATGTTAGAACTATGAACTATGAACCCATAAACATCAATATCCTGGGAATTAATAAACTCATGGGACATTTCATCAGACAACCACCAGATCTTCTACTGTGGTCAAGAATCCCATAGAAGAAATCGAGTAGCCCTCAGAGTCAATCAAAGGGTGGCCAAAGCAGGGCTCGGTTACAACCCAATAAAAACACAGAATGATTTCAATTTGAATTCAAGGCAAGCCATTTTACATCACAATGATCCAAGTCTATGTTCCATCCACTGATGCTGAAGAGGCTGTCATTGTCCAGTTCTATGAAAATATTCAACATATCATAGATATAACCTCAAGAAAAGATGTTACTATCATCATAGGAGATTAGAATGCTGGAATAACTTGCAAGTTTGGCCTTGCAGTATGAAATTAAGCAGGCCATAGATTGGACTGATGATTGCTGAAGATCCTACAAGTCTGGATCCAACAATATATCGACCAGGAACTACCATATGTGCAAGCCATTTTCTGCAGAGGAAGAGGCACAAGAAATCAAATTGGCAATTTCTACTGGATAATAGAGAAAGCAAGAGAGTTCCAGAAAAGCATTTACTTCTACTTCATAGACTATTCTAAAACCTTTGACTGTGTGGATCACAACAAAATGTGGCAAATTCTTAAAAGGATGGAAGTAACAGATCATCTCATATGCCTCCTGAGGAATATGTTTATGGACCAAGAAGCCACGGTAAGAACCGAATATGGAACAACAGAATAGTTCAATATCTGTAAAGGTATGACAAGGTTGTATATTGTCCCCTTATTTATTCAACTTAAATGCAGAGTACATAATGTGTAAGGCTGGACTGGATGAATCCAAACACAGAATCAATATTGCTGGAAGAAATATCAACGACCACAGATATGTAGATGATGCGACACTGATGGATGAAAGTGAGGAGGAATTAAAAGGCCTATTAATGAAGGTAAAAGAAGAGAGTGCAAAAGCTGGCCTGCTGCTCAATGTTAAAAAAAGGAAGATCATGGCAAACAGTAGTTTCAGTACCTGGCAAATAGATGGGAAAGTGGAGGCAGTGACATATTGTAACTTTCTGGCATCCAAGATCCCTTCAGATGGTGATTGTAGCCATGTAATTTAAAGACTTGGCAAGCTTGGAGAAGCTAGTAAAAAGTAAAGATATTACATTACCAACAAAAGTCAGAATAGTAAAAAGTATGATATTCTTAGTAGTAACATCCGGATGTGAGAGCTGGACCAAACCAGAGGATGAGTGCTATAGAACTGATGCCTTGTGGTGTTAGCAAAAACTGCTTTGAGTCCCCTGGACTGCAAGAAGATCCAATAAATCAGTATTACAGAAAATTAAGACAAACTGTTCACTGGAAGGAATGATAATGAGGCTAAATTTCAAATATTTTGGTCAGGATAGATGAGATCATTTAAGCAAAGAACATGAGCTTGATGGAGCTCAGAGTGACAGAATTGCCATGGCGTGCAGCAATCCATAAATTCACGGGATTCGGACACACCTGACTTGACTAAACAACAATATATATATATATATACCTGTAGTACAGTGTAGGGGTCTCCACACAGGCACTCATCAATTTCCGGGTGGGGTGGTGCACCAAGGAGGTACAGGGAGACAAGGGGGGCCCAGACAGATTGGCCTTGTGTAGGAGTAAAAAAAATTGCACTGAGGTGGACAGGATGCAGGATTAGACTGAGCAGAAGCTGAGGGTCCACGGCCAAAGTGATAAGAGAGTGAAGCAAACTCATGGTCAGAAGGTCCTGGGGACGTGTGCAGGTGGCACACAAAACATGGAGTCAAACGAACAAGTCAAGGCCTAAAACACCAGAAAAACAAAGGCTCAGTTTGAATCCCTATTTATAGGCTCCAGATATAGCTAGAGGTGGACGGAATTAGCTGCTAATGAACCGCACCAAATGCAGAAACCATAGAATTATAGTGTGAGTTGACATCTCAGCCTATAGCTTTTCTTTAAACATCACTGGAAGTTAGTGCACCATTCCAAAGTTTAAATTCAGATCTCACCCAAGCCGCTCTCATCCATGTTGTGTTATCTGGACATAGGACATTTAGAGTTAGCCAGAGACACAGAAATTATCAGGAACACTGTAAAAAACAGGATTTGTTGTTGTTTAGTCGTTCAGTCGCCTCCAACTCTCTGTGACTCTATGGACCACAGCACACCATGTGCATCTCTCAGTCACTGACCTCATCTATCCATCTCCACCTCTGTCGTTCCCTTCTTCTTGTGCCTTCAATCTTTCCCAGCATCATAGTCTTTTCTAGGGAATCCTGCCGTCTCATGATATAGCCAAAATATTTGAGCTTCAGCTTCATGATTATACCTACTAGTGAACAATTTGTCTTTATTTCCTGAAGTATTGATTTATTGGATCTTCTTGCAGTCCAAGGGACTCTAAGCAGTCTTCTCCAACACCACAATTAAAAGGCGCCAATTCTAAGGTGCTCAGACTTCTTTATGGTTCAGCTCTCACATCCGTATGTTACTACTAGGAATACCATAGTCGGAACTATGCAGACCTTTGTTGATAGTTTATATCTTTACTTTTTACTAGCCTGTCCAAGCTTGCCATAGCTTACCTCCCCTGAAGCAAACGTCTTTTAATTTCATGACTACAGTCACCATTTGCAGAGAACTTGGATCCAAGGAAAATAAAATCTGTCACTGCTTCCACTTCTTCCCCGTCTATTTGCCAAGAAGTGAGATTGCGGTTTTCCATGATCTTTGTCTTTTTAACATTGATCAGCAGGCCAACTTTTACCCTCATCAATAAGTCCTTTAGTTTCTCCTCACTTTTAGCCATCAGAGTAGTATCCTCTGCTTATCTGAGTTTGTTGATATCCATCCAGTCCAGCCTTACGCATGATGTACTCTGCAAATCTGTTAAATAAGATAACAATATACAACCTTGTCACATTTTTTTTCCGATCTTGAACCATTCTGTTGTCCCATGTTGGGTTCGGATTGTGGCTTCTTGGTCGGCATACAGATTCTTTAGGAGGAGGATGAGATGATCTGGTATTTCCATCTCTTTAAGGACATGCCCCAGAAGTATGTGTTTTTTTTTTTAATTCTCTTGCTTTCTCTATTATCCAGCGGACATTGGCAATTTGATCTCTTGTGCCTCTTCCTATGTAGAACCCGGCTTGCCCATTGGTAGTTCCTGGTCCATATATTGTTGGAGCCTAGCTTGTAGAATCTTAAGCATCTCCTTGCTGGCATGTGCAATTGTTCCATAATTGGAGCACTCTTTGGAACTGCCTTTTTGGGGGATTGGGATGTAGGGAGAGGGGGCAAAGAGAGACAGGGGAGGGAGAGGGGGGAAAGAGACACAGGGAAGGGAGTGGGGAAAGAGACACATGGGAAGGGAGAGAGGTGGAAAGAGACAAGGGGAGAAAAAGGAGGGAAAGAGACACATGTGAGTGGGGAAGAGACACAGGGAGAGAGTGGTGGAATAGACACGTGGAGGGGAGAGAAAAATGAAATACTATTCCATCATTTGTGACGAGAGACCCGCGATAGCAGCAAAGGGCGCTCATTACGAGGCCTGCAATAGGTGTAAAAGGTGTTCATTGCAAGGCTCGCATAGAGGAGAGAGAAGGAGAGAAGAGGGAGGGAGAGGACACAGAACAAGGGAAGGAGGGGGAGAGTAGGCGTGCATAGCGAGGCTTGCATTGCCTGGCCTTGCTGCTCATGCGAGGCTCGCAATATGCGGTGTTGCCGCACATTGCGAGCCTCGCATTGTGTGGCAAACAACAGAATTGCGAGGCTTAAAAATGTTATGCTGTCATTTTAGACGAGCAAGTCGCTAATCATTTAATAAAGTGAGGCCACTACACATTTAGAGCACTTCCAAATTGCATCTCTTAAACAAGATATAATTTGTAAAAGTCCCTTGTATCACCAGATTTACCACATTATTTGTATTTTAAATAAATTGTGAATATGGAGGTGGTTCCTGTGTAACTAATAGTTCTGTGCTTCCTACAGCAGTAAAATTGTGCTGGCACTACTGTGAGTTTAAATTAAATGTCCTGCACACTAGTTAATACACTGGAACCACTATATAACATGTTCCTGATTGTAGCTGAGGTCATTGTTGTATAATAGTTGGTTCTAATATTTTCATCTTTTTCAGCAAAATTCAAACAGAGAACTGTAGTCATCCAGCGGACTATCCATCTAACCCACTCTTATGATAATATTGTGTGATGTCATCGAAGTGAGACTTCTAATATGTAGACAAAGCCTGACATTTTTTGTATAAGCTTCTACGGAGGCTTGTACATAGAAGCCTACATAGAATAATAAATGTAACACACCATGCATATGTGTCCCAAACAGAGCATAAACTTTATTTTTTAGTAAACATTTTATACAGTGTTTTCACGAAACATCCCTTAGTAAACACCAAGTTTACACATTATGTCCCCTTTGAAACACCCCACGTGGGTCAGGCCTCTCTTCAAGGACTTGGTGCCAGCCTGTTTCCTTCCCCACCTAGGTGCCAAGGGGTCTACAGTCCCAGTTATCAGCAACCTCTGTGCAGTATCTGATTAGATAGTGTAGTGGCTGGAGACAGAGTATCTGGATGAGGAGGCCGTATCTTAACCAACGTGGAAAACCTAATTTACCTCTTGCGCAAGTTCGAATCTGAGGAGGAAGATAGCCTGGCACTGGGAGTGAACTGGGTATTGTGGTTGGCTACCAGAAGAGCCTACTGGTCGCCCTTGAAGTGGTACTTACCAAAACATTATTTTATTAGCCCAATGGAATAGTTACACACCAAAACACATTCTGCACATGGAATACATATCAACCGGTGTCCTTTTCCAAGGACACATCATTTTCATCGTCACTTGGCTTTCAACAAGCCCTCAGGCTTTCTATAAGTCTTAAATCAGCCTTCGCTAGGCACTACCTCAATCATTTTGTACAATATGTCTCCTTTCCCATGCCAAAAAACATGCCACATGGCTATCAACAAGCCCTCCTTGTAGATTTGTATCATATCTAATAAACAGCATCCTTGCCCATGTTGCAAGGTAACACAGCTTTCACTAAGCACCTCATTGCTCATTTGGCCCCCTATCAGCATCCTTGCCCATGCCCAAGGACTCATCCAGCCCTTTAAACAGGCCAGATGCCCATAACACCAGCTTCAAAGCAGATACACTATCTGCAGGAGAGGGGCCCAACCACAAATTGGCTAGCAAGAAGCATGGAAGCCACAAATAAGTATGCCTACAAATTGCCTACAAATAAAAAAAAATGCATCTCAAGAGCGTATATTAAGGCTAGTTTTTATAAAACGCTATTTGTGGTGTGTGAATATCTCCCCATTTGAAAGTGTAAGTAGCTTTTAATTAATAAATAGTATATGATATGATAGTATATGATGTATATTATGTTTGTGAACTCTGCTTCCTTAGACTTGAAAGAGTCTGCAATCTCTGAAAGCAAAAGTGTTTGCTGTTTTGTGAGTGCAATAAAAGTGTATATAATAATATGCTTCACTCTGAATTTTTTTTTCCTTTGTTTTTTTATTTTTTTATTTTTAAAAAATGATGTTTGGACACATTATGTTACATTTGTTAAAGTCCAAAATGTTTTAATTTGTTTTCATTTATTAATTATTTAAAAAAGAAAGAAACTTCAAAAACATTTACAATTTTGTAAGGGATTTTAGGCTATATAGAGATACATAAGAAGTTTCATAATTATAATTCATGTGTACTGGATGTTGATTTAGAATAGATTACTAAGAGTTATATTGTGTGTCTTTGATGCAATGCAAATTTAACCAGGTTTATCTAGGGGCATTTGCAAGATTTAACATCTATTGCAAAGCTCACATATCTTCAGTGAACAATCTGAATTGTAGCAAATAGAATTATACAGGAATTATTACAGTACAGCATTTATTCTTACATAGTTACATAGTAATTAGGTTGAAAAAAGACTTTCATTCCATCAAGTTCAACCTGTTAAGATCTGCTCTGATCTGCAATATGCGGATTAGTTATTAATTAATTATTTGTTAAATAGTTATTAATAGTATATTATTTGAGGATGAATAAAGAGTTAGTCCATCAAGTTAAATTTTTTCAGATCTCTATTGATCTTTTTAATATGTGGACTATTTATTATTAATTGTTCATTGATCCAGAGGAAGGCAAACAGAAAAAAAAAAACCCAATGAAACTTTGCCAATTGTCTTATAAAAGGGAAAAAAGCAAAATTCCTTCCTGACCCCAGAAACTGGCGATCAAATTTCTCCCTTGATCAATATTCCTTCGCTAGTTATCTAGGATAACCTTGAATGCTCTCTTTATTCAAAAATATATCTAACCCCTTTTTTAAGTTGTCTATCGAATTCACTGTCACCACCTCCTTTGGTAGAGAATTCCACAGTTTAACCACCCTAACTGTGAAGAACCGTTTTCTTTGTTTAAGGTGTTTTCCTCTAATCTCAAAGGATGTCCTCTTGTCAGTTGAAAATCTCTTGCTACAAGAAGTTCACTTGTCAAAGCCTTATATTGACCCTGGATGTATTTAAATAAGGTAATCATATACCCTCGTAGACGCCTTTTATCTAGTGAAAATACGTTTAATTTGGTTAGACTTTCTTCATAACTT
This sequence comes from Discoglossus pictus, assembly GCA_027410445.1. Taxonomy (NCBI): domain Eukaryota; kingdom Metazoa; phylum Chordata; class Amphibia; order Anura; family Alytidae; genus Discoglossus; species Discoglossus pictus. The sequence goes on from CM050169.1 coordinate 227,441,516, forward strand.
AGCCCCTCCATTCCCCTTATTAGTTTTGTAGCCCTTCTCTGTACTTTTTCCAGCTCTAAAATGTCCTTTTTATGAAGTGGTGCCCAAAATTGTACTCCATTTTCCAAATGAGGGCGTACTAGAGATTTGTATAGTGGCAGAATTATATTTGCTTCCCTTGCTTCTATACCCTTTTTAATACATGCTAATATTTTACTTGCCTTTGCAGCTGCTGCTTTGCATTGAGCACTGTTACCTAGGTGGTTACCCATAGTACTCCTAAATCCCTTTCAATATCTGATACCCCTAGATTTGCTCCATTAAGATTATAAATTGCATGGCTATTTTTCCTTTCCAGATGCATAACCTTACATTTATTTGTATTAAATCTCATCTGCCATTTACCCGCCCATTTCTCTAATTTATGCAAATCCCTTTGTAGGGAAAGTACATCATTATCTGATTTTATTGCCTTGCAAAACTTAGTGTCATTAGCAAAAATGGAGACACTACTTTTGAGTTTACTCACTAGTCTTCCATGTGGCACTGTACCAAATGCCTTTGAAAAATCCAAAAAGACTACATCCACTGAGTTGCCCTGATCCAAGTTCCTACTAACCTCCTCTTAGAAACTAATTAGATTGGTCTGACACAACCTATCCTTCATAAATCTGTGTTGACTGCTACCTATGATCTTGTTCAAATAGACATATTTTTGTATTCTGTCCCTTATTAACCCTTCTAAAAGCTTCCCAACTACAGATGTGAGGCTCACTGGTCTATAATTCCCCGGATTTGCTCTTGCTCCCTTCTTAAATATAGGTATCACCTCTGCTTGTCTCCAGTCATCCGGTAGAGACCCTGTCGTGAGTGAGTCTTGAAAGATTATATATAATGATTTGGCTATTACAGAACCCAGCTCCCTCAGTACCCTTGGATGTATTCAATCACGACCTGGGAATTTATTAACATTTATTTTCTCCAATCTCTTTTGGATTTCTTCCTGCGTTAACCAATTATTTAGTGATGGTAGTGTAGCCCCATTATGTTGTGGTGTCCCAACCACTGGTACCTCCCTTTTGTATACCGACGAAAAGAACCTATTTAGCTCATCTGCCTTTTCCTGGTCACTAATTATCAGATGGCCTGTGTCACATTGTAATCTTCCTATAGCTCCTTCCTGGCCTTCTTTCCATTAATATATTTAAAAAATATTTTTGGGTTAGTCTTACTTTCCATTGCAACTGACTTCTCATTTTCTATTTTAGCCTGTCTAATAGCCCTTTTGCAAGCCTTGTTGATTTCCTTATAGTCAAATAAAGCTGCCTCTATTCCCTCCTTCTTGAATAATTTAAATGCATGTTTCTTTTTCTTTTTTCCTCATCATGATCTTTAAGTCATCGTTAAGCCACATGGGATGTGATTTACTCCTATTCATTTTTTTTCCACATGGTACATGCCGATGAGTATGTTTATTTAGTAAGGATTTGAATGTTGTCCATTTATTTTCAGTATTTTTCCCTGTAAGTACTTTGTCCCAGTCTATATGTAGTATTGCTGCCCTTAGCCCATTAAAGTTAGCACTTTTAACATTTAGAGTTTTTGTTGGCCCCTTACAACTCAGTTTTTTGTATTCAATCTCAAATGAGACTGTGTTGTGATCACTGTTCCCCAAGGGTTCCCCTATCTTATCATTTGACATTATTTCAATATTTCTTGTGATGACTAAATCCAAGATGGACCCATTTCTAGTAGGTTCTTGTATTACCTTGGCCAGATAATGATTCCCAAGTGTACTCAAGAACCTGCTCCCCTTAGCTGAGCTGCTGGTCTCATTTATCCAGTTTATTTCAGGGTAATTAAAGTCTCCAATTATTAGGACTTGCCCGTGCTTAGCTGCATTTCCAATCTCTTAACAATAATTGTATTTCCTCACTTTCAGCTATATTTGGGGGTTTATAGCATACTTCCACCAATATGCGGTTAGAATTAGCTCCTCCACTATTTAGCTCAACCCACAAAGATTCAATGATGCCGTTAGTTCCAGCATAAATATCTTCTCTGACTATAGGCTTAAATTCAGGCTTAACATACAGACAGATTCCTCCTCCTCTTTTACCATGTTCCCTATCTTTCCTAAATAGGTTATAACCATCCAGATTAACAGTCCAGTCATGAGATTCATCCCACCATGTTTCAGTAATGCCTATTTAGCCCCATTTTTCTTGTACTACTAATAATTCTAGCTCGTCCATTTTCCCAGGCAAACTTCTTTCATTAGCAAGCATACACTTTATGTTGCTATGGCTCTGCCGTTATGAATTGCTTGCCACTGTATTTGAGGCCCCTATTAATACCACCCTACTGTCTATTGTAACCCCCCTCCTTCTCCTCCACCATGGGTAACTAATACATCCCTTTCCCTCTCTACCCTTTTTACCCCAATACTTCTATATAGTCCCTCCCCCCCACCTACAAGTTTAAAAACTCCCCCAGCTGTTCTACCCTCCTATCCCATAGCACAAAAGCTCCCTCATCATTAAGGTGAAATCCATCCCTGCTATAGAGATTGTACCCAAGTGAGAAGTCAGCCCAGTGCTCTAAAAACCCCAAACCCTCTGCACTGCACCACTTTTATAGCCACGCATTTACCTCCCTAAGTTCCTTCTGCATCCCTGGGCTAGCACGTGGCACTGGTAGTATCTCAGAAAATACTACCCTGGAGGTCCTTGCTTTAAGCTTATTCCCTAGTGCTCTAAAATCATTCTTTAGGACGCTCCATCTTCCACTAACTTTGTCATTGGTACCAATATGTACCAAGACCGCAGGTTCATTACCAGCCCCTCCCAATAATTTATCCACCCGATCCACAACATTCCGAACCTGAGCACCCGGGAGACAGCAAACTGTTTGATTGCTGGGATCTGGGTGACAAATTACCCTGTCTACCTTCCTAATAATAGAGTCTCCTAACACCAAAACATGTCTGTTGCTCTGCCTATTCTGCCCTCCCACTCCTCCAGTAGAACTGTTCTCCCGGCTGTTAGAGGGAACAGCTCTATCTGGCATTGCCATTCCTGAATGGACATCACCAACAGTTTCACTCAATCTGGCAAATCGGTTGGTGTTTGCCAATTTAGAACTGGCCTGCCTCCTCCTGTTCCCCCTGATTTCCCTTCTACCTCCCTGGAGATCATCACTAGCCCCAGCTCCTCCCTCCATGCTAGGCCGGGGTAAACTGTGCTCAGTGAGCACCAACTCCCTTTCCAGTGGAGCAATATCACTAAGTGCTGCAATTCTCCTCTCCAGTTCTTCAATTTGAGCTTCCAGAGAGGCAACAATCTCACACCTCTCACAGAGGTATGGACCCTGGATCATCTGTTCCAGTAGTGCATACATGTGGCAGGATGTACAATGAGTGAGGTTGCCACTGGACTGACTCATGATTATCAGTTACAAAAATACAGTGAGAAAACAAATCAATGTATTTGTATAAAGATTGCTTTTCTACACCTTAACCCAAACAAAACAGAAAAAAATATATACGTTTGTTTTCTGTTTTTTTCTTATAATACCCCTTTCCTTTGGATTTCCTCCTTTTATTCAATCTCCTACTCACTAACTACACTTACACTAGAAATGATTGCAAGCTCCCAAGCTCGCTCTTCCCTTGTTAAAATAGACCCCACCTACTCACCTGTACAATGATAAATGAGCACAGGACAGAAAACACTGCCCTGCCCACAGCACTGATTCAACAGAACACAATAAAATGCACACAGATAAACCTTTGCACGCTGATTACAAAACACTGCCCTGCCTCACAGAACTGATTCTAATGTCTTATCCATCTACACAACTCTACCTTGAACATATGGAAGAAATGGCAGTGACATCACGCTAATTCATGTTCCTATCTCTCCAAACAGGTATTCATTTCTACACTGATTTTTACCAAAATTGCCTGTTTATATCATTATTCTCGTATGAATTTCTACACCCCCATGTCATAATTTAATTAATTTGGTCACTCTGTGAATTGCAAATCAGACCTAACTTTCCCCAGCTGAATGATCAGGCTGTATAGATGGAGTAAAGCAGGGGAGGCATTTTGAAGGGGGGCATTTGCAAGATGTAACAATTAAATAGGAATTGAACACACTTACATATAATTAGCCTCATTCAACTGCAAGGTCGAAGCTCACTCGCAGAGGGTCACATGTGTCCGAGTGAGCTGCGAGCTGCGTTTCCCTCAGTTTCTGAGGATATTCAATTAGTCAAGGCCGAGACACTTGCGCCCGACATCTAAAATTGGAAACTAATGTTTCAGACGTAATTAGAGCTGGGCCTGCGACTGCAATTCCGCAGCTGCTGCTTACCAATAGCCAATGGGAGTTGAGAACATCATGATTGAAGGTACTCAAAGCTGCGAGAGCTCTCGCAGCCTCCCAGTATGTTAACACTGCTGTAGGGTTCCTGATCGGACCCTGCTGGGTCCCTACATGAATACCAATGATTAAGGGGCCCGATCTGACCCCCGCAGTGTCCCCACATGAACCCCATGCAGGGGGTCCCCATCGGTACCCCCACAATGTCCCCACATTAACCCTTGCGGTGGTGTCTCAATCCGGACCCCCACTGCATTTAAAGTTCAAATTTCCCACCTTGTGGTTCCTTGAAGGACCGTAAAGGTCCTTAAAGGACATGCACTAAATATAAATTAACCCTAACACTCATGAGGCTCTATTCACAGCCCCACGAGCCCCTAATAAACCCTGTCATTCATGGGGCTCTATACAGAGTCCCATGAGCCCCTAAATAACCTTGTCACTTATGGGGGTCTATACAGAACCCCTTAAGCCTCTATTTAACCCTCATCAGTCCAATAGGGCTCTATATAGACGCATATAGGACACTAATTAGCCCCTATAATAACACTATAAGTGCCATGAGGGTCCTCCAGGACCCTCATGACACAAAGTCTAAGCAGTACACTATTAACCCGAACTACATCCCATTAACCCATACTAAGCCCTGATAACCCTATCTGGACCCAATAACCCTATCTAGGTCTATGTAACCCGAACAGTACCTATTTAACCCAAACTGGGCCTATCTAACCCTAACTGTGCCTATCTTCCCTGAGAAATCTGTGTGCAGATGCAGGGAAACGCACATCGGAACAGCTAGTTCCACTCAGGGGTCCCAACTCTGCTCCAACTTATGCCCGGCTGCAGTCCTGTGTAAAGGTAGGGCGGTCTATAGGAGCGTTCCCTTGCTGGAGTTACAATAGCTACAATAGCTTTCTGACAGCACTCCAGCCAGTTACTCACGGCGATCTCTCACTCTCTCTCTCTCTCTCCCTCTCTCTCTCTCTCCCTCCCTGTTCTATTGGTCCCTCATACCGTATTTTTATTGTTTTCTTTTTAGCTCCAAAGTTTACCTGCATCCTGGTTTCAGAAGGCCTCACTGGTTACTCTGAATTCTGGGAGTTTCATACACACCATCAGCCCCAAATTTTACCTGCATCTTGGTTTCAGAAGGCCTCACTGGTTTCTCTGAATTCTGGGAGTTTCATTCACACCATCAGCCCCAAATTTTACCTGCATCCTGGTTTCAGAAGGCCTCACTGGTTACTCTGAATTCTGGGAGTTTCATACACACCATCAGCCCCAAATTTTACCTGCATCCTTGTTTCAGAAGGCCTCACTGGTTACTCTGAATTCTGGGAGTTTCATACACACCATCAGACCCAAATTTTTCCTGCATCCTGGATTTAAAAGGCCTCACTGGTTACTCTGAATTCTGGGAGTTTCATACACACCATCAGCCCCAAATTTTACCTGCATCTTGGTATCAGAAGGCCTCACTGGTTACTCTGAATTCTGGGAGTTTCATACACACCATCAGCCCCAAATTTTACCTGCATCCTGGTTTCAGAGGGCCTCACTGGTTTCTCTGAATTCTGGGAGTTTCATACACACCATCAGCCCCAAATTTTACCTGCATCCTTGTTACAGAAGGCCTCACTGGTTACTCTGAATTCTGGGAGTTTCATACACACCATCAGCCCCAAATTTTTCCTGCATCCTGGTTTCAGAAGGCCTCACTGGTTACTTTGAATTCTGGGAGTTTCATACACACCATCAGCCCCAAATTTTACCTGCATCTTGCTTTCAGAAGGCCTCACTGGTTACTCTGAATTCTGGGAGTTTCATACACACCATCAACCCCTAAATTTTACCTGCATCCTGGTTTCAGAAGGCCTCACTGGTTACTCTGAATTCTGGGAGTTTCATACACACCATCAGCCCCACATTTTACCTGCATCCTGGTTTCAGAAGGCCTCACTTGTTACTCTGAATTCTGGGAGTTTCATACACACCATCAGCCCCACATTTTACCTGCATCCTGGTTTCAGAAGGCCTCACTTGTTACTCTGAATTCTGGGAGTTTCATACACACCATCAACCCCTAAATTTTACCTGCATCCTGGTTTCAGAAGGCCTCACTGGTTACTCTGAATTCTGGGAGTTTCATACACACCATCAGCCCCAAATTTTACCTGGAATATTTGAACTGTATTTATTGATGTACTTTAATGTCATGTTTATTTGTGCATGTATTTTCATTCATTTTAGGTGAGTCATTTTTTTTTTCTGTAGTGGTGGGGTGTTTTTATTTTTTGTAAATTAGGTTTTATTATTATTTATTATTTATTATTATAGTTTTTTTTCATTTTCAGTAATGTGGGATTTTATTTTAATTAGTGTTCTGTTTTTTATTTTCAGTAATGTATTTTTTTATTTTCAGTAATTAGGTGTTTTTTTTATTTTTAGTAATTCGTTTTTTTTTTGTAATTGGTGTTGGGTAGGCAGTGTAGGTGTTAATAGGGTAGGAGGGGATTTATTTGATAGGGATTTACTGGGTACATTGGGGGTTAAATAGGGTTAGTTAGGGTTATATAGGCCCAGTTAGTGGTAAATAGGCCCAGGTATGGTTAGATAGGCCCAGTTAGGGTTAGTTACGCCCAGTTAGGGATAGATAGGCCCAATTAAGGGTAAATAGACCCAGTTAGGGTTAAATAGGCCCAGTTATGTTTAGATAGGCCCAGTTAGGGTCAAATAGGTACTGTTAGGGTTAAATAGGCCTACATAGGGTTATTGAGTCCAGATAGGGTTAACAGGGCTTAGTATGGGTTAACGGGATATATTTACAGTTAATTGGACCTTCATGGCACTTAAATTGTTATTATAGGGGCTATTTAGTGTCATAAAGGGGTCTGTTAATATGTTTAATGTATTTGGATAGGGTGTAATGTGTTTAGATAGAGTGTAATGTATGTAGTTAGGTTAATACTGTATTTAGATAGGGGTATATTTGAACTGTATCTATTGATGTACTGTAATGTTATGTTTATTTGTGCATGTATTTTCTTTTTAGGTGAGTATTTTTTTTCCGTAGTGGTGGGGTGTTTTTATATTTTGTAAATTAGGTTTTATTTTTTGGTAAATTCGTTTTTTTTATTTTCAGTAATGTGTTTTTTTAATTTTATATAGTGTTCTATTTTTTATTTTCAGTAATGTGTTTTTTTTATTTTATATAGTATTCTGTTTTTTATTTTCAGTAATGAATTTATTTATTTTCAGTAATTAGTTTTTTTGTTGTTGTAATTAGTTTTGGGTAGGTAGTGTAGGTGTTAATAGGGTAGGATGGGAGGGGGGTTATATGATAGGGGTTTACTGGGTACATTGGGGGTTAAATAGGCCTAGTCAGGGTTATATAGGTCCAGTTAGGGTTAAATAGGCCCAGTCAGGGTTAGATAGGCCCAGTTAGGGATATATAGGTCCAGTTAGGGTTAAATAGGCCCAGTCAGGGTGAGATAGGCCCAGCTAGGGTTAAATAGGCCCAGTTAGATTTAGATGAGCCTAGTTAGGGTTAAATAGGTACTGTTAGGGTTAAATAGGCCTAGATAGGGACATGGGGTCCAGATAGGGTTATCAAGGCTTAGTAGGGGTCCTGGAGGACCCTCATGGCACTTACAGTGTTAATATAGGGGCTTATTAGTGTCCTATAAGGGTCTTTATAGACCCCTATTGGACTGATGGGGTTAAATAGAGGCTTATGGGGGTCTATTTAGACGCCCATAAGTGACAGGGTTAATTAGGGGCTCATGTAGCTCTGTATAGAGCCACATGAGTGAGAGGGTTAATTAGGGGCTCACGGGGCTCTGTATAGAGCCTCATGAGTGACAGTTTTAATTAGGGGTTAATGGAGCACTGTATAGAGCCCCATGAGTGATGGGAAGAAATAGAGGCTTATGAAGGTCTGTGTAGACCCCATGAGTTAGGGGCTCATGGGGCTCTGTATAGAGCCCCATGAGTGATAGGCTTAACCTTTACAGTTCTTTAAGGACCACAAGTCAGGAAATTTGAATTATAAATGCAGTGGGTTAATGTGGGGACATTTCAGGGGGATACTTTTTCGGAGAGGGAGAGATCAGGCAATTGAATAGGGATGTGTGTTTTCTGGGCTGCGAAAGTGACAGATCAAAGGCTTCAGAGTGGTGTAAGCTCCGAGTTGCAGGTCGGCCATTTTTTGCAGGGCCGTCACTCGAAACTCGATCCGAGGTTGCAAAATGGAGGCAATTGAATAGCAACATTGCCTGCGATTTTCACTTGCGACCTCGGATCTAAAAAAAGGTTCAATTGAATGAGGCTGAATATCACCTTGGACAACAACAATTAAGGCAAGCATATATTTTTCTATTGCTTTTTGTTTACACAGTGTCACAATGTTTTCTCACACCATCTTCTTCATTATAACCTACTGCCTTTTTCTCAGACTCTCCTATAGTGTTTCTATACATCATGTCTCCAAAAATATAACAGTCTCACCTTCCCTGCTCTCATCTCCGCTTCTTTGCTCCCATGAGCTCCTCTCCTTTCTTTAGTCACTATCTCATCCCTCCCCTAAAGCTCAAAAGCAGAAATGCTACTACTGTAAGTCCCACTCCCATCTCCTTTCACTTTTGCTTCTTCTTCTGATGGCTTGTGGAGATATATCCCCTAACCCTGGCCCCTCACTTATTTCTACTTGCTGTCTGCCATGCAGATTTGACATGGCAGCAAATACCCAAAACACCCATAATTTTATACCCATCACTTGTCACAAACCGTCTACTTTACCCTTCTCCTGTGCCCTCCGGAATGCAAGGTCTGTTTGCAATAAACTTATATACATTCATGACCTTTTCATTTCCAACTCCCTCTATCCCATCTGACTTTGTCACACCTGCTGCACTCTCATATGGTGGCCTACACTTCAGCGACAATCCTAGACCTGGGAACAAGAAAGGTGGAGGTGCGGGCATACTACTTTCCTCCCGCTGAACTTTTCACTGCACACCCCTGGATGCCTCCCTCCAATTCTCATCTTTTGAAGTTCACACTATCCGCATCTTCTTACCTGTCTCTATAAGAGTAGCGGTGATCTATCGCCCACCTGAATCACCCTCTCAATTTCTGAATCACTTTGCCGTCTGGATCACTCACTTTCTCTCCTCCAAAATACCTTCACTCATAGCCCATACTCCCACCTCCCCAGCAACCACAAAATTACTTGCACTTCCCTCTTCCCGTGGGCTTGTCACAATAGACAGATTCCCCAACTCACTGTGATGGACACTCCATTGACCTTATTTTTACCAATCTCCAACCTTGTCATCTCAGATGCCCTTGCGCACATCCACAACCATGGCACACTACACAAACACGCCATCTACAGGGGTGCTCCCACACTGCAAAACAAATACAGAGGAAATCTTGCACTTCAGCAGACTTTCTCCACTACAAGTTTATCTTGTGCTCCTATTTCTCTGTCCTCAGTCTTGCCAAACACTAATTATCATTGTTAATATCAAATCTGTCCTTCAATCCTAATCGTATGTTTGCTACATTCAACACACTCCTGTGTCCAACCCCACCTCCTGTCCCTTCCAGTCTCACAGCTGAAGACTTTGCCTTCCACTTAAAAAAAATAATAATAATTTGAATTTGAAATTATCTGATACTAACTCTCTTCCAGCGTGGCCATAACTCACCCTCCTCTCAACAAACACCCAGCCTTTACCCTTCCTCAATCCCTCCTCCACTGTGGACTCCTTATCCAAGCTCTCACACATATCTTCAACCTTTCCCTAAATACTGGCAAGTTTCCATCCATTTTAGAACACTCCGTAATTACACCCATTCTTAAGAAACCCTCATCTGATCCAGCTTCTACTTCCAACTATCAACCTATCTCTCTACCCCTGTCTTCAAACTTGCTTGAAAGGCTTGTTTACAATCACCCCAATTTATTAACTTCTATTCCCTTCTTGACCCCTCCCAACATGGCTTCTGGACCAAACACTCCACAGAAACAGCACTCATAAAAGTCACCAATGACTTGCTAATCCCAAATCAAAGGGTCACTTTTCAATTTCACTCCTCCTGGACCTTTCTGCTGCCGTTGATACAGTTGACCACCCTCTTCTAATCCAAACTCTCTGCTCTCTTGGCATACATGACACAGCTCTCCCATGGTTCACATCCTACCAAGAAGATTGAACATTTAGTGTCTCTGGTACATCTTCTTCACCTCACCCTCTTTCTGTTGGTGTACTCCAAGGTTCAGTCTTAGGCCCCCTCCAATTCTTCATCTACACATCCTCCCTTAGTACCCTAATTACATCTTTTGGATTTCAGTATCATCCCTATGCAGATGACACTTACATCTACCAGCACCAGCTCTATCCCCCTCTTTTTTAGCTCAAGTTGCCAACTGTCTCTCTAGCATATCCTCCTGGATGTCTGCCCGTCAACTGAAACTCAACATGTCAAGAACTGAACTCCTTATCTTCCCACCCTCTATTACAGCTTTTCCTACTCAAATATCTCTCACTGTTGACAATGCATCATTCCCACCTCCCAGGCCTGTTGACTCTTCCCTCTCTTTCATTCCTCAAATACAATCAATAACAAAATATTGTCATTTTCACCTAAAAAGCATCTTCAAAATACATCACCATCTTACACAAGACACAGCTAGAATTCTAATACACTCTCTCATCATATCTCGACTTGACTACCACAATTCTCTCCTTGCTGGCCTCCCCATCTCTTGTCTGTCTCCCCTCCAATCTATAATGAACGCCTCCGCTAGACTCATCTTCAATACCAAACTACCAGTGTCTGCAGCTCCTCTCTGTCAATCACTCCACTGGCTTCCCATAGCCTGCAGAATCAAATTTAAAACCATGATCCTAACATACAAAGCTCTCAACAATAGTGCACCCCCTTATATCTCTGCTCTTGTTTTAAAATACTCTCCCAACCGCCCTCTTTTTCTGCTAATGACCTTCTTTCCTCCTCTCTTATCACCTCCTCTCACTCTTGCCTTTAAGACTTTTCTAGTGCTGCCCCCTATTTTCTTTAACTCCTTGCCTCGCTCCACTAGACTATCTACCTTCCTCAAAACCTTTAAAAAAATCACAAAAAAATGCATCTGTTTTAAAAAAGCTTATCACCTTCAGCCTTAATGTGCACAACTGCACACTCTACAGCTTCATATCACTCACACCCACAATCTACAGTGCAACATACAGACACCTCCACCTGATTAAACTAATTGCTTCCTACTGCTATCTTGCATATATCGCCCTCTCTTATCACACCCAAACCCTTTAGATTGTATGTTTGCAAGTTTTCAGCCTTGTGTCGATGATTTGAAAACAATAAATATGTACATTGGATTTTAAGCTCAAAAACAGAGCCCTTTGCTATGGTTAATTTTGTTTTTGTCATGTACCTAAACCCTTGTACAGTGCTACAGAATTCTTTGGCGCGGTACAAATAAAAGATAATAATAACAATATTTACACCGCAAAGGATAGTGGTTGGACTAAAAAAGAAAATTATGTAAATAAAAAAGATCATTCTATTTTCCTAAATATATACATAATGAACAGGAACATCTTTGTACATTTTTGTCATTTTTCAGCCTGGTATCATGAGCACATTTTAAGGGCCTGCCACTTGACTTAAGTTGCCAAATACAATGTCTTGGAAATATCTATAAGCTGATAACATTTTGTCTGTGAGGGTATCTGACTCTTTCTGACTTAATGTTTATTGACATAGTCAAATACTTATGATTTTCCATACAGGTGTGGGGTAACCTTAAGATTGTGATAAAGTAGGAAGAAAGGAGTAGTAGTTATAGGATTGTTGGGTGGCACACACATTTGAATAGATCTTGGGCATCATAAAAGGATTTTTAAATATGTAGAGGTTTTATATTTCAAGGAATATCGAACAAAAGAAAATGAGAGATATACAAAAATACAGTCAGATTCATATGTATTACTCGGAATCCTAGCTCTTTATAAACTGTTAAGGAATACTGTGTGTCTTGAATAGTTTCTTAGTTTTTTACTTACTTTGATGCATAACAATTTGAGGCACGAAGAGAGCTGTAAAGAAAGTTTAAAAAAAACTTGTTACTGGTAATTAATGACTGAACATCAAATGTTATTCTAGATCAGGGTGACCTTGGCAGTTGCACTGGACTCGTGTAGAAATAATTCAACCCACTGACCCTACAAGTCAGCAGGTGATATATTCAACACTGGACTTCAAACAGATCTGTGGTTGGAACATTTAGCAAACTAATAAAGTGTTAACATGAGGCCATGCAGAGCAGGAAAGTTAAATATTTTAATTTAAAAAGTTGAACAAGTAACTTACCAAGTGTAAGGATGCTGACAATAAACTGGAGCATCTTGATATTTGATCTGAAAAACAAAAAGAGTTACTGGCAACCTGTTATCATTAGGATTTAAAAAGGAGACAAACAACTATCACATATAAAGTTGTGGACCAAGAACGCTGTTCGGAATGTTTGCGATGTTGGTCATGCAGTTATGACCTCGCGAAGCAAGGCGAGCCAGCGGCGCCATCACACATGCGAACCTCGCAAAGCGAGGCGAAGCAGCCACGCAGCATTGTCACACATGCGAGCCTCGTGAGGCGAAGCAGCCACAGTGAGGGTGGCAACTGCAAACCAAGGGCCTCATTCTATTAGCGATTAGTAAATCGGCCGTAAGGCTGCGATTCCTTGCGGGGGTTCTGTTAACTCGCGATTCTATTATACGGCCCCGCAAGGATCTCATCTTACGGCCGGCCGCATATCTTGGAAACGGCCGTAAGCGCAGAAATCTAAAAACGCAAAAATAAATTCAAGCCTGCACTGTACAGCTCTGTAAATGCTAGGGATCATATTGGGGGACATGAGGATTAAAAGGAACCCACTCTCAAGCTTGCACATCAACCCAAACCCGAGTTCAAATTAACTGTTTATTTTCCGGCTGCGGCGTGGACGGGTCTGAGGTGCTCCAAGCACTCTGGACTTTTTACAAGGATATTTTACGGATATTAAAAATAAAATATTTTACGGATTTGAGTATCGGATAATTATGTGCTATTTTTTCTAACACCTAAAATCCCTTTATAGTCTTCTCAAAGTGCAGGATGGCTTTATTTGAGCTATTTTATGTGCTTAATTGGTGCTAGCGGGACCTCTTTCCTGCAAGTAAGCAGCGGCTCGTTTTTAGCCTTGCAGAGAGGTTTCCCAGAGCAATTGAATTGCAAATAGGAATTTCTTACGGCCGAAACTCTTGCGGCCGTTTTAGATCAAAGGATTTCCTCTGGCGCGAGCGGCCGCAAGAGATAGCAAGGCACCGGCCGCAAGCCTGCCGGAGCCTCCGGCCGTAAGGGAATAGAATAGCCGAATAGCTTGCGGCCGGTCCTTGCGGCCCCGCAACGGCTGCGGCCGCTAATAGAATGAGGCCCCAAGTGCGTAACTATAAAAACCCTAAGAACAAAAATAAATAAAATTACAGACATAATAACACACTTTACAGACAGCACAGGGGGAGAGCCAGGAAGCCATGGAGTGAGGTTGCAAGTGATTTTGAGCCATATTTGGGGGGTTTTGTCAATCCAAAATCGGCTAAACAAGGAAAAAAATGGCGGATGAAAAGCGTAAAAAATTCTGAAACTGCATGAAAACTAGGCTGAGCAAAGTCAGGCACACGGGACTTAGAAAATACACGACGGCAAAAACAGTAACACTTACACCAACAACTTCAGGTATGCGGGCCTTCAGCACGTAACACGCAAAACATATAGCAGACACACAAAGGCACTCATTGTGAGCCACGAGATAAGCACAGAAGGTCCTCATCGCAGAGCTCACGATGACCACCACGAGTGGGAGAGGCTTGCAATGAGCGTCAAAGGCTCTCAGAGTCGGGCTTGCGATGAGCGCCAAAGGTGATCAGTGCAAAACAGGAAAGTTGTAGTACACAGGGGAGAGGCTCACAATGAGCTACAAAAGTGCTCATTGCGAGCCACGCAATGATCTCCAAAGGTGCTCAGTGAGGGTCTCGCGATGAGGGCCGAAGGTGCTCAGAGGAGCAAAAGCCTCACATGTTGTGGCAAACAGCATTGCCAGCCTTACCATTTTAATCCCGTCATTTTTGACTGGCAAGTTCCTAGTGTGATAATAAATGGCTTTATATGATCACTATCCTTCAATAAAATACATATTTCTTTTGCATGATTAGTCATGTTTTCAAAATAAATGCCTAAATTTCAAAATTTCTGCCAGGATATGCAAACTTTTGAGCACATCTGTTTATATATATATATATATATATATATATATATATATATATATATATATATATACTGTATGCATATAGATAGATAGATAGATAGATAGATAGATAGATATGTTATACCACATTTGTATGTAATTAAAACTTAAAGGGATATGTAAGTGAGCTGGATTATGAGTGCATCTGATAGAGGAGATTTAGTAGTGTATGAAAACATATACTATATACAAAATACCAAAATAAGCATTTAAACACTTACCTTGAAGTTAGCAAAATATCTTGAAACTTATGGTTAACACCCTTATGGTTAACACCCTCCAAACCCAGGCTCAATTGGTATATAATTTGAAAAATTATGTTGGCCAATCAGGAAGAAGTAACAACTGAAACATTTGTTTCACAATCTGGAAGTTGCTGTCTGTTTTAATAGAATACATATTTTTCTACTAATCAGTAGCTGTTTATTAGGAAACCTTTGAAACCCAGCTCACTTACATATCCCTTTTATATGAATTAAACATTCTCTGTATTATACATTATGGTGAGATTTACCTCAGTGAGGTGAGACTTCTCAGATCCCTATCTTGTTCTAAAGAGCCTGTTCATTAAAATAATAAGATCTCTCAATTTTAAACACATATGAATAAGTTGTTTCATGTCACTCTAGTGGCCCCCGTGGCCCTCTAGTGGCGGTTTCAGGTCCCCTATGGTCCCTGTGGGTCCCGGTGGCCCCCGTGGCCCTCTAGTGGCCCCTGTGGCCCTTCTTTGGCTCCCTGTGGCTTCTTTGGCCCCCATGGGTCCATTGTGGCTGCCTGTGGCCCCTGTTGGCCCTCACTTCACTCCCTGTGATCCCCGGTGGCTGCCGTGCCATCTAGTAGCCTCGTGGCCATTCTTTGGCTCCCTCTGGCTTCTGTGGCCCATGCTGGTCCCTTGTGGCCCCCTGGTGGCCCCTGTGGGCCCTCACTCCACCCCACTGTGGCCCCAGTGTTCGTAACTCCTTGTGATTATTCTCTGAGACATGCTGATCAGAGTCGCCAGGTTTTATAGGTGAATACAAGATAGGGCAACATGTAAAAAAACAGCTTAGCCAGATAAACGTGGCATGAGTCAGTTCAACTTTAGCAACTTTCATGAAATCTTCTCTATTTGCTATTATGATTATTGGATTCATTTTGTAAACATGTGCCGTAGAAAGATTAATTCTATGCTTTCTTTCACTTTACTTCTACATTGTGCAGCCAGAATGTCAAAAATAAATAAAATATCCCCTAAGGTCCCTGTGGCCCCCAGCATCCCCTGTGGCCCCTGCAGCCCGCCAATGGGTCCCCTGCAGCCCCCCACAGTCCCCAGGGCCCCCCTCTCTGGACTCCGTCAGCCCCCTTCGGCCCTTCGCTGCACCCTGTGGCCTCCCTTGGACCCCAGCAGACCTCTGAAGCCTCTGCCTTTTTGTGGACCCCTCATTGTTCTTGGCCCCTGTGGCCCCCGCAGACCTCAATGGCCTCCTTTGGCCTTTTGTGGCCCCTGCAGTCCTTGCAGGCCCCTGTGGCCTCCTGCAGACCTCTGCAGTCCCCTCGGACCTCTGTGGCCCCTCTCTGCTCTCTGGCCTGCCGTGGCCCCTCCTCACCCCAGGAAGTGGAGTGCAGCATCGGGCAGGTAAGAAACTATTTATACAGGTGTATGTGTAATTATATATATATATATATATATATATATATATATAATTGTATAGATGCATATGTAAGGTATGTGTGGTCATGGGGCAATTCTCTGGGGCTGGGGGCAATTCTCTGGGGCTGTGGGGCAATTCTCTGGGTCTGTGGGGCAATTCTCTGGGGCTGGGGGCAATTCGCTGTGGTTGGGGGAGGTCACAGGGCAATTATCTGGGCCGTGGGGCAATTCTCTGGGGCTGGGGGCAATTCACTGTGGTTGGGGGAGGTCACAGGGCAATCCTCTGTGACGTGGGGCAATTCTCTGGGACCATGGGGCAATTCATGTTTTCAAAATAAATGCCTAAATTTCAAAATTTCTGCCAGGATATGCAAACTTTTGAGCACATCTGTTTATATATATATATATATATATATATATATATATATATATATATATATATATATATATATATATATACTGTATGCATATAGAAAGATAGATAGATAGATATGTTATACCACATTTGTATGTAATTAAAACTTAAAGGGATATGTAAGTGAGCTGGATTATGAGTGCATCTGATAGAGGAGATTTAGTAGTGTATGAAAACATATACTATATACAAAATACCAAAATAAGCATTTAAACACTTACCTTGAAGTTAGCAAAATATCTTGAAACTTGTGGTTAACACCCTTATGGTTAACACCCTCCAAACCCAGGCTCAATTGGTATATAATTTGAAAAATTATGTTGGCCAATCAGGAAGAAGTAACAACTGAAACATTTGTTTCACAATCTGGAAGTTGCTGTCTGTTTTAATAGAATACATATTTTTCTACTAATCAGTAGCTGTTTATTAGGAAACCTTTGAAACCCAGCTCACTTACATATCCATTTTATATGAATTAAACATTCTCTGTATTATACATTATGGTGAGATTTACCTCAGTGAGGTGAGACTTCTCAGATCCCTATCTTGTTCTAAAGAGCCTGTTCATTAAAATAATAAGATCTCTCAATTTTAAACACATATGAATAAGTGGTTTCATGTCACTCTAGTGGCCCCCGTGGCCCTCTAGTGGCGGTTTCAGGTCCCCTATGGTCCCTGTGGGTCCCGGTGGCCCCTGTGGCCCTCTAGTGGCCCCTGTGGCCCTTCTTTGGCTCCCTGTGGCTTCTTTGGCCCCCATGGGTCCATTGTGGCTGCCTGTGGCCCCTGTTGACCCTCACTTCACTCCCTGTGATCCCCGGTGGCTGCCGTGCCATCTAGTAGCCTCGTGGCCATTCTTTGGCTCCCTCTGGCTTCTGTGGCCCATGCTGGTCCCTTGTGGCCCCTGTGGGCCCTCACTCCACCCCACTGTGGCCCCAGTGTTCGTAACTCCTTGTGATTATTCTCTGAGACATGCTGATCAGAGTCGCCAGGTTTTATAGGTGAATACAAGATAGGGCAACATGTAAAAAAACAGCTTAGCCAGATAAACGTGGCATGAGTCAGTTCAACTTTAGCAACTTTCATGAAATCTTCTCTATTTGCTATTATGATTATTGGATTCATTTTGTAAACATGTGCCGTAGAAAGATTAATTCTATGCTTTCTTTCACTTTACTTCTACATTGTGCAGCCAGAATGTCAAAAATAAATAAAATATCCCCTAAGGTCCCTGTGGCCCCCAGCATCCCCTGTGGCCCCTGCAGCCCACCAATGGGTCCCCTGCAGCCCCCCACAGTCCCCAGGGCCCCCCTCTCTGGACTCCGTCAGCCCCCTTCGGCCCTTTCGCTGCACCCTGTGGCCTCCCTTGGACCCCAGCAGACCTCTGAAGCCTCTGCCTTTTTGTGGACCCCTCATTGTTCTTGGCCCCTGTGGCCCCCGCAGACCTCAATGGCCTCCTTTGGCCTTTTGTGGCCCCTGCAGTCCTTGCAGGCCCCTGTGGCCCCCTGCAGACCTCTGCAGTCCCCTCGGACCTCTGTGGCCCCTCTCTGCTCTCTGGCCTGCCATGGCCCCTCCTCACCCCAGGAAGTGGAGTGAAGCATCGGGCAGGTAAGAAACTATTTATACAGGTGTATGTGTAATTATATATATATATATATATATATATATATATATATATATATATATATATTTATATATATAATTGTATAGATGCATATGTAAGGTATGTGTGGTCATGGGGCAATTCTCTGGGGCTGGGGGCAATTCTCTGGGGCTGTTGGGCAATTCTCTGGGGCTGGGGGCAATTCACTGTGGTTGAGGGAGGTCACAGGGCAATTATCTGGGCCGTGGGGCAATTCTCTGGGGCTGGGGGGCAATTCACTGTGGTTGGGGGAGGTCACAGGGCAATCCTCTGTGACGTGGGGCAATTTTCTGGGACCATGGGGCAATTCTGTGGGCCCATTCTCTGGGGCTGGGGGTTGGGGGCAATTCACTGTGGTTGGGGTGAGGTCACAGGGCAATTCTCTGGGACTGAGGGCAATTCCCTAGGGCTATGGGGCAATTCTCTAGGATTGGGGGCAATTCACTGGGGCTGGGGAGCAATTCACTGGGGCTGGGGGCAATTCACTGGGTCAGTGGGGCAATTCTCTGGGGCTGGTAGGCAATTCACTGGGGCCTTGGGGCAATTCTCTGGGGCTGTGGGCAATTCTCTGGGGCTGTGGGGCAATTCCCTGGGGCCATGGGGCAGTTCTCTGGGGCTAGGACAATTCTCTGGGGCTGTGGGGCAATTATGTGGGGCTAGGGCAATTCTCTGGAGCCCTGTGGCAATTCTCTGGGGCTGTGGGGCAATTCTCTGGGGTTGGGGGGGCAATGCACTGGGGCTGGGGGGCAATTCACTGTGGTTGGGGAGGTCATGGGGCAATCTCTGGGGCTGTCGGGAAATTCTCTGGGGCTGGGGGGCAACTCACTGGGGCTGGGGGGCAAGTCACTGTGGTTGGGGGAGGTCACAGGGCAATTATCTGGTGCCATAGGGCAATTCTGTGGGGCTGGGGGGAGTATCACCTGGGATGTAGATAAAACGATCAGTGAATGAAGGAACAGAAATCTAAAGGAAAATGTCTGACATCATGTGACTTCCCACACTAGGGCAGACTTCAGGTGCTAGCTGCAAAATCCCCGGGCAAAAAAGTAACATTGTATAAGATATGCTAACTTTCCCTGGGAATTTCAGGGGGTGTCAACATTGAGAGAAAACTGTTTGCAAATGCAAGAAATTCAGCAAACTTCAGGCTAACGGTTTAACCGTTTACTTTGGAACTTTTTCATACAATAAAATGTTTTCAGACACTATAAATTCTCCTCTATCAGATGCATTAATAACCCAGCTCACTTTAATTTACCTTTAATTCATTATCATGTGAGTTATTATATCACTGAAACTATGTATCTCTACACTGTATATCAGGAATATGTGTTTATTCTTTTTGGTGAAAGTATCAAAAAAATGTTTTAATTGATGCAGTTTTCCAGTAGAACAATGTTTGGGACACCCCTGTATCTCAGGGAACCCCTTGCTAATAATTACTGCACCAACATAAGAGATTCCCCATTAGTGAGATTACTCCTCTGCAGTTCTTTCATGTTTATTCTTTGGAGTCTTTATATTAATTGAATAAATCATTTCTATAAGTTTCAAGGAATAACATATACAATAAATTCACTATAGTATATGTAGCTATTAACGTCACAGATTTTTATCTTTGATAAACCAAGTGGATCAGTCAATAATTTCTATTTGGATACTCACCAGTGTTCGTAACTCCTTGTGATTATTCTCTGAGACATGCTGATCAGAGTCGCCAGGTTTTATAGGTGAATACAAGATAGGGCAAGATGTAAAAAACCAGCTTAGCCAGAAAAACGTGGCATGAGTCAATTCGACCTTAGCAACTTTCATGAAATCTTCTATATTTGCTATTATGATTATTGGATTTATTTTGGAAACCTGTGCCGTAGAAAGATTCATTCTATGCTTTCTTTTCACTTTACTTCTACATTGTGCAGCCAGAATGTCAAAAATAAATAAAATATCAGAACTTGTTTACTTTATGAACATGGATTGAATCTTCACAAATTATTTTTGTTGAATGGAAAGGGCTTGGCACAGAGCATTATTTTTGTACAATCTTACATCTTTTTTTTTGAAAGACACACCTTTAGGTTCTCAGAACAAATTTTAATATTAAACTCCCTCAATTTGTTCTTCAACCAACAATAATTTATTTATGGTATGTAATAGTTGTCTTATGTCTCGATTAAAGTATACTTTTTACATTTTTAAATGTCATGATCCATAGATAGTATTAAATAGATAACAGATCACAGAGGCACCTGCAGTTCACTTACTTTGTGATTTATGCAGATCCTTAAATGAGATTTTATATTTTTTGCTCAAAGAAATGCTTTACATTAGAGGTTCCAAAATGTGGTTCATTGAAAGTAATTACAAAAAAACATAAAATTATAAGAAATGTATAAAATTGTACAGTGCCTTGCAAAAGTATTCACCCCCTTGACTTTTTACCTATTTTGTTACATTACAGCCTTAAGTTCAATGTTTTGTTAATCTGAATTTTATGTGATGTATCAGAATACAATAGTCTAAGTTGGTGAAGTGAAATAAGAAAAATATATACATACATTTTTTTTTAAAAATAGAAATCCGAAAATTGGCATGTGCATATGTATTCACCCCGTTTGTTATGAGGCCCATAAAAAGCTCTGGTGCAACCAGTTACCTTCAGAAGTCACATAATTAGTAAATTATGTCCACCTGTGTGCAATCTAAGTGTCACATGATCTGTCATTACATATACACACCTTTTTTGAAAGGCCCCAGAGGCTGCAACACCTAAGCAAGAGGCACCACTAACCAAACACTGCCATAAGGACCAAGGAACTCTCCAAACAAGTAAGGGACAATGCTGTTAAGAAGTACAAGTCAGGGTTAGGTTATAAAAAATATCCAAATCTTTAATGATCCCAGGAGCACCATCAAATCTATCATAACCAAATGGAATGAACATGGCACCACAGAAAACCTCCCAAGAGACGGCCGCCCACCAATACTCACGGACCGGCCAAGGAGGGCATTAATCAGAGAGGCAGCACAGAGACGTAAGGTAACCATGGAGGAGCTGCAGAGTTCCACAGCAGAGACTGGAGTATCTGTACATAGGACGACAATAAGCCGTACGCTCCATAGAGTTGGGCTTTATGGCAGAGTGGCCAGAAGAAAGCCATTACTTTCAGCAAAAAACAAAATGGCACGTTTTGAGTTTGCGAAAAGGTATGTGGGAGACTCCCAAAATGTATGGAGGAAGATGCTCTGGTCTGATGAGACTAAAATTGAACTATTCGGCCATCAAAGAAAACGCTATGTCTGGTGCAAACCCAACACATCACATCACCCAAAACACCATCTCCACAGTGAAACATGGTTGTGGCAGCATCATGCTGTGGGGATGTTTTTCAGCAGCCGGGACTGGGAAACTG
The DNA here is from genome assembly GCA_027410445.1 of Discoglossus pictus. Classification (NCBI taxonomy): domain Eukaryota; kingdom Metazoa; phylum Chordata; class Amphibia; order Anura; family Alytidae; genus Discoglossus; species Discoglossus pictus. Next base: position 227,463,352 of record CM050169.1, read on the forward strand.
GTCAGAGTTGAGGGAAAGATGGATGGTGCTAAATACAGGGATATTCTTGAGCAAAACCTGTACCACTCTGTGCTTGATTTGAGGCTAGGACGGAGGTTCACCTTCCAGCAGGACAATGTCCCCAAACACACTGCTAAAGCAACACTTCAGTGGTTTAAGGGTAAACATGTAAATGTGTTGGAATGGCCTAGTCAGACCTTAATCCAATAGAAAATCTGTGGTCAGACTTAAAGATTGCTGTTCACAAGCTCAAACCATCCCACTTTTTTGGCAGCAGTTTTGCAAGGAGGGATGGGCAAAAATCCCAGTGTTAAGATGTGGCAAGCTCATAGAGACTTATCCAAAGTCACTTGGAGTTGTGATTGCTGCAAACGGTGGCTCTACAAAGTATTGATTTTAGGGGGGTGTATAGTTATTCACAATGACTTTTTCTGTTTCCATGTTAATTCCAGGTTGTGAGGCAACAAAACACAAAAAATGCCAAGAGGAGTGAATACTGTTGCAAGGCAATGTATATAGAAGCATTAAATGGGCTAGCAGTTGTTAACTATTAGAACGAAAAACATGGAGTCAGGACTGGTTGATTTTCAAGTTTAATTCAGTGATGTAAGGTTCTTGAGAAATAGTGTTTAAAATGCTTAGCAACTTTTTTACCAGCAAATACAAGGTACTTTCATGGGCTCAGATGTCACACCTCTATGTGCTATCATATTTATTGTGACATTATGTCCATCCATTTATACATAGACTATGATTTCATAACATTTTGCTAATTTTGGGCACAACATATTGAAGACGTGTTTGGGATCTGACTTAGTAACATGAGCAGTTACCAATGTCGCCAATGTTTTAAGAACCAAACAGTTTATAGACAATCACTTAAAAACCTGGTAAATATTGTAGTTGACTAATAAATTTAACTAAATGTCAGGTCATTTATTTTATGTAGAGGGGTCTATGGAGACTAGATCTAACATGATTTTTTTTAGATGGAAAACAAAAACTAGGAGGGGGAAAAAAAGCACCAAATATATTCAAACCACACAAGAGACCAAAAAATAATTAAATTCCTTACAGGTATTCAACCTCTCACAGTTCCAACTCTCAAATCATCTTATATCTGTATTACAAAAATGATTCAATTTCTCACCTACAGATGATTTTAATCTGTTTGAGTGGGTAAAAAATATACATTTATTTGCCAGGAAACTTGCTCTCAAAAAACATTTCTAAAAAAAAAAGCAACAATATTTATTTAAGTAGTTATGATCAGAAAACATTGAAAACATTAGAAAGTCTATTGGCGGATAGTGAAGAAGTAGAGCTAACAGGACCTTTTTCACAACTTAAAATTAAGAGTAAATTTACTATTTGTCAAACATATGGAAAAGGATCTGGAACAATTAGCTCTAACTAAGACTAAATCTTCAAATTTGACCAAACAAGAGACACAAGCCCTACAGGAATCGAAAGTCAATAAGGACATTATTATAAACAATGCAGATAAAGAGGGCAATGTTGTTATTTTGGATAAAATAGATTACATTAAAGAATGTCTTAGATTACTCAATGACAAAAATTGCTACATTAAATTAAGTTGGGACCCCACAGCTGAATTTTTAGAAGAACTAACTGAGATACACCATAAAGGTCTGGAAAACCATACTATTAACAAACAAGAATTTGAATTTATCTTAAACAAAAACACTAAAATTGCAACTTTTTACACCATACCCAAAATCCATAAAAACTCCCAGAAACCTCCAGGAAGACCGATAGTATCGGGTATTGGTAATCTAACCGAGAATTCCATTAAATATTTAGATCAAATTATAAGAGAATTCGTACTTAGCCTTTCTTCTTATGTTAAAGATTCCAAAGATGTACTGACTAAACTAGATAGTATACAAACCAAGAAACACACCATACTAGTATCACTTGATGTAGAAGCTTTATACACTAGCATCCATCATGATAAAGGAATATCTGCAGTCAAGTACTTTCTAAGCGAAAAAGGCAATCAATATGCTACACATAATGAATTTCTCTTAATATTACTAGAATTTGTAATAACCCATAATTACTTTGTCTTGATGGATACATTTTACAAACAAATTCGGGGAACAGCGATGGGCAAAGCCTGTGCCCCTACCTATGCTAATTTGTTTATGGGTTGGTGGGAAGAGCAATTGTCTTTTAGTGAAGATATGGAGATTTACACCTCACATATAGATCTCTGGGTCCGCTTCATCGATGATATAGTAATACTCTGGAATGGCTCAGCTCAACAGTTACAGAACTTTATTAATACCCTTAACAACAATAATTTAGGCCTTCTTTTAACATCAGAAATTAGTTATGAGTCCATCACATTTTTGGACTTACAAATAGTGATGTCGCGAACAGTTCGCCCGTGGACTATTCGTGGCGATTTTGGCATATTCACGCTCGCAGCGAACATATGCGCTTTTCGGTTTGCCCCCTATTCTTTATCATTGTGGAAACTTTGACCCTGCACCTCACAGTCAGCAGACACATTCCAGCCAATCAGCAGCATACACTCCCTTCCAGAGCCTTCCACCTGAAGGTAAGCAACCCAAAAAGCCCTTTTTAGGGCTAGAACATCATTTATTTTATTTTATAATTTTTTTCTGTGTAATCTAATTGCATATGACTGCCTGCCAGCGTGTGTGACAGGCTAACACCTAAACTGCTTATATTGTTCTCAATGAAAAAAAAACAACACTTTTTTGACTGTAATAGATTGAATATCAGTTGCCTGCCTACAGGCGTGTGTGTGAAGCCTATTGCATCTACTCTGCCAACTTTTGCCAGTGCACAGTGATACTCATATCTGGTGCAACCGAAGTTTACAGCGATATAAAACAACACATTTTTCACTGTAATCGATTGAAAATCAGTTGCCTGCCTACTAGCGTGCGTGTGAGGCCTAATGCATCTACTCTGCCAACTTTTGCCAGTGCACAGTGATAAGTCATATCTGGTGCAACCGTAGTGTACAGTGACATAAAACAACACTTTTTTACTGTAATATATTGAACAGCAATTGCCTGCCTACAGGCGTGTGTGTGAAGCCTATTGCATCTACTCTGCCAACTTTTGCCAGTGCACAGTGACACTCAAATCTGGTGGCACCTTAGATTGCACGTGCAGTGCCCCAAATTTGAAGTGGGAGGACCGACCAAGCATCTTTTTCCATCTCCTGCTTCCGAAAATCCATGCCATATACACGTCCCCTTATAGTGGACGTAACAGGGATTAAACCGATAGGAATAGTACTACTTAACAGTACACACCTAATAATAACGCAGACCGAGGCAATGCGTATATTCTTCCAGGCTGTGCAGTGGAAGCCCCCAGACTCTGACCTGTGTATAATCTTCCATGCTGGGCAGTGGAAGCCCCAGTCTCTAACCTGTGTATAATCTTCCATGCTGGGCAGTGGAAGCCCCCAGACTCTGGGAGTCTGAAGAAGAGGAGTCAGAGGAGGAAGGTGGCTTTGAGGAGGTGGAAGACCAAACACAGCAGGCGTCCCAGGGAGGGGGCTTGTTGTCACCTTTCGGGGACCCTTGGTGGCTGGGTGGAGGAAGAGACCTTCAATGACATCAGTGAGGACAAGGAACGGGACATGGCTAGCTTGGTATCCAACCTTGTGCAAATGGGGAGTTTGCGGTTGTGCAAAGGGACTGTTTGTGGTTGTTTGCGGTGCATTAAACGGGGAGATTGGTCTGTTACTGTGAAGCGGGTGTAACCCTTACACTACCTGATCGATACAACATCATACCTGATGTTTTAAAGCATGTTATTCCAAACAATTTAGGAATGTTAGGTGATTTATGCCCTTTATGGCTTAAAACCAGACTCTGCATCAACTATGTAATTTTCCGTGGGAGTTTTGCCATGGATCCCCCTCCGGCATGCCACAGTCCAGGTGTTAGTCCCCTTGAAACAACTTTCCCATAACTATTGTGGCCAGAAAGAGTCCCTGTGGGTTTTGAAATTCGTCTGCCCATTGAAGTCTATGGCGGTTTGCCGATGTTCGCCCGTTCGCGAACATTTGATGAAGTTCGCGTCCGCTGTTCACGAACCCAAAGTTTGATGTTCGCAACATCACTACTTACAAATATTTTAAACACAAGATGGTACTGTGGTCACAAAAACCTATAGGAAACCAACAGCTACTAATAGTTTGCTTCACGCAAAAAGCAGTCACCCAAAGGCCCTGATTGAAGGCATACCCATTGGCCAATATTTGACAGTAAAAATAAATTGTTCAAATGACAAAAACTTTGAGAAAGAATCCCATGATTTACAATCTTGCTTCTTAGAAAGAGGCTATTCAAAAAATACTCTAAAAAAGTCCTATCAGAGAGCTAAAAACACCAAGAGAGAAGATCTACTTAAGGACAAAAAGAGAGAATCAGATAATACTGTCAGATGCATTGGAACTTATAATAATAAATGGCATGAGGTCAAAAAATCTTTAATAAACATTGGGGTATTTTATTGGATTTATTTTATTACCAGCAGGCAGTCTAGAAACTTAAGAGACTATCTCTCTAAAAGTCACTTGGATACAGGAAGGAGCGAACTATGGTTACAAAAAACAAAGGGATGTTTTAAATGTCATTCATGCAAAGCATGCCAATATGTAAAACCGACAAAACATTTTCTCTCAGAAAAACAGACATATAAAATAAAACACCATGCAAGACAGAGGGCGTTATCTATTTAATATCATGTTTGTGTGGAGCCAGATACGTAGGAAAAACCTGTAGAGAATCCTGGAGTGTTAAAAAAAGTGTTAAAAAAGAATATGTTACCCCAATAGCTATGCCTGTTAATAATAAACATAAGGGTGACACTAAAGTTCTGACATTTACAGCTATAGATCATGTTGAAAAATCAATAAGGAGAGGTGATATAGATACAGAATTATTAAAGAGAGAAGCTAAATGGATTTATCTACTTGATACGAAAAAACCTAAGGGCCTTAATGAAGGCTTTACCTTTACTCCTTACATTTGAAACAAACATCACATATATAGTTGTGAGCGTACATGTTGTTGCTAACGCTTGTAGGGTTCGCAACGCAAAGCAAACAACACGACACACCAACTACGACCCTCGCAAACTTTACCTCGCAACGCAAACAACATACAAGACAGGTTAACACACTCGGACGCAACTTGCGAACATTACAAAATTCAAAACACAATAAATACACACAGCACATACATAAAAAACTTACCTACAGCAAGAGGGAGCATCAGGACCTCAAAAAAGCAACTTACACCTTCATTTCACTCAAAATAAAAGAGTTTAGACACTAAAAAATTTGCTAAGCGAGAGAAAAAATGGCCACCGAACAAAACGAAAATGAGGCTACAAACGCAAACATACGAGACACGTTAGCACACATTACGACCTCGCAAAAATCGGCCGCAACCCGAGAACATAACATTTTTTAAAACACAATAAATACACACAACACATACATAAAAAGCTTACCTACAGCAAGAGGGAGCATCCAGGACCTTAAAAAAGCATCTTACACCTTTATTTTAGTCAAATTAGGAAGGTTGAGGGGGTTGAGGATGGGGGGGTTGAGTATGGGGGGTGTAGGATGAGGGGGTTGAGGATGGGGGTTGAGGATGGAGGTTGAGGAGGGAGGTTGAGGAGGGAGGTTGAGGATGAGGAGGGAGGTTGAGGATGAGGAGGGAGGTTAAGGAGGAGGGGTTGAGGATGAGGAGGGGGGTTGAGGAGAGAGGATGAGGATGAGAAGATGTTGAGGGAAGGGGGGTTGAGGAGGGGGGTTGGGGTTGAGGGGGGGTTGAGGAGGGGGTTGGGGTTGAGGAGAGGGTTGAGGATAAGGTTGGGGGCTTGAGGATGGGGTTGAGGATGGGGGGTTGAGGAGGGCGGTTTAGGTTGAGGAGGGAGGTTGAGGTTAAGGAGGGAGGTTGAGGTTGAGGAGGGGGTTGAGGTTGAGGATGGGGAGTTGAGGAGAGAGGATGAGGATGGGGGGTACGGAGGGGGTTGAGGATGGGGTTTTTTTGGATGAGGATGGAGGTTGGGGATGAGGAGGGAGGATGAGGAGGGAGGTTGAGGATGAGGAGGGAGGTTGAGGAGGGAGGTTGAGGATGAGGAGGGAGAATGAGGATGAGGAGGTAGGTTGAGGATGAGGAGGGAGGTTGAGGATGAGGAGGGAGGTTGAGGATGACGAGGGAGGTTGAGGAGGGTGATAAGGGAGGGTGGAAGAGACACGGGAGAGAGAGGGGGACACAGGGGGCAGCACATTTCCCACCCTCGGCTTATACTCGAGTCACTCATTTTACCCAGTATTTTGTGGTAAAATGGGTGCCTCGGCTTATACTCGGGTCGGCTTATACTCGAGTGTATACAGTATTTAGATCTTTAAATGTAGAGACTACTAATTTCATTATAAAAGAGATGATAAACTTCATATATTAACACATTTTGTTTTTTAATCCTGTTTTATGTTGCCATGACTACGGCAGCCTTTTATAGGAAGGCAGGCGTAACCCTTGATGAAATTCAAGAAACGTGCGTCGGGTTTACGTAGGAACATGGTCGCGGTTCTATGACGTCATTTGTTTGCGTCTAGACTGCGGCGTGCATGGCAGAGAGCTAGCATGTTGCGGATCAGGCCCATAGATTAAAGTCCCTTCCCTGAATCTATCCTCAAATGCAGTTCAGTCTATTTAGTAATAGAAGGGAGGTGTACTAAAAGCAAGAGAATCCTGGTTACAACGCTACTACTTTGGGATAGCTTTGTGCATGGCAGAGAGCTAGCGGCGTGCATGGCAGAGAGCTAGCGTGTTGCAGATCAGGCCCATAGATTAAAGTCCCTTCCCTGTATCTACCTACAAATGCAGTTCAGTCAATTTAGTAGTAGAAGGGAGGTGTACTAGAAGCAGGAGAATCCTGGTTACAACGCTACCACTTTGGGATAGCTTTACACTGTACATGCAATATAGCATTGAGGCATTTATTAATCAACAGCCATAGTTTTATTATACAGTTTCTAATCCCATTTTTTGGTAGGACATTCGGTATCTCTTTAGATTTTGAGCAAATAGCTGTATATTAGAAATTCTGTGCACTTTGACTGCTTTCTTTATATTGTATTTATAGTTCTCACCATCTTATAGTTACATATTATATAATATGTGACTCATAGCACATGTCACTTTATATTATGCATCATATAAAGGACTTTATTTTGCACAATAGTCACTTTGCAAGTCCATTTTCACTCAGCACTTTATAAACTTTGCCTATTGTGGACAGAATTTACAATTTTGAGATACCATATTAGTCAAGCCAATATTTTTGTGGTCTCTTTGCAGCCTACGTTCACATATTTTAATATAGATTTTACTAGTCAATAAAAGTTAAGTTTTATAATTTAGTTTATTATCTTTTTCAGGGGCACCTAAGAAATATTTACCTAGGATGTAAATCTGTCCCCTGCTATAAAAAAAACTGACGTGCAAAGGGTTAAATAAACCTGAAGCCTTATATTTCGGCAGTTTTATAAAGTTTTTTAATTAGTAAGACTGGTCGAATATTTTATTTTACATAATTCCTCACAATTGTTCCCTGTCAAGACACTAAACTACTTTCTGGGCAGAATTCCAAGATGAATTTTCCCAGCTCAATGACTTCTTGACTGTGCTATGTACTCAGTACCTGTGACTCATCTCTATTATTTCAGTTTGCAGAAATTCAGGTAAAATGAGACAGTACACTAGGCGTAGTCAAGAGGAGGATTTGGGTTCAATTAGAACCATTTCTTCTGCACCTCCAACTAGATAAGGAATTTTATTAGATGTATTATTATTATTATTATTATTATTATTATTATTATTATCTTTTATTTGTATTGCACCAACATATTCCGTAGCGCTGTACAGGGGATAAGAACAAGGGAAATACACGTTTAACAAAATTAAAAAAGTTGAAGAGCCCTGTTTTGAGCTTAGAATCTTAGCAGAAAGTGCTTTATCCCAAAGCACCCTACAAGACTAGAAACTCGCTACTTACAATCTAAAGGGAATTAAAGGGCAGAGAACTGGGGAAGAGTAACAAATAAGGAATAGCAAGGGCAAGGAAGTAAGTGAAAGATAGAAAGAGTTTTATTTTAGAGGGAGAGGGGATGGATCTGAGGTGACAGAGTAGTATGTTGGCTGACCCCTAGTGTTGAGATGATATATCTGCAAGTAGGAAGTCAGGTGTTTTCTATGGCTCTATAAATTTAATCTGAGTTGGGGTGGGTGGGTGAGGGGAAGGGAGGGATGGCAGTTCTGAGTGTGTCACAGATGAAGTAGGCCTTAAAACCAGAGTAAATTTGCACTGAAAGAAAGAGAGAGAGAGAATGGATTGGGGTCAGACAGTACAGGAAGATAGGAGAGTTAGGAAGGAATGAGAGAGAGACCATAGAATAAAGGTATTTGAGGAGGGGGGAGGAGATTTGAGGTAATTATGCCAGCCATAAATGGGGGAAGGATGGGGGGGAAGGTGGGGACAGCAGAGCAGGGTATAGGAAACAGTTAAAAATTGAAAACAAAAAGTCAGAATATTTCTATCTGCCAAGATATAATAACATGCATACAGTAGTGATATTAATAAGCATATTGGCTCCAGGGATGGCACAGTTTCCATAGTCTTCTCCATACCTGCTGAGGTGTTCTGAATGCAGTTCTGAGTGTGTCACAGATGAAGTGACATGTACCTTGTGAACCTTACATATAATTAAATATATATATATCAGTAAAAAAAAATACTACCTCTTAGTCTTTCTTTCCATAACTAGTTATATTAAAATACTTGTATCCAGACGTATGCCTAAATAAATGTTTTTGGACCATGGATTTGGATTTGTAAAATTGTATTGTATACCAAAAGCCAGCTGGACCAGGCAACAAAGGAATCCCGTCTGTTAGGCTAGTTTTCTGATTGAGTACAGTAATTGGATATCAGTATTGGGACTCAGGAAGACTTACAGCGATAACAAAGCTATATAAAAAGTAGGCTTGTTTGTTATTGCCTTATAACAATATTTTGATTCATTTTGCAGGCTGGCCTCTGCAGCACATGTATATATATACTCTGCAGACCTTCATGTGCATTGTGTCATACTAACCAATCAGTGAGCATGGCTCAGCAATAGTTGTTAACATGCTGCTGAGACGTGTTCCCTGATGGGCTAGTACACTACCCTACAAAGTCTGTATCTGCACATGCTGCAGTGACCACACCCACAACTGTGGTCTCAATTTGATGTTTAATAAATGTATATACTGTATATATGGTATTTGCTGTGTCTATTTGTCACATGTATGATGTTCACCAATGCGAGTCATATGGATTTGATTTTAGATGATCCATCTATTCCTATGTCTCCCACCCCCTCCACTTTCTACCTTCCTAGGTCTCACAATCTCTCCTCTATTATCTCTCTCTCTGCCTCTCCTGCCCTTCCCTCCACTTCCTATCTCCCTCAGCTTACTCCCTGGGGCCCCCTCTCTATCCTCTCTCTCTTCCTTCTCTCTTCCTCCTCTTCTCCCCACCTCTCCAAACCTCGCTACTCCCTCCCTCAGTCGCCAATTTTTTTAAAGAATAAATAATACAAAGTGTATGTGCAGATGTTTTTGAAAAAAACAAAATGTATGTTCTATGTGTTTTGTTTTTTTATCTTTTAGGTATAGGGCAGGGGGGGGTTGCATTGTGTTTCCTATCTATAAGTGTATCTATGTGTGTTTTTATCCTATGTGTATGTATATTATGTGATATCAGTATGTATGTGTATTATAAAAGTAAGTTTACAGTAGTAATTAATTAGTTATAATGATAACATAATATAAACTTGCACTCCAGTCCAGTTCAGTCCAAGTCTCTCCTGCTCTCTCCCTTTATCTCCAAAAACCTACAACTCCTGGGACCTGCGCGCTAACTTGTAAACAACTACACCACTGTCAGTGCAGGGGTTGGAGGCTCACAAATATATATACAGTATGTCTGTCAATCACTAATCAGTTGAACGTTTTCCATTGGTTCCTATGCCTGTGGTGCACCAACTATATCTGTAAAAGTTTATTGGTTGGTGATTTTTTGTAATCCAGCCCATTTACTGCTCCTGACAAAAGCATGGCTTACGGATGTGGGCTAAGTGCAATCATTTGTGGGGGTGAAAGTTTAGCATCATGGTGTAATGTAGGGAAGAAAATCTCCTGCAGCCGAAGTAAAGCAATGCCGCAAATTACACTGCACAATTGGCATAGGGCGCCATGATAAGTTCTAATGATTCTAAGAGATCACTTCAGTCAATTTCTCCTATAATATCATTTCCTGTAATTAACAGATAATTTTTTTTATCTATATTAGGGTTACATATTATAACTAGGTGGTTAATACTATAAGATTACCACTTGTAAGAATATTTAAGTTTCAGGGCATCACAATCTTGTTTAGATATATTTAGTATCATTATGTCCTATTTATAAAGATTCAATTTGTTGCTAGAAATGTGGCTATATTTTTCAATTATTTCATGTAGGTGTTTTAATGATACAGTTGGCTCTGTCAATGTAACTACAATGTGGTCTGCAAAAAGCATCACTTTGTGAGCAACATTACCCACTGCTATACCTTTTATTTCCAGAGAACTTCTAATGATAAAGAAGAGGTGGCAGGAATACACTGAAGATCTATACAGGAAGGATCTTAACAACAAAGATCACCTCAATAATTTGTCCAATGAGCCTGGGTCAAACATCTTGAAGAGCGAAGTGAGATGGGCCCTAGGATGTCTTGCTGATAATAAGGCTGCAGGAGGTGATGGAATCCTAACTGAACTATTCAAAATTCTACAGGATGATGCTGTGAAAGTGTTACTTGCCTAGTGTGCCAACACATTTTGAAAACTCAACAATGGCCAATAGGCTGGTAAAGGTCAGTCTACATCCCAATCCTCAAAAAATGCTGTGCCAAAGAGTGCTTCAATTATCGAACAATTGCACTTATTTCACATGCCAGCAAGGTAATGCTTACAATTCTAGCTTGACTCCAACATTATATGGACCAGGAACTACCATATGTTCAAGCTGGGTTCCGCAGAGGAAGATGCACAAGAGATCAAATTACCAATGTCTGCTGGATAATAGAGAAAGCAAGACAGTTCCAGAAAAACATTTACTTCTGCTTCATAGACTATTCTAAAGCATTTGGGCCTCATTCTATTATCGTCCGTAGGAGATGCGGGGCCTCAAGGACCAGCCGTAGGCTATTTGCCTATTCTATTCCCTTCTGGACGAGGGCTCCGGCAGGCTTGCGGCCGGCGCCCTGTTTTCCCTTTGCTGCCGCACGCCCTGCAGAAAAGCCTTTGATCTTCAACGGCCTGCAGAGTTTCGGCCGCAAGAAAGCCCTGGTTGCTATTCTATTGCTACGGGAACCCTCTCGGCAAGGCTAAAACCGAGCCGCAGCTTACTCGCACCGAAAAGTTCCCGCAAGCACAAAATTAATCACATAATAAAGCCATCCTGCAATTTGATGAGACGATAAAGTGATTGGAGGTGTTGGCATTCATAGAACAACATTCCCCTACACTCAAATCTGAAAATCATTTTTAGTTAAATTCATGTCAAATATCCGTGGACAAAGTCCCGAGGGCTTGGAGCACCTCAGACCCGCAAAGGCTGCGGGATTAGCCTCCGTCAAGTCCGTAAATGGGTAAAATAGACCTACGGGTCGTAAAGGGCTTACTTACAAGTCGTAGCATAGAAAAGCCATCCTGTACTTTTATTAGAAGTGAAAGTGATGTTTGGTTTTAGAATTAATAGCTCAACATTCCCCTACTCTCAAATCCGCAAAAAAGATATTTAACTTCATCTATCATGCAAGCCTGCACGGGATTGAATAACGAGCTACAGGCTTGGAGGGCAATCATCCGCCAAACCCGTACGTGCTTCACCAAGAAGCTACGGCCAGAAGTCTCAAGCCCGTAATCCTGGTTTTCCTGGCGCCACCTGAAATCAATTAACCAATAGGAAGACGACAATCAAGGCCACAAATAGTTTAAAAGTGAGGGAAATTCGTAAATCTATGACTGTGTTGTATGCTGTGCAAGTGGACACACAGGTCTTGGAGTTGGAGGGTTTTGAGAGAGAGCAAGAGCAAGAGAAAGAGTGAGGAGAGGAGGAGAGATGGAGGGAAAGAGAGAAGGTAGTGAAGGGAGAGGCCAGGGAGAACAGGGCCCCAGCCACAGGCTGGCCAGCAAGCTGATGCTGCTGCTGCTGCCAGAAAAAGGGCAGAAAACTTCAATCAAGAGGAGATAGAGACCATTGTAAGAGGAGTTCAAGCCCACCATTCCATCTTAACCGGTGGGAGTGAGGTGAGGCCCAGTCAGAGGACAGACGCCTGGAGGGCAATCGCGGCTGAGGTCTCTTCACTGGGGTATGCAAACCGGACCTGGCAGTCTGTCCAGCACCGGTACCAGGACTGCCGCATTGATGTCAAAAATAAAATGGCAAACGAGGCCAATGCGGCACGTGGAACCGGTGGTGGGCCTCCAGAAACCTTTACTTACCAGGTTGGGAGGCCACAGCGCGAGATATGATCCAGCCAGCGGCAGTCGTGGGCATCCTTGGACTGGTGGACATGGGTGGGTCAGAAATCCTCCAATGTGAGTACCATGTACACCTTAACACCCTCATATGTACACACATGTACCCCACACAGATAAATAACTGACGTTGAATTGCACTGTAAGATATCTGGTTGTGACTTCAGATATACGAGGCAGCAAAAATCATGTAAATCCAGTGTAAAGAAATATACTTGTCAGAATTGTTAGCAATGAAATATATGTCCAATACCTCCTCCCACAACTGATTATGATACCGTTTTGCAAATCTATTGATGTTACTGTCATGTTTGCTGTTGGTTCAGAGTGCATATAAAGCATACATGACAACTCCATTGCAACTGTTTGTTTATTGTCATGAGTTCCCCTGGCACACTCTAGTCCATGTTAAACTGGCCCATTCATAGCTGTTTGGCTTAACACTCCTATTGCTTAGAACCCATGTACATCTTGAAACTAGGTATAGTGGATGTATCCTGTTTTATGTGGGCATTTCAGTATGTGCTGGAAGAGTGCCACCGCCGACTCTAGGGATGCGGCTGCGCTTGCGTCCCGATGTAGCCTTCAAAAATAGTTGGTACACCCAAAGCCCCTAACCCTCTAACCCTAACCCCCTAAACCCCACTTTCTAACCCATACCCCCTAACTGTAGCCAGAACCCGAAACCCATAACCACTTACCCGGCCTGCTGGGCTGGCGTAGCTACAGTTGGTGTCGGTGCACTTCCAGAGATGCGCACATACAACAGGATAGGTCCGGTATAGCTGGTACATCCCCATGAGACTACATGTATGGATGTGCACACTGCAGCATATGCAGATACAGACTCTGATGGACTGCAAGTTTGTGTCATGTACCAGCCTAATCTGGACCATGTTACATTAACATGTTAACTCACATGGTTGAGGATTGGTCACAGATTGGTCTGTCTGACACACTGGCCAACAGATTCAGATGAGCACGTGTCCTAATTAACTGCAGTGGGCACACCACACCAGCATTACATATATTCATATGAGCCATGGGACCTTTCCTGTTATCTGACCTTGACTGCTGATAGCAGCAGTGAGCAGCCTCTACATGTCACAGCATTTTACTGGAGATTATATAATCATGCAGATTTAGTGGGTTATGGTGGGGTTAGGGTAAGGGTTTCGGATTAGGGTGAGGGCTTGTGTGTAAGGTGAAAATGGTGTATATAACAGCGGCAGCGCCATCTATCAGCCCCTTGGTCCAACTGCTGCTGCCAGCAGTCGCTGTCACATAACAGGAAAGATCCCAGCCAGGATCCACAATACTAATGATGCAGATCAAATTTTATTTGCGTCAAACATTCACAGCCAATTACAAGTCACTATGATCTCAGAGATATGGAAACACACATCAATCAATTTTCAGAACAACAATACTCAAATACAAATCTTGTCTCATTTCAGTACCAGCCAGGCGTACACTGCCTCCTCAAGGACCTGAAACACCGGGCCCTGCACCATGCCAGCAGGACATATTGCAGAAAGTCCACCTGGGCCCTCCACAAGATGCCAGCCATTGGCTCCAGCAATGGCCCCTCCAGCCAGTATGATAATGGCGCCACCTGGGTCCCACTCAATGTGGGCTGGCCAAATGTGGGGACAGCCAATGTGGTCCCATCCCAGTTGGGCCCAGGGTTTGGATCCACAGGTAATGGTGCCCTGGAGCATGGGCCGCTGGCAGGGCATGTGGCTCCAACAGGCGCCGCAGGCCACTCCGGCCCCACAGGCCCCACAGGCCCCGCAGGCCACTCCGGCCCCACAGGCCCCGCTGGCCACTCCAGCCCCACAGGCCACTCTGGCCCCGCCGGCCACTCCGGTCCCGCAGGCCCGCCAGCCACTCCGGCCCCGCAGGCCCCGACGGCCACTCTGGCCCCGCAGGCCCCGCTGGTCACTCCGGCCCTGCATGCCCCGCTGCCCACTCCAGACTGGCAGGCCCCGCAGGCCACTCCAGACCGGCAGGCCACTCCGGCCCGGCAGGACACTCCGCTCAGCCGTGCCTCCACCCAGAGGACTCAATGGTCTGGGTTCCTCGCCAGGTAGTCCGGCGCTGTCAGCGGCCCAGTGCCATGATTTCCTCGCTCATCTCCAGCATGAGCATGAGCAAAATCAAGAATTCATGCTGGAGATGAGACGGCATAATGAGCGGGTGTTTCATGAGTTGAGGAGGCATCACCAGGTCATGGAGAGGGGACAGCATAATGAGCTGATGTTGCAGGAGTTGAGGAGGCATCACCAGGTCATGGAGATGGGACAGCAGGAGTTGAGGAGGCATCACCAGGTGATGGAGGAATATGCTGTAAGGGCCCAAATGGCCAGAGAAGGCCATCCACTTGAACAGGCTACCCCCTCAACCTCCCAGACCTTGCCCCCAGCATCCAGGGCAGAAGAGTCGCCAACCCATCCAAGACGTCGTGGACAGCCTAGGACAAAGGTTGGCAAAGGCCAGGAGGGTCAAGACCAATACAAGCGAAAGCAAAATAGGTGAGAACATGTTCATGTTGCATATAGAAGCAATTGATGTCCAAGATCTATTGATGTTGAGGTGTTGCAGTCAATGCATATATTGTTCTAATTGATGTCTTGTTCTTATCTCTTTAGGTTCAAATCGACACACGGAGTGGTTGCCTCACATTTTCGTTTTTTTGTTATATAATTTGTCGACATAATAAATCTTATGTATTGCTCACATTATCATTGTTTGTTTTCGTTTGTACTGTACCATGACTGTTAAACACCACATGAATGCTACAAAACAACGTTATTGTATTAGTACATACATCTTCCTTCAATATACCAGCCCTGTTTTAATGTAGGGTTGGGGTAACAGCCACTAGTGCAGCTGAGGGTGGATGTAATATTCCTGAGTTTGATTCCAATAACAGCAATGCATGATATTCGTGTTTCTGACACATGGAGATATTCATTCAGGGTAAATATCAAAAGTGAGTACACCCCTAAGTGAAAGTGTAAATATTTTCATGCACTGACTTAACCCTCATGGGGATGGAGTTCACCAGAGCTTCACAGGTTGCCACTGGAGTCCTCTTCCACTCCTTCATGATGATATCATGGAGCTGGTGGATGTTATAGACCTTGCACTCCCCACTTTCCATTTGAGGATGCCCCCACAGATGCTCAATAGGGTTTAGGTCTGGTGACCTACTTGGCCAGTCCATCAACTTTTTACCTTCAGCTTCTTTAGCCAGGCAGTGGTCAGGTTGGAGGTGTGTTTGGGGTCGTTCTCATGTTGGAATACTGGCATGCGGCCCAGTCTCCGAAGGGAGTGATCATGCTCTGCTTCAGTATGTCACAGTACATGTTGGCATTCATGGGTTCCCTCAAAGAACTGTAGCTCCTCAGTGCTGGCAGCATGCATGCAGGCCCCGACCAAACATATATGCATGTCTATATATGTTTTATATAATATGTTGTGTGGATTCCCCCTATATGCATTTACCTAATGATGTCAGATGCTGCCTCCCCTCTCTCTGCATCACTGTTTAGGTTCAAAATGAGGGTTTCATCTCATATCAATGTTTTTGTGTTCGTTGTGACGTATCCATTTATCTGTAATTCGGGGATTATTTCAACTACTTTTGCTCAGTATAGATGTATACTTTTGGTGGTGGGAGTGTCATGGTCGGGGCCTGCATGAGTGCTGCCGGCACTGGGGAGCTACAGTTCATTTAGGGAACCATGAATGCCAACATGTACTGTGACATACTGAAGCAGAACATGATCCCTTCCCTTGGGAGACTGGGCTGCAGGGCAACATAACATAACGACCCTAAACACTCCGCCAAGACGACACTGCCTTGCTAAAGAAGGTAAAGGTGATGGACTGGCCAAGCTTGTCGCCAGACCTAAACCATATTGAGCATCTGTGGGGCATCCTCAAACTGGAGGTGGGGGAGTGCAAGGTCTCTAGCATCAACCAGCTCTGATGTTTCATTAAGGAGTGCAAGAGGACTCCAGTGGCAACATGGGAAGCTCTGGTGAGCTCCATCCCCATGAGGGTTAAGGCAGTTCTAGCAAATAATGGTGGCCACACATAATTGACATTTAGTGCCAATTTGGACATTTCAAATTAGGGGTGTACTCACTTTTGTTGCAAATGGTTTAGACATTAATAGCTGTGTATTGAGTTATTGATGGGTCAGCAATCTTACTTTACAATGTAGCAGAGTGTCATTTCTTCAGTGTTGTCACATGAAAAGATATACTAAAATATTACCAACAATGGGACGGGTGTACTCACTTCTGTTCGATACTGTATGTTCACTATTAGGATGTGAGCCACTTACGGACACCTGTCTCATTTGTCTGTTTCTGTGTCATATAGATTGTTAATACCAACCTTCCCTCATGGTTGAAATCAGTAATGCAAACACACTGTGAGAATTCTATTGACACCCCTAACTGATGGTGCAGAGCACAGATGTGGAGTCTGAAGGTCCTTTCATTGATGTTACAGAAATGCTATGGTATCAACATTGACGAGGCAGACACAAACAACATCTCGGATAAATCATATTTACTATTTACAGAAATTAACAAAGCAAGCTTGCCACAAAGCCACAGGTTGACTAATCATCACAGGTATGCAAAGGATCATGGTTGAGGGTGGTAAGATACAAAATCCAAGGAACACAGGGAAATAGGGATATGAGAGCAGAATGCAGGCAAGGAAAATTACGTTGATATAGATGATCATGGGATTTACAGTGTATCACCCAACATTAGGCAATATAATTGATCTCATTATTGTTACTACATATATATATATATATATATATATATATATATATATATATATATATATATATAACAGTCAATAAGGAAACACCACAATAATAAAGAATAAGGTGATATACATATGGGGAGAACAAAATGTATGGTTGTGTGTTAAACGGACACTCTGATGCAACATCAAAAGTATAAGTGCTCAATCAGTGAATGCTATGAGCTCATGATGTCAGTTCTCACGCAACAATAAGCAGCCCCTACATAGATAACCTTGGTCAAAAAGATGGGGACCTGACCAGGACCATATCAGTCAGATGTTACTTATTCCAGAGAACTCACAACAAACCAGGCAATATCAAGGGTAGTTTGTTCTCTGATTTAGCATCTATACTCACTGTTGTTGCATATGCATAACTGAAGATTAACATAACCTCATTAACTGTTAAGTCCCAAGCCTGGATTTACTCTTCCCCATATGCACAGGGAGGGTCACATCAGCACTGAAGAAAAGATCTGGAAGGGTTTGTGCTGCAGGCTTCACAACAGTCCAAGTAGAGGAGAGGATAGAATGTCTAAACCAGTAGGTACATATGAATCGAGGTAGCCTATATGAGCATACACATGCTGTGGATATACCAGGAACATCAGCTGACAGATGTCACATCACATCTGCATTGTATAGTGAAATTGTCTTGTGACACATATCGGCTATTCAGTCAAGATAATCAGATATCACACTGGATCCAACAAAGCAATGAAACGGACACATGCACATACATGAGGACATTGACATGGCCATGGAATGTCATGATGTTTATCGTCATGCCTTGTTCTGACCGTAATCTGGAATACAAACACACAAATAATATATTAGTGGAAACCTTACATATGCCATATGAGTAGCCACCAACAGATGCAGGTATGTCGGCACACATTGGGATCTCGTACAAGCTAACCATCTGTCAGATGATAATGATGGCCCAGACTAATTTGTCCTGATGTGGGAATATTATGATTAGTCTAATTATCATTTATTTGTATTGTGCAAACATATTCCGTGGTGCTGTACAGGGGAGAAGAACCAGAAAATATACAGTATGTAATATTGCCAACGCCAGAAAATGGAGGGCCCTGTTTTGAGCGTAAAGTCTGGTGATAACTGATTTCTTCCCAAAGGCCCCCACAAGATTAGAAAATCACCACTTCCAAGCTAAAGGTAATGGACATGGGGAAGAATAGATAAGGAATAGCAAGGTTAATAAGTAAGTGAGAGATACATTTGAAGGAAGTTGTGTCAAGTAGAAAGTTATGCATTAGTCGGAGAGGAAAGGGATCAGATGTAAAGTGCGATGCACTATTATGTAATAAGGTATCTGCCCCATGTGGACAGATAATGTAATTTGCAGATGGGACAGTCAGGAAACACATAGTTTAACTACAGCTTGAGGAAGATTAGCTGATGGGCGAATAAAAGGGGAGAGGTGGGCATGAGAGGTGAAATGAAAATGTTGGAGACAAAAAGGGGAGAAGTAAAGAAGAGTCTGAGGAAAAGGCAGGGGATGTGAGGAAGAAGGCAAGAGAAAACAGTGTAAAGGGTTAATCGGGATAGTTAGCAGAAGTTGCTAATCGTTCAGGTGTCGAAGACTTGTGTGACTCAATAAATTAAGGGTAAACAGGCTTGGGTGGGATTAGGAGAGAGACAGACAGACAGAGAGACAGAGAGACCAGTGCAGCCTGTAATAGAAATGGAAGATCACAACTATCACACATTGATACATGTTCGGACATCCACATGTGGTTCTCTACCTTGGATAGATCAAGTGGAGTATTCAACGAAGAGATCTGTTCCCCCAGGACACGTCTGCATGGTCCGATAAACCTTTCGGACCGCTTCAGCAATACATAGGGGATGTCCTGGGGAAAAGAAAGTTAGGCCTACATTAATGGAGTTATTAGTCATTTCCTCTCATGCATACATGCACATGTTTCCCGCAAATACTCACTTGCAATGTAGACGACATTGATGTAGCTGATGTTCTGTTGCTGTACAGGTCTTTTCCCATGTCTGTGTGGGTAAACAATGTGTTGACACACGGCAGCAGTTCTGTAATGGCAATATGATGAGATGAGTCACACAATCCATATGATATATTGCACAATGATTCCTAGTTAACACATCTTTGAGACTATTCCTGTTATCTGACTGAGAATGCTTTTACCAGCATTCGCTGACAAAGAACAGGGGACATCCCCTCTTTGCATCACATGAGGTACATTTATTATGGTTTACAATATGTTGGTATGTTCATATATCCAGATTGCTATGAATTGCATTGACCTCCATGGGATGTGGAATAGCATGATCAGACAATGGGAACATTACTGTTCTGTGAAGATGTTTTCAAAAATGATTGTGAGGCCTATATCCATTGACATTGTGGAATACATCAGACCATCCATTTAGCTTAGCTTCTTGAGGTTGGCAGATATCAATATATATGATGTGTATGGGAATGTGCGCATACTTACCATTAACGGATATCAGAGCAGGCTGTATTTGATCCAGTATGAAGAATGCGTCACGAGACATATGTTACATCACAAAGCTATCCTCTACTGTGAACTGTTGGATATTCTGTATGACAATGGGGAAGGAGAAAAGAGATGTATTAGAAACCATATTCAAGGTACATTATAGTTGGTTGTTTAAGTTTCAGACTTACATGGGAAGTACTCCCGAATGACGTGGGCACGTAGTTGTGACCCCTGAACGTTATCCTCACCAGGGGGAGGTACTGGACGCTCCGCCGGTTCAAGCGGAGCATCATCAATGTTCCCCAGACAGTTGGCCTGTACTGCTATATTGTGCAGACAACAGCAGGCCGTGATCATGTGACAAACCTTCACTGGTGTATACTGTAGAGCCCCGCCAGTGGAATGTAAACATCTGAAGCGCATCTTCAGGAGGCCAAAGGTGCGCTCTATTACATTCCGGGTTCTGGCATGGGCCGCATTGTTCCTCTTATCCCCCTCTGTGTGTGGATTGTTCACAGGGGTCAACAACCACGGCAAACACGTATATCCTGCATCACCTGAAGGAAACAAAAATGGGAGATGTAGATATGAATGTGAGGTTGTGCTGCTCGTTAAAGCATCTGTAAATATACACAATGATTAATGTGACGTTAGTTTAGGGATCTCTGGGTTGGAAATTCCTACTCCTATGACCAGGTCACATCGGGTTAGGCACAGCAACAAGCTACGATGCAATGGCTCAGTCGGCACACCTTCTTTAGGGCGCACAGCAAATGAGCGCGGACAATACGGCGCTGACAGAAGCCGGCGACAGTAGCGCACAGCTGAAAATTGTGTGGCAAAATGTGCGTTGATCAAAGAGCATAAGTTGGAGAATCTATTGCCTAATGGGCCAAAACCCTCTAACCCGAGCCCTCAGACCCCATACCTAACCCGAACCACTGAGACCCCATGCCTAACACTAACACTCAGAACTCGAAGCCTTAGCCCAAAGACCCCTAACCATAAAACCCCTAAGTCCACCCCTAAGTCCTTATCTCAACTCCTGCGCGCAGATGTGGTGCGCGCTATTGAGGGACTCTGTTTTGACTGTTGGCGCATTTTTCACGCAGCAACGGAATAGCATTACAGTGGAACATGATGTATATGTTAGGAGATCCTTTATGGGTACTCACCCAGTAGC
The DNA here is from genome assembly GCA_027410445.1 of Discoglossus pictus. NCBI lineage: Eukaryota > Metazoa > Chordata > Amphibia > Anura > Alytidae > Discoglossus > Discoglossus pictus. The sequence continues at coordinate 227,484,533 of CM050169.1, forward strand.
CACCCAGGTGGAGCTTGTCCAGACTCAAAATAACGATGGGTGGATGACTGACGCAGGATATGGGCATCATGAGTACTTCCCGGGAAGCCTGCAACCACATTTTGTATGCGCATGTCTGCTTTACAAACAACCTGTACATTGATGGAATGATAGTGTTTGCGATTTCTGAACAGCGCTTCTTGCTCTCTAGGAGGTATCAATGCTACATGTGTACAATCTATAGCACCGGGCACATTGGGGATACCTCCCATTCGAAAGAAATCCGCTTTCACCTTCAAGATCTCTTCCACAGTTTGGGGGTAATTGATGTATCTGGCAGCTTTCGGAACAATAGCATGGAGGAATGTGCTCAGGCACCTTGAAAGGCTTGCCTGAGACATTCCTCCTACTATGCTAGCAGTGTTCTGAAAACTACCAGATGATAGGATGTGTATGGCGGCTAACATCCATGTCATGCCTGGGATGGCTCTATTGGTCCGTGAGGAAGGCTCCATGTCCTCCCTCAGGACCGCATAGAGCTCCTCCAGGCTGGCACGGGTTAGCCTAAAACGCACATACACTTCCACATCAGTTAACCCCTCTAATGTGACTCTCTCCCTGTACATCCTGGGTGCAGGAAGCCTCCTGGCAGGCTCCTGGGCCTGCTCCCACCCCCCCCCCCATGGGGCTGGCTGTGCATGTGCCACACCCTCTAGGGGTCTCTCATCTGGCCCCCCCTCATCAGCTGATCACCCACATCAAGATCCTCCTCCCTGTCTGCAGGTGCCCTCATATCCCCCTGTCCCTTTGCCACTTTAGCTCTCTCCCCTAACTGACCCCCCAACATGACCCTAGGCATATCCAGTGATGAGCCACTTGCCTGCCTTGGTTCCGGACCACCATGGATTGCATCAGCACGCTCACCCACATTCACTCCCAGCCGCCCCTCTCTGTCACGCCTTAGCCACTCCTCAGTCGCACGCCTGACAGCAGGGTTTCCACTCTGCAACATTCAAAACAAATATCCATTCCTACGACGCTGCGCTCTACTCACATACCTATACACCGCACTCAGGTTGCTGCTATCCATGATGGTTCAAACTTGCTAATTCCTGGCTGATGATGTTGTTTTATAGCTTGCTAATTACCACAGCTGTGATTATCCTGGTGGATTTCACCAATGGAAAAGCTCACTGGTGTATCTAAGCTTCATCATGTTATGAAGTTCCCTGATTTTGTATTGATTTAGCCAGTTTAATTTGTAACCCCTAATATTCTGGCCCACATTTGAATTTGGGCCCATGCTACATGATCTATGTAATGTGGCGTTGAAATATAGCCAATATTTGTGTTCCAAAAAGTAGATTTGATGAGAGAGATGTAAATCAGATAATGTTGATATGTTTAGGGGACACATTCTAGCCTTTGTGAGTGCTAAAGGGTTAATATGGCTGCCATATTGAGGATGTACATGACAATAAAAATATATTGTTTATTTACATATTTGATCATTGGGGATTGTTTTGCCAGTAATTTGAATGCCTTTTATTGCTTAATTTATACTTTTATGGCCCTTTCAGCCCTGTTTCATTCCAATGCCGTAAGTGCATTGTGTAAACTTCAACGGATGCAGCCGTAAATTTAATATAGCCAGGCGCAAATCGCGGCCTTCAGAATGTAGGAAGGCCGTGACGTTTAGGCGCGCACGCAAGCTGGAAGGGGGACGGACTAGCCACGCCCGGCACGAACCATCCAATAGCGGAATCACGCATCGCGCCACAGGTCTCACAGCCAATCACTTACGGGATAGACCATTTGATTGACAGTGGGAGTGAATAAATAGGAATGACACACGCCCACGCCTCGGCTGTGTTGCGATTTCGGCCGAAGTAGCACGCGGTTCCCGGAGCTTTGTGGGTGAGAGGAGGTAAGTTGCTTTATTATCAAGTCGCGTTTTATGTTCTTTTTACGGAAATACGTTACTACATTTACGGAGTACGATGTAAAGAAGTACAATTGCGTTCTTTTTCTTGTTTATAGGTTTTTTGAGGTTTTTTGAGAGTGTATTTTGTCCAGCACAAAGGAGTTTGGAGGGAGGTAATTTGCATTGTACATGCTTTTCATCCTATCAAGCTGAATCTTATTTGTATGTTTTGCCAATTTCTATATATACTGAATACACTGGCGAGAAGTACAATTGTGTTTTTTTCTTGTTTATAGGTGTTTGGAGTGTTTGTGAATTTGTTCCGGCACAAAGGAATTTGGATGGAGATAAGTTGCATTGTACATGCTTTTCATCCTATCAAGCTGTATTTTATTTGTATGTTTTGCCAATTTCTATATTTACTGAATACACTGGTGAGAAGTACAATTGTGTTTTTTTCTTGTTTATAGGTGTTTGGAGTGTTTGTGAATTTGTTCCGGCACAAAGGAGTTTGGAAGGAAGATAAGTTCCATGTATTGGTGTGCCCGTTCAGCCTATGCAGTTACAGACAGCAGCCTTAATACAGATAGCCTTGTGAGCCGAGAACCATCAAGAACAGAAACCTAAGAATAGATAACAGCTAGTATAAGATAGCTAATCAGAGTTAATACAGATAGCCTTGTGAGCCGAGAACCATCAAGAACAGAAACCTAAGAATAGATAACAGCTAGTATAAGATAGCTAATCAGAGTTGCAAAGAGGAGAATCATCCATATTCAAGGCTAGATGTCAGATAATTAGAAATGAACACATATCAATGCGCTAATCAACATACTAATGACATGTACCTTTCTTCTCTATCTCTCAGCATCCAGGAGGAGCTCTGGGTCATGTGACCAGGCAGAGGAGGCGGGGCCATCGGCCCCGTACCAGGATCTTCCAGCACAGGGGGAGGAGGAAGGAAGATCGGAGGGCCCTGGGTCGGAGGATGGGCTGGTCATTGACCTTGCCAGTTCTACTTGTACAAGCCCTGGGTCTATGCCCATCCTCCAAAGACTTGCTCTGGGGCCCTCCCACGCCCAAGGGACAGCACCTCCTTCCCCACACAGTGTGCTGGCCTGGTTGCCACCAGGCGCATTGTCACCCCAGGCTCCAGCTGTGGACCTCCCCACTACACCTCACCAGGCCCACCCAGGGGTGTCGTCGCCGCAGAGCCAGGCTGTGCTGGTGGAGATGCTTGCTGTCATGCAGGAGCAGCTGGCAAGCTCGCAAAGGATGGACATATGACCCACAGCCTGGCCAGGCTGTCCCGGGAGGTGAGGAGGCACCACATGACAGCGGAACACCTTCAGGTCAGACTGCTCAGACAGGAGATGGTCCCCAGCCCGACATCAATGGGGATCTCCCAATCCCCCAGTCAAGAGCAGCCTGGCCCATCCTCTCCTCCCATGTGTCAGCTACCAGCCAGACCACTGCTGCCTGGCACCGCCCCCCCCCCCCCTGCCCCCCCCGCCCACCACCATCAACACCAAAGGGGAGACGGAGGATGGGCACAGGTGATGTGGGTCCTGGGCCCAAGCGGAGGAGGACATAGGGCCTCATTCAATTGCAATGTGGCCGATTGCTAAGGGCTCAATTTTAGCACAGAGCATATTTTTTACAGATGTTTGTAGTGAACTTCTATCCAAAAGCAAGGTCTTCACTAACTACAAACGTCTGTAACTAAATATATGCGCTGTGCTTATATAGAGCCCTTTTCATTGGCCAAATCGGAATTGAATGACGCCCATAGGGTCTGCAGACATGTTTTGGCCTTCTCAACAGCATTCCTCAGTGACCATCAATTGGTGACAGGTTAAACAGAACACAAAGGCCCTCATTAAAATGTGATTTGGTCAATTGAATAGGGCTCTTTATAAGCACATGGCATATATTTTTAAACAAAGTTTTTAGTTAGTGAACTTCTATCCAAAAGCAAGGTCTTCACTAACAAAAAACTTCAGTAAAAATTATGCTCTGTGCTTATATTCAATTGGCCAAATTGCAATAGAATCAGGCCCAAAATATACCATCACATAGGCCAAGATCCAAAGATCTGGAGCTGGGCTAGATTTAGTTAGTAGTGCGACCAATAAATTGTCACTAAGGAGTGCTGTTGAGAAGAGATGCTGCAGGCCCTATGATGTTTTCAGGCCTTATTTTGTAGGTTTTGTCTTTTTTTGCTTCTTTTTTTTTTTTTTTTTAGGTCCATGAAGGCATCTCCTGCATCTGCAAGCATTGTGGAGGAATTATATGAGGTGTAAGGTTTTCCCAGTGCCTCTCAAATAGACATGCCTTCAATGGCAGCCCCCTTAACATGTAGCTCCCACAATCTTACAGCTATCATATTGCCAGATATCTCAGACATGATTGTTGTTAGCTTAAATGTAGACTAATACCGCTATGGTGGTGGACTTGCAAAGTCTCACAATGGCATGTTAATGACAGCCAGCAATAATATATGCTCTAGTGAAGCATGTGATCCTGACCTCAATATCAGTCTGAGAACAGATCTTTGGGTCTGATGTAAGTAACATTGAATCTGGCTGCTGACCTTTGTGTCCCTCCATAATAATGGCTATTTGCCCATATTTCTGATTATCCACAGACCTAGCTAATGGTTAGTAATGCTTGCAGATGGGAATCAGGTGAGTTGGTATATTGGTACAGTATTTAGAACTGTACTGTACATACATCGTGATTATAATTTTTTTTTGGGATCCTCCTCCGCCTTTTTTTATTTGACCACTTATTTCAGATTTTTGTTTGGTCAACACACTGTATGTGTGAAACTGGATTGGATTACACAGTCCAGAGGTTGAATTATCTGTTTCATTGAGCAGATCTAGTTACAAGTTGTAAGTGCTATGCACATAAATGGTTTCTTCAGTTAAATGGAGAGATTTCTGGTTCCGGTTGCAGCGGTGTAGTGCCCGCATGTGACCCTGGTAGGTGCTATGCATCATGCTTATTCTAGACTATTAGATTGACCCCTGTAGGTTTCCCCTTTTTTCCAGCCTCTTGCTCTCCGAGGACCCGCCCACACCACACCCATGATATTAATGCAGTTTTGACCACTGCTGATTGTGGTCTGTCTAGCAGATAAAGCTTTGTTATACTGTTATGTGAATGCACAATCTTGACCACTGCTGATTGTGGTCTGTCTAGCAAATAAAGCTTTGTTATACTGTTATGTGAATGCACAATCTTGACCACTGCTGATTGTGGTCTGTGTAAAAAATAAAGCTTTGTTAGACCTTTCTGACTGTGTCCGTGTGTTATGAATATTTTTGGTTCTGTGACATCCACATGCATTACATTAGTGTCACATTCCTATAAATGTAAACTGATGAGCCATAGTTAACATGCAATAGATCAATACATATAAAACTGTTGAGGAGTCAGAATAGCTTTAGATATCATATGATCCCAAATATCATATCTACTACTAATATAGGGTTAATACCCATGACAAGTCTGATTAGCGATACTGAGGAGTTGGAACATTCCCCATGGGGGCCTACAATGAATAGGACAGGTGACACTGGAGTGGTTTTCCAGTTCCTTCTCTAGTTGATTGGGATTAGTCTGAGCTCTCTGCTAAGACTTACCCCCTACACTGGCCCTATGTAGTATAGCTCACAGCTTCATTGAAGTACACAAACCCCTTCACCAACACCACTTAGCATATGTGTGAATACAGTTAGTTGCCCAATAATGAACATGTATTGGCTAAATATCCTTTGGTTATCATATGTTGTAATGGTCATGCACATGCCAATATGACAAACCATGCTGCAACATGCATAATATAATTAAAGCCACACTACCCAATTCAATAGCAAGAGTAAAACATGAGTCAGGTCATGTGAACCCTTTGCCGCGCACATGAGCTCTATTGTGATCCCTTAAATCTCTATCTAATTGCATATACATCTCGCTCATCACATCTACATTTGGTAACACAATTATTTTGCTAATTACACTGCCACAGGGCATATATCAAGTAGCAGGGAAACATTTTAATGTATGTTGTTCAGTTCTTCAGTTGTGTCTGACTCTCTGTGACCCTATGAGCTGCAGCACATTCAGCTAGGTCTCTGCCTGTGCTGTTATCCACGGTTTGCATGCTAAATATACTGGTGTGGTTTGTCAGTTCCTTCTCAAGTGGATTGGACCTTGTCTGATCTCTCTGCTATGACGTGCTAACCTACAGTGGCCCTACATGTTATAGCTCACAGCTTCATTCAGGTACACAAGCCCCTTCACACCACTTAGCAATGCTGAAGGGGACCAGGGGAACATACACCACACATATCTACTCTGCCCCATCAGGAAGGGCCGCAAGCTCTGGGATCGACAGCAAACTCACCGCCATCAGGCATAATCTCTGCTACGCCCATCCTGGTGGGAGCCATGTGCCAGGTGTCTAGTTATTCCCATTTGGTGAACTTCCAAACTGTTTTGCTATTTATCAATTTACATGGGTGAGGGTTGCTAAGTGGTGGTGGTGGTGAAGCAGCTTGTGTACCTGAATGAAGCTGTGAGCTACTGTAGGTGGGCAGGTCATAGCAGAGAGATCAGACAAATCCAACCCACTCCAATCTCTCTGGCATTCAAACTTTGGAGAACAGCACAGGCAGAGACCTAGCTGAATGTGCTGCAGTCCATAGGGTCACAGCGAGTCGGACACAACTGAAGAACTAAACCACATATATTGAAATATTCCCCTGGTACTTGATATATGTCAAGTGGTGGTCTGATTTGGCCACTATTTGTGTTCTCTAATGTGGATGTGATGAGCGAGATGTGTATTCTATCGTTGATCAATTATATATCGTGCATCGAATGTGCGCTGTCATCTGCGCGCCGACACATGCGCACATCAACAACAGCAGGCCCGACAGGAGGCTAGCGGATCTAATGATTAGGATAAGGCTGTGGGGTCCAAGATTGTGACCTCTTTTGGAGGATGGTACCGGAAATGGACAGACCACAGGCGCGAAAATGAGCCTGTGGTAGGAGAGTCAGGAAGTCATGCACAGAAGCACTGCAAGGATACGCGTCTACCAGACATACTAAGCTGTATATGCCAGCTGCGTCTGAACATTAAAAAGAGGCAACCTGATTGTAAGGCTGAAGACGCAGCACAGACAGAAGAAAGCCTGCCGATCATATGGTGAACAGAGCTTAAGCGCGAGTGTGGCTGGCACAAGCCAGGGGAGGCGAAAAGAGGCGAAAAGAGATGATTCTACACCGAGAGGGCTCTGACTGAAACGCTGATGGCAGGACCAAGCTTTGAAAGAAGCTAAGAAGGTATGTCAGTATAATTACAACGGGACACACAGACTGGGGAAAACATTAAACCACAGCAATATTATAAGTACAGACCTTTTATAAATTGTATAAATCAAGATGTATAAGATATTTTATGGGATGAAGGCAAGAGATATATGACACAGCAATGAGAACTATATCTCCCATAAACAGTAACAGAAGTATATAGTCTGGATGCCATTACTAGAAATGCAGCCACACTCTCTGTCACTCTCTGCCATGCAAAGCAATCCCTTGTCTGAAAGATGGGACAAAAGTTAATTCTCCCATAAATAGAGACGGGGGACATAGTCTGGACACCATCACCAGAAGAGCAGCCACACTCCCAACTATTTTCTGCCATGAAGAGCTATCATTTATAATTTCCCAGTAAAGATAGAGGCTAAAAGCCGGAAAGAATATAAAGAACATAAAACTATCCCCTCATGTGTTTGGCAAGAACTCTATAGGGGGAAGTATACTGGCGTACAAAAATACAGTAATAAAATATAATATATGCCATATATGTATAAGCCGAGAAAGCAAGATTTATAAAGCTTTGAAGAAGAGTATTTGTCTCTAATTACCCCCAAGCGAGAAACGGGCGATAGAGCCCAAGAATATCAGATAGTTCTATCTATGCGACTAAGTAGAATACCTAGGGGGGAGGAAGATTGATATAATAATATGAAAAAATGAATATTAATCTTCTAAAAATCATTTGAGAGTTAAATTACAAGGGGACGAAGAGCAAGTATATAGGTCAAAGTGAGAAAAGGACCAATTTAAAGATCACTGATCATAGATCATTGTTCGGAACATTCTGAAATAAGTGGCCAAGGGAAGCAACTCCCTGATCCAAGACGGGATATAAAGCCCAGGAAATACACTAAGGTATAGACCATTGATAAATCAAGATATCAAGTATAAGGTGAAGAAAAAGGAAGAACAAAATGGCTAATAGAAAAACTACAGCATCTTCTAAGCTTAAAAGTAAGGGAAAAAAAAATCAAACCCCAGACTTGCAATTTTTCTCCCCAAAAAACAAATCAACTCCCTCAGAAACACCTCAAGCAGAATCCTCAATACTGGAACAAAATATAAATAAATATTCAGGACTATCCCCACAGTCATCAATAGAAGGGGGAGAAGAATCTCATGAAGAACTTCTGACAGATATCAAAATAAAGGACTTGTTAAATGATTTCCAAATAAAAATTACATCAGAGCTAACAAAACAGATGGCGGATAATACAAAAACTCCATAATAATAAATGAAAATGAGTTGAAAAATGTGGTAGGCTAATATCCAACAACAATATTCTCTTAAATTCCATACAAAATCGGGAAAATAGAATAGAAGATCTTACCAATAAAATCATTTATATGGAGAACAGATCAAAGAAGAAGAATTTGAGAATAAGAGGAATTGAAGAAAAAATACCAGATAAAGAGCTGAAGAAATTTGTAGAGGAGATGTTAAGCAAACTAATTCCCCAATTTCCCAAGGAAGACTCAAAAATTGAAATGGTATATAGAATTCCTCTACCTAAGGGCTCGAATAACGTGTTATCAAGGGAGGTTATTGTTAAAATCCATTTTTTACCATTTAAAGACGCCATATTACAAGCTTTCTATCAAAAAAAAACTTTAGATTTTCCCTATGAAAAATTAAAATTCTTCCAAGATTTGTCATCACAGACATTAATAAAAAGGAAAGAATACTCATCTTTAACATCTAGTTTGAGAAGAGAAGGAATTATATACAGATGGAAATTTCCTCACGGCATCTCAATATTGAAAGATGCAAGTTGGTATAAAGTGGATTCATTGAAAGAAGGACAATCCTTATTACGCAAGTGGAATATTGAAATGGGCTTGTCAACAAATAAAGAAACAACTCCAAAACTGTCACTTAAAAAAGCTGAATGGACTTTAAAAAATTTATTTTAATTCCTATTTTTTTTTTTTTTTTGGTATTTTGCACTAAAAATTAGTTAAAGACACAATTTATATGTAAATTTTCTCACGGCATTTCAATATTGAAAGATGCAAGTTGGTATAGAGTGGATTCATTGAATAATAATAAATAATGAAGTGCACTGGTAGAATAATGGAATTACAATATATTTCCAGATTTGAGAGGAATATGAGTCTCTAAAAACTAGAAAGGTCACAAATAGAAGTTATATAAAATTTAAGAAAATATAATACTAGTTCTGAATCACATATCATAAAATCACAATAGGAAATACATTTTTAGGGGAAGAAAGATTTATAATAATAGCACAATAGCACTTTATAGATAGGAGGGGAAAAAAGAGAGAAAAGAAAAGAAGGGGGATATAAGACTCACAAAGGTCACTTTATATATAGAATGAATTTTTTATAAAAATATTTGAAATTTAGGTATTAAATATTGATTTTTCACTTTAAAATAATCATGTTATGTCTACAAAGCTTAATGGCAAGAATAAGAATAAGTCAGCGAAACAAGGAAATAATCTAAATAGAACTATATAGAAGAATGATTAAGATGATGGAATGTCAATATTATCTCTCTTCCGCTGAGTTTAAGATTACTAATCTGAAGAACGCTATGGGCCTCATTCTATTAGCGGCCGTAAATCGGCCGTAAGGCTGCGATTCCTTGCGGGGGTTCAGTTAACTCGCGATTCTATTATATGGCCCGCAAGGATCTCCTTTTACGGCCGGCCGCATATCTTGGAACCGGCCGTAAGCTGTGAAATATAAAAACTCAAAAATAAATTCAAGCCTGCACTGTACAGCTCTGTAAATGCTAGGGATCATATTGGGGGACATGAGGATTAAAAGGAACCCACTCTCAAGCTTGCACATCAGCCCAAACCCAAGTTCAAATTAACTGTTTATTTTCCGGCTGCGGCGTGGGCATGTCTGAGGTGCTCCAAGCACTCTGGACTTTTTACATGGATATTTTACGGATATTAAAAATAAAATATTTTACGGATTTGAGTATAGGATAATTATGTGCTATTTTTTCTAACACCTAAAATCCCTTTATAGTCTTCTCAAAGTGCAGGATGGCTTTATTTGAGCTATTTTATGTGCTTAATTGGTGCTAGCGGGACCTCTTTCCTGCAAGTAAGCAGCGCCTCTTTTTTAGCCTTGCAGAGAGGTTTCCCGGAGCAATTGAATTGCAAATAGGAATTTCTTACGGCCGAAACTCTTGCGGACGTTTTAGATCAAAGGCTTTCCTCTGGCGTGAGCGGCCGCAAGAGATAGCAAGGCACCGGCCGCAAGCCTGCCGGAGCCTCCGGCCGTAAGGGAATAGAATAGCCGAATAGCTTGCGGCCGGTCCTTGCGGCCCCGCAACGGCTGCGGCCGCTAATAGAATGAGGCCCTATGAGTCTATTTTTTGTGTGTACATAAGACAATTTATACTTGATATTGGTAGAGAATATATTTGCGGTGTATGAAAATTATGTATTGGAATAGCATGACTTCATGACCAATTTCTGACGTTTTATCTCCTAACATTTCCTAATATTGGCATAAATGCCCTAAAACCAAGATGGACATAAAGTTAAGTCCAATTCAAAGTATGCTTGTTAGTTGTTTGAGTCAGAGTATGTTTGGATCTCCCAAAAATAATAGTAGGTTGAGAGGAAAATGGTAAAAGGATATGAAAGAAGAATACATAGGGAGAAAGCCCCAATGTTTAAAAATATCAACTATAACAAAAAAAAAACTAGATATAAAATAAAAACAAAATCAAGGAAGAAGAAATATTGGAGCTTAAATGATCAAGATGTTAATCCATAACATAAATGGATTAAATTCCCCTTCTAAAAGGAATACAGCTTTCAAAGAATATAGAAAAATGAAAGCAGATATACTGCTTTTACAGGAAACACATTGGAATAAAGATGTACTGAAATATATGAGTAATAAAAAATTAAATTTTAGGGTAGATTCCACATTTAATAAAAAATCTAGAGGAGTATCCATACTATTTAGCCATGAGTTAAAAATAATAGAGGAGACCAGAATTATAGACCCCTTAGGGAGATATATAATCTGGGGCGGCCAGATTAATGACAAGTCTATGACCATAGTCAATCTATATTTTCCAAATACCAATCAGATTAGCTTTTTAAAAAAGATCCTTAAATAATTAATACAATTTAGAAAAGGGAAGATGATATATAGGTGGGGATTTCAATATGATAATGGATCCCATTAATGATAGCGTAGGAAAGTCTAATAAAAAAACAATAAATCAAGTTAGTAAGATATCGAAAGAATTTAATAAAGAGATGGGTGAATATGATTTACTAGATTGCTGGAGAATACTCCATCCACATGAAAAAGAATATTTTCATTTCTCTAACCGTCATAGATCATATTCAAGATTGGATTACTTTTTTGCAGATATAAAGACTTTAAGATCAATAAAGAATATCGATTTAATATTGACCACATGGTCGGACCATTCCATTCTATCATTAGTTATAGAAGATATAAAAGACAACTATTACCTAAAAAATAAATGCAGGATTGATCCAATAATTTTTTAGAAAGATGAAATATTAGAATCCTTAAAGAAAGAAACAAGAGAATTCTTTATAAATAATACAAATACGGTTAAGTCAAATGTTACTTTATGGTGTGCATATAAATCTGTAATAAGAGGTCAAATAATCTCTAAAATGGGCAACATTAGGAAAGAAAGAGGTAAACCATTAAGAGTGCTATACATAGAGCTGAATAATCAACAAAAAAGAAATAAACTATGCCAGAGCAAGGAAGGAACAATTATAATTACCAAACTAAATAATCAAATAAATAAGGTTTTGCAAAGTCAGGCAGACTCTATGATGTGGAGATTCCAACAGACCCACTTCCTATTGGCGAATAAAACAAGTAAATACCTAGCGCAAAAACTTAAGAAGCAAACCAATCAAAGAAAGATATTAAGCCTTAAGGGAGAAGATAATAAAATCTATACTCACCTAGATAAAATAGGAGAAATCATTACAGAATTTTATAAATCATTATATAATATAGAAAACAAGTCAAACTCAAGCAGGGATGAAATAAATACATTTTTGGATAAAACAATTCTCCCTACTATTGATACTGAGGACTGTAATTATCTAGACAAAGATATAACCCTTGAGGAAATAGATGAAGTAATAAAAACGGCTAATTCTAACAAAGCCCCAGGACCCGATGGGTTCGACCATTTATTTTATAAGTTCCTTGGGAAGGAAATTAGAATAGGTCTTTTAGATATGTTTAATGAAATTAAAAACTCAGGGAAAATAGAAGCAGAAATTGTTGAGGCAAAAATCATAAATATATTAAAACCAGGGAAAAACCCAGAGGAAATTACAAGTTACAGACCAATTTCTCTTATAAATATAGATTTAAAAATATATGCAAAAATAATAGCCAATAGGCTTAATAAAATACTGCCTAAACTAATACATATGGACCAATCTGGTTTTGTCCAAGGACGTCAGGCATCAAATAACACCAGAAGGCTAGTGGACCTGATATTTCAAGCTAAAAAAACGGGAGTTTCCACACTGATCCTGTCTCTAGATGCAGAAAAAGCATTTGACAGGGTCAGCTGGGAATTCCTAGAAGCAGTGTTAACCAATTTTTTAACCAATTGGTGTTGACCAATTTTGTATCTAAAACAATTAAAGCCCTATATGAAAAATCATCGGCATATATAACATGCCCAAATTTTCAATCAGAGTAATTTAGAATTTCTAATGGGACTCGCCAAGGATGTCCTCTTTCTCCATTATTATTTTTACTCTTTTTAGAACCACTGGCTTCAAGGATTAGATGCCACAATAAAATCAGAGGCATACAAATAGGACTAATAGAATATAAAGTTATGTTATTCGCCAATGATATTATAGTTACTATAACAGACCCAGTTGAATCATGTAAAAATCTGATGGAACTACTGACTGAATTTGGGAAAGTCTCATATTTCAAAATAAATCAATTAAAGTCTGATGTAATCCATAGAGGCTTGCATTTTGATGATATAAATAAATTAAAGAATATTTACAACTTTAACTGGCATCAAAAAAAGTATAGTACATCGAGGTATAAGATTTAAGTTTCATAATGATAAAATAATAGAAGACAATATACCAGACTTAATAAAAGAAATCAGACTATTACTCTATGAGTGGCGAAATATAAGACTTTAATGGTCAGGTCGAATAACTACCGTTAAAATGAGTATAATCCCTAAATTAACATACCTATTTAGATGTATTCCGGAAATAGTACCAGTTCATATTATTAAAAACATTCAGAAAATAATAGATAGTTTCATTTACTTAAATAAAAAAGTGAGAGTAAAAAAGATAATAGCTAATAAAAACTTTGAACTTGGTGGAATTGGAACACCAGACATTAAAGATGTTTTTGAAAATATCGCTATATCCCACATAATCAATATGAATATCAAAAATAGGAATACATGCTGGATGAAGATAGAGGAAGATCTTGTTGGTTCTTCCTCAATTAGATCATTATTAGAAAAATATAACGATGGAAAAGATAAATGGGGTAATCTACCAAAAGGAATAAGATCATTGCTAAAATTCTGGGGTAAAAACAAAGATAAGCTAGGACTATTTAGTTTTCCGTCCTTATCAGCTCCAATTGACATCTTGGAGAACGGATGTAAAAATAAAGTTATAGAACATCTAAAGAAAGCCGGACTTAAAAACATTTTAGATCTATTCTGCCAAGGCTCCCTATTAAAATACATAGAATTCCACAAGAAATATTCCTTGGAGAAGATATCTTGGTTAAATTATAAAGGTATGGCAGAAGTACTAAAAAGTAAGGGTTACCCATTGGTAAATGCAGATAAACCGTACTAACTAGAGATTCTTCTAAGTAAGGGCCATGTGACACATCTCATCTCAAAGATTAACAAAATAAGAAAAAAAGGTCTGAATTATATAAAATCTGAGAAGGTAAAGGAATGGGAAAACAAATTTAAGATACACTGTGAAGACCATGATTGGATAAGAGCCTTAAGATTAATAAAAAAATCCTCGATAAATAATTCCCTTAAAGAAATACATTTTTAGCTAACTCAAAAGTGGTATCTAGTTCCGGCCACAATTAATAAATTCCATCATTTGACCTCCCCACTATGTTGGAAAGGCTGTGGCCAAATTGGCACATCTGCCCATATGTGGTGGGAATGTATAAAAATCCCACATTTTTGGAAAGAATGTTGTAGTCACTTAACAACAATGTTAAAAATTGATTGTCCGTGCTCCCCAGAAGTAATTCTATTTCATCTACAGATAGATAAAAAAATTCCTAAGGATAACCTATTGATATCACATATTCTATTACCTATTAAACACTTATTTGTGAAATATTGGAAAAAGCCCACAATTCCATCTTGGCGTGAAGTCTTGAATACAATTAACTACAACAAAGAATTGATGAAGTCTAATTATATTCATGGCTCTAGAGATAAAAATATAATTAATTGGAATACCTGGGAAAAATATATGCAGCAATGAAGAAAAGCTAAAGGAAAGGAAATATTTCTAAGAGGTTATAGCTATAGGAGTATGTAGAATCCTTTTGTATTTTTCATTTTTCTCATTTCTCTTATCTTTCCTTTCTCTCATCCTCATTGTTGAATGATAAGGAGGAGGAGAGAGAAGAGGAGGAGAGAAGAATATATAGATATATTGTTGGGAGTAAGAATTAATGTATTTATATGTAGCATATGTAATTGTCAGTGTATGTTTTATCTTTTACTCAAAATAAGAACAATGATAAAAGAAGATAAGGAGAGAAGGGAGGGAACTTTTACTACTAATATATAGCTATACTACTCAGAAAAAGAAGGTGAATATTTTCAGTTTGGTATGGTTTCACTACTATGTTTCCTCTATCTCCTTTCTCCGTGTTATTGGGTATGAATCGATTTTGTATGTATTTTGTAATGTCTTATATTTATGCTTTTTGAAAACAATAAAAAGAATGAAAAAAAAAAAAAGGATTAGGCTGTGGGGTGTAAGGGTTAGGATTAGGCTGCGGCTACAAGGGTTAGAAGGGTTTATGGCATTAGGTCATATCACTTGCGCCCTTTCATCAACGCGCAGTTGTCAAAAACATTAGAACTGCGCAATGATGTGGGCCCGCTCATGTCAGCTACATGTTGTCAAAACACATTTGCTGTGCTCGCCAATGTTGGGGTGACATATTCTATTATAGGGCTGTTTTAGAGGCTACAATGGAACCTGTATGTGTGTTGACCAATCAAACATATGAGGAATATTAAACTAATTTTAACCATTGTTAATTTGGAGGCTGTAATGCTTGGGCCTCCATTTTAGGGTTACAGGCTTAAACCATGCAGACTGCAAAAACCGTAACAAAATGGATACCTTCAACCTCCAAGCACGTACAGGCTTTAAGAACGAGCTACGGGCTTGGAGGACATGCGCCCTCCAAGCCCGCACGGGCTTGAATAAGGCGCTACAGGCTTTATCATTGAAGTCCGTGGGACTTGGACGGATTTTAAAATCAAAGTACAATTTGGCAATGTGCAAGCTTGAGAATGTTTTGCTATTAATCCTCATGCCCCCCCATTATGTTCCCCATCATTTACAGTGCTTTGCAGTGCTGGATTGAATACATATTGGCTTCTACAATGCTTTGTTTGCGGCTCTCCACCTCCGAACCCGTACGGGTTTTAACAAGGACGAGCCCGCGGCACTACGGGACAGAAAGTAAACCGTAAATGATATATCGGATTTAGCCGATGTGCAAGCTTGAGAGGGTGTTGCTATTAATCCTCATGTCCCCCATTATAATGCCTAGCACTTACGGAGCTTTACAATGCCATCTTGAATTTATATTTGCATTTACAGTTTTCTGACTTTGCGGCCGAAAAACAAGATTTACGGGCGCAGGAAAAACGCTTGCAGCCGTTTGCATGATGTGCGGCCGGCCGTAAGGGCTATATACTTGCGGCGCCGTCCATTTGAATTGCAAAGTAGAAGTAGCTCTACACGGGGCCCTTTGTGTGGATCACAAGAATATGTGGCATGTTCTTAAAGAGATGGGAGTACCAGATCATCTCATCCTCCTCCTAAAGAATCTTTATGTGGACCAAGAAGCCAAAGTCAGAAAAGGAGTGTAACAAGGTTGTACATTGTCACCCTATTTATTCAAAGAATATGCAGTGTACATCATGCGAAAGGCTGGACTGGATGAATTCAAAGCCAGAATCAATATTGCTGGATGAAATATCAACAACCTCAGATACGATATTGATGGGTGAAAGTGAGGAAGAACTAAAAGACCTATTGATGAGGGTAAAAGAAGAGAGTGCAGAAGTTGGCCTTCTTAAAAAGACGAAGATCATGGCAAACGACAATCTCACTTCCTGGCAAAGAGATGGGGAAGAAGTGGAGGCAGTGACAGAATTTATTTTCCTAGGATCCAAGATCTCTGCAGATGGTGACTGTAATCATGAAATTAAAAGACATTTGCTTCTGTGGAGGAAATCTATGGCAAGCTTGGACAAGATATTAAACTATTGTCGAACTATGGTATTTCCAGTAGAAACATATGGATGTGAGAGCTGGACCATAAAGAAGTCTGAGCGCCAGAGAATTGACACATGTGGTGCTGGAGAAGACTCCCTTGGACT
The DNA here is from genome assembly GCA_027410445.1 of Discoglossus pictus. Taxonomy (NCBI): domain Eukaryota; kingdom Metazoa; phylum Chordata; class Amphibia; order Anura; family Alytidae; genus Discoglossus; species Discoglossus pictus. The sequence goes on from CM050169.1 coordinate 227,501,500, forward strand.
GCAAAAAGATCCAATAAGTCAGTACTTCAGGACAAACTGTTCACTAGAAGGTATGATCATGAGGCTTTAGCTAAATTATTTTGGCCATATCATGAGAAGGCAGAATTCCCTAGAAAATACTCTAATGCTGGGAAACATTGAAGGCACATGAGGAAGGGGTTGACAGAGGCTGACATGGATAGATGAGGTCACTGAAGCAATGAACATGAACTTGATGGAAATCAGAGGAGAGTCAGAACTAGTGTCTAACCCCCTCTTATCTAGAACTTGTAAAAAATGTTGATACATTGTCAAGTTGTGGGTAAGATTTCATTCTCTATCTAATTGAACTTTTGTAATTGAATAACGATTTTGCATCTATAGCGTTAGCTTTTGCTGGCTTGGAAAATCAATGGGGGAGACAAGGCTGAGTTACATCTTTGCCTGGCCCGCAGTGATTTTGGTCAGGTAACTTGCCATTGGGATGCAAGTTACTAAATGTAGCCAATTGAATATCTGTAACATTTACAAGCTACAGTACATCACAAGTTCAAGTAATGGCAATTTGGCCAATTAATCCTCTTAGGGGTATGATTATGTCAAGATTTAGAATGTTAAAGAGGTACATTGTTTTGTATGGAAATTTGTTGTTTCATATTGTTGATCTTTGTACCTGTTTGTCTCAGTAACTATTTTTTCAATAAATTCATTGGTCATAAGTAGTGATGTCGCGAACATCAAATTTTGGGTTCGCGAATAGCGAACGCGAACTTCATCAAATGTTCGCGAACGGGCGAACATCGGCGAACCGCCATAGACTTCAATGGGCAGGCGAATTTCAAAACCCACAGAGACTCTTTCTGGCCACAATAGTGATGGGAAAGTTGTTTCAAGGGGACTAACACCTGGACTGTGGCATGCCGGAGGGGGATCCATGGCAAAACTCCCACGGAAAATTACATAGCTGATGTAGAGTCTGGTTTTAAGCCATAAAGGGCATAAATCACCTAACATTCCTAAATTGTTTGGAACAACATGCTTGTATCGATCAGGTAGTGTAAGGGTTACACCCGCTTCACAGTAACAGACCAATCTCCCCGTTTAATGCACCGCAAACAACCGCAAACAGTCCCTTTGCACAACCGCAAACTCCCCGTTTGCACAAGGTTGGATACCAAGCTAGCCATGTCCCGTTCCTTGTCCTCACTGAGGTCATTGAAGGTCTCTTCCTCCACCCAGCCACCAAGGGTCCCCGAAAGGTGACAACAAGCCCCCTGGGACGCCTGCTGTGTTTGGACTTCCACCTCCTCAAAGCCACCTTCCTCCTCTGACTCCTCTTCTTCAGACTCCCAGAGTCTGGGGGCTTTCACTGCCCAGCATGGAATATTATACACAGGTCAGAGTCTGGGGGCTACCACTGCCCAGCATGGAATATTATACACAGGTCAGAGTCTGGGGGCTTCCACTGCCCAGCATGGAATATTATACACAGGTCACAGTCTGGGGGCTTCCACTGCCCAGCATGGAATATTGTACACAGGTCAGAGTCTGGGGGCTTCCACTGGCCAGCATGGAATATTATACACAGGTCAGAGTCTGGGGGCTTCCACTGCACAGCATGGAATATTATACACAGGTCAGAGTCTGGGGGCTTCCACTGCCCAGCATGGAATATTATACACAGGTCAGAGTCTGGGGGCTTCCACTGCACAGCATGGAATATTATACACAGGTCAGAGTCTGGGGGCTTCTACTGCACAGCATGGAATATTATACACAGGTCAGAGTCTGGGTGCTTCCACTGCACAGCATGGAAGATTATACGCGTTGCCTCTGTCTGCGTTATTATAAGGTGTGTACTGTTAAGTAGTACTATTCCTATTGGTTTAATCCCTGTTACGTCCACTATCAAGGGACGTGTATATGGCATGGTTTTTTGGAAGCGGGAGATGGAAAAAGATGCTTGGTCAGTCCTCCCACTTCAAATTTGGGGCACTGCGCATGCAATCTAAGGTGCCACCAGATATGAGTGTCACTGTGCACTGGCAAAAGTTGGAAGAGTAGATGCAATAGGCTTCACACACACGCCTGTAGGCAGGCAACTGATATTCAATCTATTACAGTCAAAAAAGTGTTGTTTTATTTCACTGAGCACAATATAAGCTGTTAGGTGTTAGCCTGTCACACACACACGCTGGCAGGCAGGCATATGCAATTAGATTACACAGAAAAAAATTATAAAATAAAATAAATGATGTTCTAGCCCTAAAAAGGGCTTTTTGGGTAGCTGTCCTTCAGATGGAAGGCTCTGGAAGGGAGTGTATGCTGCTGATTGGCTGGAATGTGTCTGCTGACTGTGAGGTGTAGGGTCAAAGTTTCCTCAATGATAAAGAATAGGGGGCGAACCCAAAAGCGCATGTGTTCGCCGCTCGCTGCGAACGCGAACATGCAAAAATCGCTGCGAATAGTCCGTCGGTGAACTGTTCGGGATATCACTAGTCATAACTAATTTTAAGCATGCCAATAGGTTGTTTTGTTCAACGTCTACTTTCATACCAGATGCTCCAGTAAATGGGAATCTTGGGGGTGCTGCCTGATCCATACCACAGTCAATAGAGCACCAAGTTCGCACATCACTGAGCTCAGAATCGTCACTGTCGTCACTTTCAGTGTCCGATGATGAATTTTCCCATGAATCACTATCGCTCAATTCTGCAAGTGATTCTAATTTACTATTGCTGTTTTCTAGCTGGTCTAAAACTCCTTCTGACCTAAAGGGACACTTTCTGGATGCCATGGACGTTCTCAAGTTTTCAAGCAGAAAGAAATGTAAAAGTGTAGGCAGGACACTGGCCAAAGAACTGGGACAAAGCCCTGGGACAAAACTGAGATGAAATGGTTTGATACAGTAACGTAACAAATTACAATGTATTGCAATGTATTGTGTTTTTGTTTACATTTAGAATTTCTGTCACTGGCTCTCTGTCCTCCTAAGGTGGATTAGTACAGTTACCATCAGCAGAAAGAGTGTTTTATAGACCGGGGGGGGGGGGGGGTCACCAGAATGAGGGGACCTGGTGGCCGATATAAGAATGGGGGGACCTGGGGGCAATCAGAATGGGGGACCTGGGGGAGGGGATCAGAATGGGGGACCTGGGGGGGAGGAGAGGTCCCTCTATTTTGATCCCCTCTCCCCCTCTGGGACTGTATGAACTCTTTGTGCTTGTGTGGTGGTAACTGCCCTAATCCACCTTAAGCTGCTTTGTGTATCTTCCCGCCTGCACAGCAGCTGGAAGACATCATCTGCTTCAGTGTCGGAAGGAAGAGAGTAGAAACTTACCGCTTTAGGTAATTAAATTTAACCCCGAGCCACGCTTGGGATTAGAGTTAAAAGGGTTAAATGCGGATCATAGACGATACTAATAAGGATAGCGTTACCAGCTGATCCCTCCCCCTAAATAGTAGAAACAAAGACCAGTCTGATGACTATATAAGAATAGCATTCTTGAAAATTCAAGAATTTAAAGAGTACCTCCAAATAATTTTGATGGTCATAGGAGCTTTAAAGTCATGAGACATAAAACATTTTTAAAAAACTATGTTTATTTTCATATTAGGAAAAATACAATTAGCCTCATTCCATTGCTGTGAATTTGAGATCCAAATTTGCAAGTGAAGTTTGCAGGCAAATTTGCAATTCAATTGGCGTCTTTTTGCGAGCTGGGATCGCGTTGGCTGTGTGAAAATAGAGGCCGCTCAACTCAGAGCCTACACCTCTCTGAAGTCTTTGATGTGTCACTTGCACGATTCCTCCAAGTTCGCAAACATATCTCAGATTGCAAAGCGCAAATGCAGGACGAAATCCTACATGTGCTCAGGAGGACCTGCTAGGGCTTTAGAAGCACTTACGTATGCTCCCCCGAATGTCTCCACTGCACCTAACACTCCCCCCCCCCGCACTCCTACATGAGACCCCATGATGTGGGGGTCCCGATCGGTCCCCACATTAACCCCATGCTGGGGGTCCCCATCGGGCCCCCCGCAGTGTCCCCATATTAACCCATGCAGCGGGGGGCCCAATCGGGACACCCGCTGCATTTAAAAATGTCTAATTCCCTGCCACAGGTCCTTAAAGGGCCCACAGCAAACAAATGGTTTCCCCCATGTTGCAAGGATACTGTAAGTACCCGTGTGGCAAGTAACATAAATCACCCCAATGCCGGGGGTTACTTATCGGGACCCCCGGAGGGTGCCCACATTAACCCTTGCAGCAGGGATCCCCACTGCATTTAAAAATGTAAGTTTCTCGCCTTTTAAGGTCCTTTAAAGACCCACGCTACAATAAAATGTATCCCTATATACAGAGCCCCATGAGCCTTAAATTAACCTCATCACTCATGAAGCTCTATACAGAGCCCAATGAGCCCCAAATTAACCCCATCATTCATGGGGCTCTATACAGACCCCCATAAGCCTCTATTTAGCCACATCACTTATAGGGGTCTATACAGACCACCATAAGACACTTATAAGACACTACTTAACCCAATCAGTCCCATAAGGGTCTATATAGTCCCTCATGGGACACAAATAAACCCAAATATTAACACTATAAGTGCCATGAGGGTCCTCCAGGACCCTCATGACACTAAGTTTAAGCACTACCCTACAATACACCATTAGCCACCCCAATATACCAATAAATCTAAATTAACCCATCTACATAATACACCCCCATCTAAGCAATAAATCCCCCTCTAGCCAATTAACCCCATCTAAGTAAGTAACCCTGTTTAAAACTCACCAGACCTAATTAAACATATCACTAACCACTTAACCCCATCTAGACCTATTTAACTCCATCTAGTTCTATGTAACCCTTAATAACTCTTAATAAGCATACATTACATAAAAGCAAACATTTAACCCCTGGCTACATACATTAATACCACTATCTACATACATTTAATTACTAACTACGTACATAAATACCCCTATCTACATACATTAATACCCCATATCTACACACATTTAACCACTAAATACATATATTAAAACCCCTATCTACATACATTTAACCCCTAACTACATACATTAATAACCCTGTCTAAATATATTTAACCCCTAACTACATACATTAATACTCCTGTCTACATACATTTGACCCCAAACTACATACATTTAACCCCTAAATACATACATGAATACCCCAATCTACATACATTAACCCCTAAATACATACATTAATACCCCTATCTACTTACATTTAACCCATAACTGCATACATTAATACCCCTATCTACATACATTTAACCCCGAACAACATACATTAAAAAACCCTAAATCTCACCTAAAACCACCCCCCTCACTAAACCTACAGTAGGGTAAATAAGGCCACTAACCTTGTCCAAATGCGTCAACTGTTTTCTGGCCTTTGTCCCTAGCATAATGGCCCATCCTTCATTGCCACAGGTCAGGAACCCCTAGGATAAAAAGAAACATTACAATTAATAACTAAATTAAAAGCAACATATAAAACAAGACATTCTAAATATTACACTTAGCTTTCTTCAATACTCCAGTTCTTGTTCTAGTTCTCTCTGGCAGGGCCCTTAAAAAAAATGATGCCCTAAGAATATTGAAAAATCGAATTAAGCTCCACCCTGGAGGAGCTCCCAGCGGCAAATGAGGCTTGTAGTGCTTCTTCCAGTACAAATTTGTCAATCATCTTTCAGCTAATCAGAAGGCGCCAGGGTGTGAGCATCTGCGTCTTCTGATTGGCTGCAATCTGATTGACAGTTACATCAGCCAATCAGAAGGCACATATGCCTTTAGCCAATCACAATGGGATTCACCACTGGGTGGTGTATACCATTCTGATTGGCTGAAGGGAATAGCGCCTTATGATTGGATTAGAAATGATTGACAGGTCCATCAGCCAATCAGAATGGGATATAGGGGTGTATATCTGATTGGCTCATGGGGTTAAATGGAGGCTTATGGCGGTCTGTATAGACCCCTATAAGATATGGGGTTAAATAGGCCTAGATAGGGTTATTGGGTCCAGATAGGGTTAAATAGGTACAGTTAAGGTTAAATAGACCTAGATAGGGTTACATAGTACTAGACAGGGTTAAATAGGTCTAGATGGGGTTAAGTGATTAGTGATATGGTTAATTAGGTATGGTGAGGTTTAAATATGGTTTATTACTTAGAGGTTGTTTTTTTTACTTAGATGGGGTTAATTTAGATTAATTGAGTTGGCTAATAGTGTAGTGTAGGGTAGTGCTTAGACTTAGTGTCATGGCAATTATAGTGTTAATATTGGCGTTAATTGGGGTTAAGCAGTGTCCTATTAGTGTCTGTATGGACCCTTATGGGACTGGGTGGGTTAATTAGAGGCTTATCGGGGTCTGTATAGTTCCACATAAGTGATGGGGTTAATTTGATTAGAGGCTTATGGGTGTCTGTATAGACCCCCATACGTGATGGGGTTAATTAGAGGCTCATGGGGCTCTGTACAGAGCCCCATAAATGATAGGGTTAATTTGAGGCTCACGGGGCTCTGTATAGAGCCCCATGAGTGATGGGGTTAATTTGAGGCTCATGGGGTTCTGTATAGAGCCCCATGAGTGATAGGGTTCATATTTATTTTAGTGCAGGTCCTTTACATACCTTCAAGGTCCTTTCAGGATCTGCGGCCAGAAATTAGAATTTTTTAATGCATTGGGTGGGGTTAATGTTAGTTGCCGCGGGGGTAGTACTGTAAGTACCCTCGCGGTATGGGATTAACCATTTGTGTGCTGCGGGCCCTTTAAGGACCCGCATCGGGGAAATTTGCATTCGTAAACCACTGCGGGGGGCCCAATGGGGACCACCAGCATGGGGTTAATGTGGGGACCCTGTGGGGGTCCCAATTGGGAACCCAGCATCATGTCGGTCTCATGTAGGAGTGTGGGGGGGGGGTGTTAGGCACAGTGGGGACATTCAAGGGAGCATTAGTAAGGGCTTCTAAAGCCCTTGTGGGTCCTTATGAGCACATGTAGGACTTTGTCCTGCATTTGCGCTTTGCGAGCTTGGATACATTTGCAAAGTGGGTGGAATCGGGCAATTGAGTAGGGATTTGTGATTTCAGCCCTCAAAGACTTCAGAGTGGTGTAGGCTCCGAGTTGCACGGCCGCCATTTTGGCACGGCCGAAAATCTAAATAAATTAATCACTTCTATTTAAGAGCCTAGCGCCTCCACCTCCATTCGACCTCCGTGGAAGCCGCCTAATGAAACGTAGACGTCTGTCCATTTCTGATCTGGTGACTTTGCATGTGTGCGGACGTTAGTGTGTGTGTGTGAGTATAATGTGAGGAGACATCACTGGCATTCTGGATGAAATAGAATAGTAAGTGATTGTGCTGTTGAGGGGAGCAGGGCTTTGGGTAACCCAATTACTTTTTAATACAATACCTCATTCAGTCAATTAAGACTACATCACTAATATCCAAATTTTAACAGTGACCATTGAACTTACTGTTTTAAGTGGTACTGCATATTTAAATTTCCTATACTGCCACAAAGGCTGATCCCTTTACTTGAGGGTTTCTTATTTACTACTTGTCTACTACTTATCTATTTATCTCCCCACAACACCACAATGCATATTTAAGTGATTTTAATAAGGTTTTCTAACATATCATTTAAAGTTATGTCTTCACTATTAATCTCTAGTGGCTATGACACTAGAATACTGATTTCTGTTACTTCATTGAGTGATATTAGGTGGGTCTCATTGCTAGTTACCATAAGTGTGCTTTCTCTATTTATACACACATAGCACTTTAACTTAATAAAGGTTGTGGATACCAATTTTACTTTGATGAAAGAACCCTGATACACGACATAACATGTAGTTATGACACCATTTTTTCTTTTTTTTCTAGAATCAGATATCACTGACAAAAATGCAAATAGTAATTTCTGGATTTAGGTTTCAGGGCATGTTTCATTATATATCCATACATACACTGAGCCAACATTACTGATAAACCATTTACACAACACACTATGCATGAACACACTTAACATAACTCTCCCCTATACCATTAAATATCTACCTCCTTGCTCCTTCCCCCCTGAATCATAACAAACTTCCACTTTCACATTGCTATAACTCTATTCCTCCAGAGTAAATGCTTAACTAACTTCCTCTTGGCTCCAAATATAGGTTCTCCACAGCACATCCCGTTGCACAGCACCAAGTGATTAGCATTAAAATCAATAAACAGATTCCAATGTAAATTTAAATCAGAAATTGGAGCATTTTATTGATGAGCAGTTTTTACAGTAAGGTGTGAACCCCCAGGGCAGACTATTGTGAGTACAAGCTGTCGGACGCTCCTGTTGAAGAGGTTCATCTGCGATGTTTTATATAGATGCAGAACCTGTTGCTAGTAAAGTATCATATAAGGAATCTGGATTAAAGAGACCGGAGTGTCTGGCATAGAGGTGGCAGAGTCACTCTCTTATAAACTCTGTTTGTTTATTCTGTCTTTATTTCTGGAAAAGAAGAGACATTCATTATGTATTGCAAAATAAAAAAAATATATAATTATAATGTTCAGATTTCATGGTTGCACATGCTGGAATTCTTACATACTTTAATAACCAGGCTACTATCATAACTATATTTTCACTGTGTGCCTATATGTAATATTATATGTGTGAAATGGAACTGGGAACAGCCATTGAACATTTCCAAACTGCATATATAACTCTTAATGTTAATATCTCCAAATACTGCGATAAGTGCAGTGGACCTGTACAGGGAAATCAACAAGACTTGCAAAAGGGCTATTAGACTGGCTAAAATAGAAAATGAAAAATGAGTTGCAAAAGAGAGTAAGACTAACCCTTAAAAAAATGTAATTATATAAATGGGAAGGAGACCAGGAAGGAAGCTATAGGAACATTACAATGTGACACAGGCCGTCTGACAATTAGTGACCAGGAAAAGGAGGATGAGCTAAATGTGTTCTTTTCTTCAGTATATACAAGGGAGGTACCAGTGATTGGGTCACTGCAACAAAATGGGGCTACACTACCATCACTAAATAATTGGTTAACACAAGCAGAAATCCAAAAGAGGTTGAAAAAATTAAATGTTAATAAAGCTTTAGGTCCTGATGGAATACATCCAAGGGTACTGAGGGTACTGGGTCCTGTAATAGCCAAAGCATTATATCTCATTTTTCTCTACCAGATGACTGGAGAAATACAGAGGTGATACCTATATTTAAGAAGGGAGCAAGAGCATATACGGGGAATTAAAGACCTTTAAGTCTCACTTCTGTAGTGTGAAAGCTTTTAGAAGAGTCAATAAGGGATAATATACAAGAATATGTCTATTCAAACAGGATTATAAGTAGGAGCCAGCATGGATTTATGAGGGATGGGTCATGTCAAACAAATCTAATTAGTTTCTATGAGGAGGTTAGTAGGAGCATGGATCAAGGCAACTCAGTGGATGTAGTCTTTTTAGATTTTGCAAAGGCTTTTGATAAAGTGCCACATGGGAGACTATTGTGCAAACTAAGGGATACAGGAATTGCAGTTAATATATGCACATGGATTGAGAGCTGGCTAAAAGACAGGAAGCAAAGGTTTGTTGTAAATGGAACATACTCAGATAAGTGGGGTGGTAAGTGGGGTTCCTCAGGGCTCAGTATTAGGTCATCTCCTTTTTAACATATTTTTTAAAAACTTAGCAGTAGGACTGGAATGTATTGTCTCCATTTTTGCTGATGACACGAAGTTGTGCAAGGTAAAATTATGTACTTTCCCTCCAAAGGGCTTTGCATAAATTAGGGAAATGGGCAATTAAATGGCAGATGAGATTTAACACAAATAAATCTAAGGTTATGCATCTGGGAAGGAAAAATTAGCATGCAATTTATAAACTTAATGAAACAAATCTAGGGTATCTAGATATTGAAAGGGATTTGGGAGTGCTTGTAGACAACCACCTAGGTAACAGTTCTCAATGCCAAGCAGCAGCTGCAAAGGCAAATAAACTATTAGCATGTATTAAGAAGGGTATAGAAGCCAGGGAAGCAAATATAATTCTACCACTATACAAATCCTTAGTACGCCCTCATTTGGAATATGGAGTACAATTTGGGGGAACCACTTCATAAAAAGGACATTTTAGAATTGAAAAAAGTACAGAGAAGGAAAACAAAACTAATAAGGGGAATGGAGGGGCTAAGTTATGAAGAAAGACTAACCAAATTAGACTTATTTTCTCTAGAAAAAAGGCGTCTAAGAGGGGATATAGTTACCCTATATAAATACATCCAGGGTCCGTATAAAGATTTGTCAAGGGAGCCTTTTGTGCCAAGAGGTTTCCAACTGACACGAGGACATCCTTTGAGGTTAGAATTAAAAATATTCCACCTTTAAAAAAAAAAAGGGTTCTTCACAGTAAGTGTGGTTAATCTGTGGAATTCTCTACCAAAGGGAGGTGGTGACAGCGCATTCAACTTTAAAAAGGGATTGGATATAATTTTATATAAAAATGGTATTCAGGGTTATCCTGGTTAATTAGAGAGGGAGTATTGATCCAGGGAGAAATCCGATCGCCAGTATCTGGGGTCAGGAAGGAATTCATTTTTTTCCCTTTTGAGACAATTGGCAAAGTTTCACTTTTAATTTCTGTTTGCCTTCCTCTGGATCAATTAACAACTAATCCGCATATTGCAGATCAGAGGAGATTTTAAAAGGTTGAACTTGATGGGCTAAAATTATTTTTTCAACCTCAATTACTATGTAACTATATAACTATGTAACCATACCAACTTTGCCCCATCCATTGTACATTCCACATCTTTGCTTTTCGTCGCCTTCTTTCTCCTTACTTTCTGTCTCTTCCTTTCATCCTCCTTCTATATGTCATGTATTTTCACCCTTCCCTACCTTTTAATTATTTCATCAGTTTTCTGTCTCTCAACAATCTATCAATTACTCTCTACCTATCTACCAGCGGTTTACACCAGTGTTAGTCAATAGTCTGTCTATAGACCATTGTTGGACCATCAGACCTTGTCTACTGGTCCTCAGAACGAAAGAGGGATTAGGAGTGCCTACCACTTTAAGCATACCACTGAAAATGTATTGTACTACATGTATCAGCCTATTGGAAATTTTCTAGATTTTAAAGACTGTTTCCATATCATGAACAAAAAGATTTAGACCCCCTGGTTTAGGCAACTAACCTTTTGACCGGCAGAGAAGCACAACACCTCCATCCCTCAGAAGCCTGAATAGTATTTTTTGATTCACCTTTTTACATGTTTAAATTAAATACATTATTACCATTTTAGAAATAAAATAAATTATTTTGAGGAACAATATTTGAAAGTAGACAAAAAAATTTAGGATGTAAAAAATGCAGATTTAATAGAATCATAGAGTGCATTACCTTAGAAAGACTCTAGACATAACAGACATAAGCAACCAAGAAAATGAAATTGAGCAACATAGTAAATGATAATGATAAATGTTAAAAACAAATTAATTTTATTTTGTTTTTTGTTGTTGTGTGTTTGTCTTTTGCTTTCTAAAACCATTTTGCCAATTATCCTATACAGAATTCCACCACAATATTCTTGTAACTGTATTTGTTCTGTTCCTTTTGCCAGAAGACTATTCCACATATCTAACACCTTTCTTTAAAGTAGTATTTTTGCACATTGTCCATAACTTCTCCTCCTTCCAACCAGGATTTACGACTTCTTTTTTTTAAATATATAACCTTTTTGAAATTAGTGGACCTGTATTCTAGGCTAGATTTCTGAATGCCAACATAGCCTATACATACTAAATCAAGGGTAGCTGGCCAGTCAGCTACTGTCCTCTATCCAGGATTTATTTTACATGTGTTAACCCATATGTTCTAGTAACCATAATAACTCTACCCCATCCACTGTACATTACACATCTCCCTTCTTTTTCCCCTTATTTTCTTCTTACCTTCTGTCAATTCCTTTTATTTTTCTTTCTATATATCTCATGTATATTCACTCTTTACCCTACCTTTCAATTAATTCATCATTTTTCTATCGCTCAACAATCTATCAATGTTGGTTTACACCACTGTTTGTCCATTGTTGGTCACTGAGATTAACTGGTCCTCAGGAAGAAAGAGGAATTCGGAGAGCCTAACACTTTAAACATACAACCGAAAATTGATTGTGCCACATGTATCAACCAAAGCTCTAGATTTCAAAGGCTTTCTCCATGAGCATGAGCTAATAGATTAAGACAATGTAAATGTACTAACTGCTCACATCCAACATGGTATTAATTACACTGAAAATCCTTAAAGTGCCACTGTATTACTTTATTTAAAATATACTATTTAAAGGAACTATATTGTAAAATATAGGATGCAAAAAATACAGAGTTAATGGAAAGCTCCTTAATTTAGAAGGACTCACCCTTCTGATAACATGGACATAATCAACCGGACTCTTCTTCCAACCAGGAATTCTGACCTTGTTATTGCTCTTTTTATTTAAATATTCATCTCTCTTAACCTTTAATAAAATACTTTCAGACCATTCTAGATACCATTTTAAATACAATTACCTTTTACAGGGCACTCAAACTCTTTCACACATTTATCAGAGTCTTCTTTAAGCAGCACATAACCCTGCTTGCAGAAGCATTTCTTTTTGCTGCAACCAGACATACATTTTATGGCATAATCCTTATTATCACAGGTTCTGGGACATAAAGTTCCACAAGGCTTGAACTCCATGTTCTCTGGGCAATCTGTAAAGTGTCAGAGAAGTAAATGTTATACCACAAGTAAATACTAACTGCTCACACATAATATTAATCACACTGAAATTCCTACTGTATTCCATTATTTAAAATATACTATTTTGAGGAACAATATTTTAAAATAGACAGAACATTTAGGATGCAAAAATACAGAGTTAATGGAGAGCTCCTTAATTTAGAAGGACTCACCCTTCTGATAACATAGACATAATCAACCGAGCAAATAAACATACAGTAGTAAACAATAATTGCATAACAAATGTTAACAATGTAAAAGTTGCATTTTATTTAATTTATTTATCTTTTGTTGGAAGATTGTTCCACATATCTACACAGAGCCGACACACTCTCCTGTTAAGCATCCCTTACATGGAATATATTCCTTTAGCCAATGTACATCAGCCAATGTTTTACCCACTCACTTACCTTTGAATAATACCCCATACTATGCAGTTTAAAAATTAGTTTATTGTTTTGAACAATGTAAAATTTGTTACTAAAATCTAGATATGACACATCTACTGCTCTAGTCTATTTAGTTTCATAATTAAACAAGTCAGACAAATTAGTCAGACATATTCCTGCACTAAAGAAAATGCTGTTTTTATTCATTTCACCTTTATATCTAATTTTTATTCTTTAAAAACATTTTATACATTTTCACCTAACTGATGTTGAACTTACCTGTAATTATCTGAACCTTTCTCATTTTCCTTTTTGTAAATTGGTTCTACATTAGAAGTTCTCCAGTCATCTGGAAATATTCTTGACAATAACAACTTACTAAAAAATCAGTTAATGATGCAGCCAGATAAATCTAATTGGTTTGCATTATATGGACCATCTGACTTGCCTTTATATACACTAACAGATCATCAATGGCAGCCTAAAATAATACTTTTCTGTTGAATAGGCTTGAAAGCAGCAGGTTTTACACATTAATGTCTATAGCCATTTGATTCTCAAAGAATATTTCATATTATTTATAATAATATGCATAGATTAATGTTTATATATTTATATATATATATATATATATATATATATATATATATATATATATATATATATATATATATATATATATATATACAGTATATAGGTGTGTGGTAAACCTATGAATGGGACAGACAATTATCATGGTCTCTCCAAGGCTGTTTTACATTACTTTAATAAATATTCTCTAGTAACCTTACTAATTTACCCCATCCACTCTCTGTTGCATCACTGATCTATTCTTCTGCACTCTCTTCTCTCTTGTACTCTCTTTTATCCTCCTCTCCTATATGTCTGAATTATCTACTTTTTCCCTATCTTTCAAATCACTTCATAAGCTCTTATCTCACGACCACCTTGCCATCACTTTCTGCCCATAAATGGGGGGCTTAGACAACTGCCCTTGGGGAGGCAAAGAGGGAATAAAACCTTAGCACACTCAATTAGTTGGTAAGATATTTATCTGGAACAAAATCATCTAAAAATTCATCCTTTCTAATATTTAAGTTGATTATACCATTTTGATATCTAAATAAGACATTCCCAGTATCTTTGTATTACCTTTTACAGGACACTCGCACTCTTTCACACAGAAACTGGAGTTTTGATTAAGCAGCACATAACCCTTCTTGCAGATGCATTTCTTATCACTGCAGCCAAAAAGACACTTTATAAGCGCATCCTTGTTATCACAAGTTTTGGGACATAAAGTTCCACAAGTGGTAAACTCCATGTTCTCTGGGCATTCTGTAAGTTATCAGAGAGAGATAATTATAAGACCACCTTTATAGTATTACGAAATATATGCATTTTGGAATAAAATCCCAAAAGAGGTACAATACTTAAAACATATGTGAATAGAGATATAAAGAAGTGAAATTCAAACAGAACACAAATATGAAAACTTAAGCATGGTATATACTAAAACTTAACTTTTCATGTGTATCATAAAATTAAATCTAAAAACTAGACAATTAAAATCTAAGACAAGTTATGTGACTCAGGAGCTGAAACCCTTCAGTACACAGCGTAAAATTTAATCACTGCAGCGTCAAAGATAATGTGGGAGATAGCTGACTACCCACAATACGTATAAGGAAAGAGAGCTCCACCCTTAATTGCTGCTGTCGTGAAACAAAAAAGGTCTATCGAAATTGAACAAATATATACATATAAATAATGGTACTTGAGACTGAGTCTAGTTAAAGAAGGAGTATGTGTAGGCCTTAAATTGGTCCACAAATGTATAGTATAGTATATTTATAGTTATTTATAGTATATTTCCTAACTAGCCTTGTAGTGCATAGCATTGAGCTCAATGAATATTTTCTCAAACTATGAAATGCAAAAACTATTTATTACTAGCAACTTGCCTGTTAAAAATGACGGCATGATTTAGTGCTATAAATTGTGTTTTCTCTCTGTTTATGTACTATCTCTCTGTGTACCCTGTTTGTCTCTTTCTTTCCCCCCTCTCCATCCCCTGTGTCTATTTCCCCCCCCTATCCCTCCCCCTTTCTCCTGCTGCGTCTCTTCATCCTCTCCCTCACCTGTATCTCTTCCACTTCCTCTCCCTTCCCCCCTCCCTTCCCCTGTGTTTCTTCTCCCCACTCCATCCCCTCTGTCTCTTCTCCCTCCACTGTGTCTCTTCCCCCTCCCTCCGCTGAGTCTTTTCCCCCATATCTCTCCCCTGTCTCTTTTCCCACCCTTTCCTTCCCCTGTGTCTCTTTCTCCCCCCCTCTCCCTGCACGGTGTCTCCTTCCCTCCCTCTCCCTCCCCTGTGTCTCCTTTGCCCCTCTCCCTCTCATTTTCTTCCCTCTTCCTCCCTTGTGTCTCTTTCCCCCTCTACCTCCCCCATCTCCCTCCCCTGTGTCTCTTTCCTCCCCTCTCCCACCCTTGTGTCTGTCCCACCTCTCCCTCACCTGTGTCTGTTCCCCCCTCTTTCCTTTCCATGTGTCTATTCCCCCTCCCGTGTCTCTCCCCCGTCCCTCCCCAGTGTCTCTTTCCCCCCCTCTCCCTCCCCTGTCTGTTTCCCTCCTCTCCCTCCTCTTCGTCTTTTTCCCCTTCTTCCTCCCCTGTGTCTCCTTCACCCTCTCCCTTGCCTGTGTCTCCTTCCCCCTCTCCCTCCCCTATGTCTCCTTTCCCCCTCTCCTGTTCCTCCTCTTTGGTGCCTCTTTTCCCCCTCTCTTGTGCCTATTTTCCCCCTCTCCCTCTCCTTTCCCTCCTATCCCTCTCCTTCCCCTGTGTCTCTTCCCCCCCTCTCCCTCCCCTGTGTCTCTTTCTCCCCTCTCCTCCCCTGTGTCTTTTCCCCTCTCCCTCCCCTGTGTCTGTTCCCTGCTCGCCCTCCCCTGTGTCTACTTCCCCCACTCTCCCTTAACCGGGTCTCCTTCCCACCCTCTCCCTTCCCTGTGTCTCCTTCCAATCTCCCTCCCATGTGTCTCCTTCCCTCTCCCGTGCCTCCTTTCCCCCTCTCATGTGCCTCCTTTCCCCCACTCATGTGCCTCCTTTCCCCCTCTCCATCTCCTTTTCCCTCTCCCTCCCGTGTGTCTCTTTTTCCCCTTTCTCCCCTCTCCCGTGCCTCCTTTCCCCCTCTCCTTCTCTTTTTTCCCTTCTCCCTCTCCCTCCCCTGTGTTTCTTTGCCCCTCTCCCCGTCTCCCTCCCCTGTGTCTCTTCCCCACCCTCTCCCTCCCCTGTGTCTGTTCCCCCCTCTCTCTCCCCCTGTGTCACCCCCCCCCTCCTTCCCCTGTGTCTCCCCCTCACTTCCCTGTGTCTCTTCCGACCCTCCCATGTGTCTCTTTCCCCCTCTCCCACCCCTGTGTCTCTTTCACCCCTCTCCCTTCTCTAGATCTCCAGGGCAGTGGTATACTTATCTTTTAAAATGTTTGTTCCCACCACTTCTACTGGAAGTATGTTCCATTTATCTTCCAACCATTCTTTAAAGTAGTACTTTTCACATCACCATTAAAGCTTCCACCCCCAGCTTCAAATATTGACCTCTTGATTATGCACACATAATTTGCTGAAATGTGCTTCCCCCTTAGCTTTATTAAATATATTGATATAGTTACTGAGTTTTTACCTACCACTTCCTCTGGATGGCTAAACCCCTTATCTACTTTTTGTGAAGTAGTAAATTCACACTTTACCCCATGGAATAGAGGTCATGGTCTCTAGAACTGGACTCTTCTTCTTCCAACCTAGAATTATGACCTTGTTATTCCTCTTTTTATTTAAATATGCATCCCTCTTGAACTGTAATAAAATACTTACAGACCATTCTGGATACCATTTTAGATAAAATTACCTTTTACAGGACACTCGCACTTTTTCACACATATATCAGAGTCTTCTTTAAGCAGCACATAACCCTCCTTGCAGAAGCATTTCTGATCACTGCAGCCAGACATACAATTTATGGCACGATCCTTATTTTCACAAGTTTTGGGACATAGAGTTCCACAAGGCTTGAATTCCATGTTCTCTGGGCAAACTGTAAAGTGTCAGAGAAGTAAATATGACACCACATGTAAATGTACTAACTGTTCATATCCTACATAGTATTACTAACACTGAAATTCCCACTGTATTGCTTTATTTAAAATATACTATTTTGAGGAACAATATTTTAAAATAGACAAAAAATTTAGGATGCAAAAAATACAGTTAATGGAAAGCTCCTTCATTTAGAAGGACTCACCCTTCTGATAACATGGACATAATCAACCAAGAAAATAACATTGAGCATAGAAAACAATAATTGCATAACAAATTTTAAAAATGGAAATGTTGCATTTTATTTTTTACATTTTTTGGAAGATTGTTCCACATATCTACAAAGAGCTGTCACACTCTCCTGTTAATAATCCCTTACATGGGGCCTCATTCAATTATCGGCCGTAGGAGATGCGGGGCCGCAAGGACCGGCCGCAGGCTATTTGCCTATTCTATTCCCTTCCGGCCGGGGGCTCCGCCAGGCTTGCGGCCGGCGCCTTGTTATCCCTTGCGGCCGCACGCGCCGCAGGAAAGCCTTTGATCTTAAACGGCCGCAAGAGTTTCGGCCGCAAGAAAAGCCCAGTTGCTATTCAATTGCTCCGGGAACCCTCTCGGCAAGGCTAAAACCGAGCCGCAGCTTACTTGCACCAAAAAGTTCCCGCAGACACACAAACAAAGCACATTATAAAGCCATCCTGCACTCTTATGAGACGATAAAGTGATTGGGGGTGTTAGCATTGATAGCACAACATTCCCCTACACTCAAATCCGCAAATAATTTTTATTTTAATTCATGTCAAATATCCGTGGACAAAGTCCAGAGGGCTTGGAGCACCTCAGACCCACCCAGGCTGCGGGACGGAACATAAACCTTTAATGAAATAGCGGATTTGGGCTGATGTGCAAGCTTGAGAGCGGGTTGCTATTAATCCTACTGTTCTAGTCTATGCATTTAGTTTCATAATTTAAAAAGTCAGCCAAATTAGTCAGACATATTCCTGCACTAAAGAAAATGCAGTTTTATTCATTTCACTGTAATATCTAATTTTTGTTCTTTAAAAACATTCTATTAATTTTCACAGAACTAATGTTGAACTAACTCACCTGCAATTATCTGAACCTTTCTCATTGCCCTTTTTGTAAATTGAGACTACATTAGAAGTTCTCCAGTCATCTGGAAATAGTCCTGACAATAGCAATTTACTAAAAGATCAGTTAATGATGCTGCCAGATCAATATAATTGGAGTGCATTATATGGACCAACTGACTTGCCTTTATATACAGTAATAGATCATCGATGGCAGCTTATAATAATTATTTTCTGTTGAATAGGGCAGAGTGTGACAAAACTCAAGAGCAGCAAGACTCACGGCCTTCCTAGACAATTATCATGGTCTTTCCATGGCTGTTTTACATTACTTTAACACATAATCTCTAGTAACCTTACTAATTTACCCCATTCACCCTCTGTCGTACCTCTGATTTACACTTCTGCATGCACTCTCTCTCTTTTATCCTCCTCTCCTATATCTCTGAATTATCCACCTTTTCCATGTCTTTCAAATCACTTCATAAGCTCTTATCTCACGACCACCTTGCCATCACTTTCTGCCACTTTATGGTTGGCTTAGACAACTGCCCTTGGAGAGGGAATAACACCTTAGCACACTCAATCAGTCTCTAAGATATTTATCTGGAACAAAATAACCTATAATTCCATCATTTCTAATATTTAGGTTGATTAAATCTATTTTAATATCTTGATAAGAGATATTGGCTGAGCAAGCAACAGCAGGTAAATAGGGGGTTAATACTGCCCCCCTGATGCTGCATGCTGATTGGGGGGGGGGGGGGATCAGATGCCTCCTGGAGGTGTCAACATAATCATTAGAGATATTTTTTTATATTAATAAAAATAAAACGTTTAATGAAATGTGCTGAATACATATAAGCTGCTTTTTTGCCTATAGAGTGCAGAAATATATTAATCCATGAAACTTTCATGTCCCTTTAACTTATATCATGTAGCAGCATTTATTTACATCTATTTATTATTTATAGTATTCTGTAGTTATGTATTATTGATATTTTTCAGAATTATCTCTTTCTAAACTGTTATGGGATATGACAGAGGGCCAGAAGACGAGGATCCATGGCTTCAGTCAACAAAGCAGAAGACCAGAGTCTTCAATCAACATGGATAGCGAACGTATCCATGGCAGAAGATTGAGGAGCAGGGAGTCGTAGCAGTTATTGCTGGAAGGCAAGTTTATATTTGTACCCCTTACAGGTTTAAATTATTTTTTATTTTCAATAATACTTATTTTTATCTAAATGTATTTAATCTATCAATTTTATGTAATTTCTTTGTTAATTTGTTTGTTTGTTTTTTATTTTGTGCATTTGTTTATATAGTGTTTTTCTTAGTTAAGAGTTAAGGGTTATTGGAGTCTTTTAGACCCTTATCAGGGGGGTAATTTACATGGAGTCCAATATGGACCACTTTGTTCATAAGTTGGGTGCCATGGGAATACTTGGGGGGGTCTATAGAAACCCCCATGGCCATAGTTAGATGGTGAGTTTTGATGGCGATTTGGAGTGCACTTCTGGTAAGGCTGTTTTTTTCTCTGGATTGGAATAGTTAGGTAGTGGTTCATGAGTCAACTTGACTTGTAAAGATTGGAATGAGACCCAAAGTCTCTATGTTGTAATGCAAAGTGTCTTACCTATCTCTTTAATATCTTGCATATCAACGCAGGAAAAGAAGAGAGCTATAAAGACAGTTAAAAAACATATTAATGATAATAAAACATAATTTTTAGGCAGCAGAACTGATCTCATGTGTAGAAAGGGCTCAGTCCACTAACCCTACAAGCCAGTTTCTATTAATTTTCCATTGGTCTGTAAAAAGATGCGTGTTTCGAAAAAATTAATGTGTGATAAACCACGGAGGTCTGTTGAATGTAAAATAACAAGTAATAAAAAAGAAGAACAGATGTTGCCCAGCTGATATTTGGAGAAGGGCTTTGGTTAACTTTATTACTGACATTTGTATGAGAGGGTGTATCCAAAGTCCATTGTTTCCAATATGGAACATAATTTTACTAACAAAAGTCTATATTTATGTATACAAGACATCAATGTATATGAGGATGGAAAGATCCAGCCTCATATATAGAAGTATTTATGTGTATATTACTCTTGGTAGTGACTATCAGCCTTATTAAATTGCGATTCGGCCAATTGAATAGGACTCTATTTAAGGACAAAGCATATTTTTTTTACAAAAGTTTTTAGTTAGTGAACTTCTATCCAAAAGCAAAGTCTTCACTAACTAAAAACTTTTGTAAAAAAAAATATGCTCTGTGCATATATAGAGCCCTATTCAATTGTCCGAATCGCAATTTAATAAGGCAGTGTGTATTTAAATGTGTCTACGTACATGACTAGGTATACTAAGGGCCTCATTCAATTACGATTTGGCCAATTGAATAAGGCTCTAAATAAGCACATAGCATATTTTTTTTAAATAAGTTTTTAGTTAGTGAACATGTATCAAAGAGCAAGGTTTTAACTAACTAAAAACTTCTTTAAAAAAATATGCTATGTGCTTATTTAGAGCCCTATTCAATTGTCCGAATTTCAATTGAATGAGGGCCATAGACATTATCAATCTTATTAAATTGCGATTCGGCCAATTGAATAAGGCTCTATATAAGCACATAGCATATTTTTTTTACAGAAGTTTTTAGTTGGTCTTCACTAACTAAAAACCTCTGTAAAAAAATATGCTATGTGCTTATATAGAGCCCTATTCAATTGGCCGAATCGCAATTTAATAATAATATGCTAGGCAAGGTAAATGTTTATATGTGTACTATTATATTTGTCCATAATTTAAATGAGTACTGTTTACATCAGAGAGAGTGCAAGTGTATGCCGTAGAGTGTGTGCATGTAACTGCGTATGCAAGACAGAATGCGTGGACGAATGCGAGAAGATGTGAGTGACAGCTCGTGTCTGCATGATTTGAGAGAGAGCATGCGCCCATTAGAGTGGGCACAGGACTGTGTGAGTGAAAGAGCTTGATACTACAGGTGTGAGAGAATATGTATGGGTGTGAATGTAGTTTGGGATGTTTAAATCGAGTGAGTGTGAATGAGACTGTCTGTGCAATGCATGTGTGTGTAAGAGAGTATATACAGTATGAGTATGAGAAATCATGCATGAGAGGTAGAGGGAGAGGCAGTGATGTATTTAGACGTTGTGTTGCCCTAGTTCTAGTGTCCATCCATACCCATCACACAGTAATCACATAAACCCTATAATTATTTATTAGTCACCAATAATTAGATTAGCTGTTATATATTTCATTGTCTTATCTTAGATGTTTAGACATAATGTATATTTGTATAATATTCACACACATCTAAATACAATTATTTTAATTATTTGCGACCTTAGATTACACATCCACTATGACAATAGGCTTATAACATAAATGATGTATAGAAAGACACTGCACATAATATGAACAAACTGCACATTCTGACCCAGTATATATATATATATATATATATATATATATATATATATATATATTTATTTATTTATATATATATATATATATATATATATATATATATATATATATATATATATATATATATATATTGTATTACAAAATCTTACACAAATGTCTTACCCAGAGCAATAATGCTGATGGTGGACTTCAACATCTTGTTTTTTCTCTGAAAGACAAAAGCTTTCTGTATTCAAAAAAAGCAAATAATAGGATTATTGCTGAGCCTAAGCGACCCCCTATCACTTCACATACTGGACACCCTTTACATTCTTTCTCTATCATACACTCATATGTATTTTTCAGTAGAGGTTTAAGGTATTTCCATATGTCAAAGCATTGTATTTAATGTTTACTAATGCATTTTCTATAGTATTATTACAACCCCAGTTTGACTTCTAATTCTATATATCTAGACGTTTGTGTTTTCCATTGTGAAGATGCTATGCTTAAATGTTCAGTGAAGCAATATTTTTATAACATACTGTTTTTTTTATTTTTTTAAATAAAAATCAGGAACTGCTTTTATTTCTGTGGAAACGTCATAACAGATATAATAGATGCATTTTTAAACTTGAACTCATAACATTCTGCATTAGTCTGTAAGTCTTCTGGGTTTTCTATTATGGCAATTGCTTATACTGTCTTTAATCATGTTTCATGTTTTTCATATCTTTACGTCCCTTTCAGTAGTTGTAGAGGAACAGGGCAGCTATACTCTCTGACACATATAATATCTTCCAGTTGTTGGAGAATCAGTCAAGTCAGTGCTGAAGGCAGTGTGATGCTCTTAATTTAAGGGAGGTACCCGAGAAGAGAATGGCTGCCGTGTACCAGTAATGAAGTGTGATGCTCCTAATTTAATGGAGGTACCTGAGAAGAGAATGGTTGCCCTTTACCAGTAATTAAGTGTGTATGCTCCTAAAGAAAGAATAGGTAACTGCTTGCAGTGACTCTGAGAAGATTAATATAGATATGAAATAAGATATCTAAAATATATATATAGGTATATAAGAATATATATATAAGAATCACTATATAAGATGATAAGAGTTATCCATGTCTGACTGGATTAATATATGTGGAATAAGATATCTGAAATATATATATATATATATATATATGTCAGAGTGCCAGAGTTATGACTATCTGACTGTATTAATACATACATTATATGGAATAAGATATCTGTTTTGTAGAAACTTACTTAAAATGTGTAAAACGTTTGTAGAAAAAATGATTAATTATTATAATTAATTTTGCTTTATTGTGGGCATACATGTTTTTATTGATGGACCACCTGGAAGAATGTTTCTATTATAATCTGCACTTCCATTTAATACTTTGGTAAGTTCCATATAATTGTGGCAGTTGTTTTAATAGAACTATATGGGTATCTATATAGTGAATTCAAGATATAATAAAATAAATATAATATTGGAACACTCCACGTCTATAAATAAGGCTCATTTATATCCACGTAGTACCCAGTATGCATGTCCTATCTTTAATATCTGTACTAATTTCCTCCTGTGTGCATCAACTCCAGTCTCTTTGGTGGTAATATTATCTGGAGTGCCGGACAATTTCTTTAAAACAAAAATCAATCTTACCTGCCTTTAAGAATATGATTAAATATGGCCGTGGAGTGATACAGTACAATAATTACCATATTTTTCCGTGTATAAGACAATATTTGTTACCAAAATTTTTAAGTTTAAAAAAAGAGGGTTTTCTTATACAAGGAATATGCTGCAAAACTGCTGTTGCTGTTTTGCAGGCGCAGCCCAGGGGACATAACCGTATGTCTAGCACACAAGGAAGGTCCCTCCTGGCTCTGGATGGGGCTGCTGGGGGCTTCTGGCTCTGGATGGGGGGACTACTCGGGGGGAGTGCCTGCTGAGGGCTCCTGCCTCTGGATGGGGGGCTGCATGGGGTGAGGGTCTTCTAGGGGCTCCTTGCTCTGGATGTGGAGGCTGCATGGAGTGAGGGTCTTCCAGGGGCTCCTGGCTCTGGATGGGGGGCTGCAGGCCGTGTTGGTCATCTGGAGCTCTTGGCTATGGATGGGGGGTTGCAGGCAGTGTGGGTCTTCTAGGGGCTCCTGGCTCTGGATGGGAGGCTGCAGGCAGTGTGGGTCTTCTGGGGGCTCTTGGTTCTGGATGTGGGGGTGCAGACACTGTGGGTCTTCTGGGTGCTCTTGGCTCTGGATGGGGGGCTGCTCAGGGTGAGGCCACAGAGTGGGGTCTGGAAGAATACTCAGGGTGGGGGGTCCCCATATTTATTTCCTAATTTTGGACTCATAAAATAGGGGTCGTCATAAAAAAATACAGTATGCAAAATCTTACACTATGAAAATAAACCAAACCTTAAAGCAGCAGCAAAACAAGATCTAACTTTCTATATTTTTCACTTTTTGTGTGAATCTTTTCACATAACATTTTAAAAATCATGTAATGAGCATTTAAGAAAAACAGTCCAGCAATACTATAATATTCAATAACCACCTTAGATAATCATCAAATATTGGTTGCAAGGCATTTACCTACATATACATCATATACATCTCTCTCTCTCTACATATATATATATATATATATATATATATATATATATATATATATATTTATTTTAATACCGAATGTATACACATATATTTAGATAGATAGATACATAGATACATAGATACATAGATAGATACATAGATAGATAGAAGGATATATAGAATAATCAATTATCATGTTAACAAGCCATTTATTATAGAGATTATTATTTAAATGTACCTCATTCATTTTTTTGTGAGAATACTTGCACTGAATAATGTGGAGCCCATTTACCTGTACCTGTGTATTTGCTGCATATCTTCAGCGGCAATGTATAGTGAAATAGCTAAGCACTCTGTCTTTATTAATCACAAGTTGAAAAGCTGTTATTCAATAAATTACTACTAAAAAGTTGGACCTTTGCAGTGGCCATTTATGGCTTTCATTAACCAAGTGTATTTTTTTATGATTTTCCTAAGTACCCCAGGCTAAATTCTACAAGGATACTCACCAGTGTTAACTCTCGCTGTGATGATCCTTTGAGGTGCAATGCTCAGAGGTTTTATAGATGAACATAAGATGAGGCTGGATGTGCTAAACTAGACACGTGGCATGAGTCAGTTTGTCTTAGTAACTGTCAAGAAAACTTCTCTATTTACTATTAAGGCTGATGGATTTATTTGCATGCAGATTCTTCCTCTTAGCTGCCATGTTGTGTGCCAGAATATGAAAAGAAATAAAATCACAGGTCTTGTTTACCTGAATCAACATGGGTGTAATACCAGCAGATAATGTCATTGGTTGAGACGTCTTGCTTCAAGGCATTAGAGTTAAGAACATTGGGTTCTTCCTTGACTGGGAGGTAGACAAGGAAACTGGGGAGAGTTCTGTAATGCAAGTTTTTTTGTTTCTTAAAAGTTAAATATATTAACTCTTAGAAATCGCAAGGCTGTTTTTCATCCAACAGTTTTGCTTCAGAATACTTGTTTAATGTCAAAATGAAAATAAACTGTACCATCTTCATGATTCACTGGAGACTGGAGTTTGTATTCTGGCTTTAAACTGGATAATTTTCAGTAATTTAACACTATCCACTTGGCAGGATTTGTAAATGGGCATACAATCCGAATAACTATGGGTATTCCACTCACAGGGACATATTTCTGAACTATCACATGGTGTAACTTTAAAATCCATCCCACGCTTTGTAGCATTTCTGATCTAATATCATAAGGCCTAAAGAAATCACATCCATGGATTTTTTATTGATTATAGGAAATAGAAATCATTGAAGAAGTTGGTCTACAAATAATCTTCCATGCTTTTACAAATATGCAATTTCGAACTGATGAAGAGCAATGGCTAAACATATGAACATGGTGACATCTTGTTAGCTATACAATATCATAATGGTTAAAATATAGATGCACATTTATATTTTACACAAGGGTAGATTATTTCAATTTGTATCTATACAGATAGAAAAAATATCAAGCAAAGAAATTGAGCATTAAGTATAAGCCATGCTTTAGTTGGATTGTCTATCAGATGGTGAATTATGGGTTCATGTCAAAGAAGGATGAGGCATTTCTATAAGTTATTTTTAGTATAAATAAATGTTCATTGATTTAGCATATATCTATTATTATATATTATTATATTATGAGTGTTCTAGGACTTTCTTGGGCAGATTATAATTAACAACCCTGCTGACCGTTCTCTAACCAATAAGGGATAACAGTGGGTAGAATACTTTGAATAGTGACCAAGTTCTATATGTGTTAGCCCAAGTTAGATATGTCTTGATAACACAGTGTTTGTAGTCATTCATGTCAGCTCAAGCTTTTTAAATATATAATGTTCTTCATCCTAATCTTCATCTATCATCTTCCCCTATCATTTTTGGGCCAATACACCCATCTGCATCTTAAAGCACTGTAGTCACTTTTTAATAAACTTGATAATGGAAAAACAAAACAATATACACAGCCTTTACATTTATTAAATAATTTTCGTGTACCCACTGATCATGTCTGATACTTTTTCTCTGAAGAAACATCTAGTCGTTGATCAATGCACTCCCTGTGTATCCCCAGCTTCTAGCATTTATTAATTTATTCCCACAGACAAATTCTTCTTGATGTACTCAGGAGTTGATGATGCTATCTCTTGCATAATAATACTTGAGCCCAGATGTTAGCTGTCCAAAAACCAACATGCATTATGCCTTCAAGCAAACATATGATCTGCATATTTATCCTTATCAGTTACAGACATTTGTTAGTTATAACGTATAGATGGTGCTCTCTAGTGCTTGGACATTTCACTCTGATTTCTGAGAATTTTTCCATCCAGTATCAACATGAATTTTTATAGGAACAAGTCCCAAAACAAGATGTAAGTTTAAGCGAATTGCAAGTATGAAACAAACTTGAATACTATCTGCTGCAATTAAAAGCTCACAAAGTCATCCATTCTGGTTTCCACCTTAAGACCGTTGTGCGAGCACCTAAATGGGCCCTTAAAGCCTAGATTTGGATTTCTGAAAGAACTAAAATATTTTTTAAAGAATTGGAAAAAACTACTATACTTTTCAGGAAGGTACCCCAAGACATTTACTTTTACTCTATGCATATTCGATTTGGGGTTTCAGTCAGCCTGTCTGCAAAAACTTTTTGATTTCATTGGTGCTTAAAGGGTAGACTGTTTTTCCAGATAAACACCAGAGTGGTAAAACAGAAGTGGAGTATCTGGGGCATCAACAGGGAGAGCGGAGTCGGTGAGATCAGACCCCATAAGGATAGAGAATAGAATAAAAGGCATTTCTTGCTACTGCAAGGCTCTTAAGAAAACTCAACTATCCCTCAACAGGAGATTGTGTCATTGACATATTGCAGCACTGGAACTTGGTCCTACCTCCCTATTTTTTGTTCCTTCTACACAATTTTTAACTCTAATACGGGAGCTTTTTATGGAGATATAAAGGATAGACTTTACTGGCCTGTTGATTTTAATGTTCTGTCAATTCTATATTTCTATGCTTATTTGAAGGGTCTCTAGCCCTGTCCCTCCCCTGTGTCTCTTCCCCCCTCTCCCTCCCCTGTGTCTCTTCCCCCCTCTCCCTCTGCTGTGTCTCTTTCCCCCTCTCCCTCCAATGTGTCTCTTCCCCCTCTCTACTTCCCATGTGTCTCTTCCCCCCTCCCCTGTGTCTCCCCCTCCAACCCCTGTGTCTATCTTACACCTCTCCCTCTCCTGTGTCTCTCTCCCCCTCTCCCTTCCCTTTTTCTCTCTTCCGCTGCCTCCTTCCCCTGTGTCTCTTTGCCCCCTCTCCCACCTCTCCCCCCTCTCCCCACCTTCGCTTGTGTCTCTTTCCCCCTCTCCCCTTTCTCTCCCCCCCTCTCCCCCTTGTCTCCCTCTCTGTCTCTCTACCACCCCTTGTCTTTCTACCACCCTCTCCCCTATCTCCCCCCCTTACCCTACGATATACTCATACCGCAGGAACTTTACACACTTTGGTAACTATTATATGTGATGTACATAAATAATGCATCATAATGTATTAAACAATTATTGTTTTCATATAAGAAACAAAACATTTTCACATGTAGTCATTATTAAGAAAAACATTTCAGAATAGAGACATTGTAATAGAGACATTATGTGCTCTATTGATATTATTCATAACATATCTGCTTTCGATTGTAAGTCTGCGAGTTTTCAGTATTGCAATTTGCTTTGGTGAAAGCCCTGTGGACACCGGATTCTAAGCTCAAAGACAGGGCCCTCCAATCTTTTGTAGTTTAAAGAGTTCCTCCAAATAAGTTGGGTGATCATAGCAGCTTTAAAGTCATGAGACATGTTGTTAAAAATGGAAAACAAATGATTATTTTCTTATTAGAAAAAATACAATGTTTTGAAACCACCCGTATCAAAAGAATATAATAAATATCCAGTAAGACCAAAAGTTGTAGGATAATTTTCCTCATTCAATATGACCATATTTACTAGATGAGATAGATAAATAGATAACAAACCACAACATCTTTTATCATATTTGTGATTTGTCTGTATGTTTTGAATATATGGATTTAGTATTAATAGAGAGAAATATAAAAACTAGAATGTGTTCATTTGGTTATGAAGGGAAATGTATTATTATTATTATTATCCTTTATTTGTGATGTGCCAGGTATCTATGCTTTAATTCAGCAATGATGTATGATATTGCATGTTTACAGGAGTATTGTCATTAATTTTAATATGACAAACATTTGTAAATGAGTAGAATGATAATTTTATGTTTAGTATCAATTTATAAACAAATATACACTTTATGCAAAACAACATTTATTTATAACTAGCGACTTGCCCGTCAAAAAATTACGGCAATGAGATGTGTATGTTTGGAAAGTTGTTTAGTTATTAATATACGTATTTGACACTTGTAATATTTTAGTTATGATGAAATAAGTAGTATTGTGATATTAAACATGTTTATTCTTGTAAAATGTTCTTTCGGTGAACAGTAACTGTTAAAGCATTTTGTATTAAAAGTATTAACATTTGAATGTAAGAGCAGTTGAACTTTAAATTAATCAGTATTGTAAACTTGAGGTAATGTTTTTTTAACATGCAAGTTCTATCTCAAAAATTGTTAACTTAAATATACATTGAATCCAGAGGAATGCAAACAGTAAAAACCCTCCTTGAAACGTAGCCAATTGTATCAGAGAGGCGGAAAAATTAATTCCTTCCTGACCCCATGAACTGGTGATCAGATTACTCCCTGGATTAATGTTTAACATAAAAGACAACATTTACATTGTGACTTAAAACGTGGTTGAGCTCTTAACATGAACTTTGTAATATGTCTAAGTAAGGAGCTTGAAAGTATATATTTGAAACTTGAACTGTCTTATCTGTCTAAGTAAGGAACTTGAAAATATTGTTTTCAAACTTGTAACATTAGAAACAGTAACAGTTAATTTACATTTTAACATGATTTGCGAAAATAATGCAAGGCAAGTGTTTTGTGAGGCTAATGATATATAAACAGTACTTCCATTAATTATGACTGAATTGTTTATTCATTTGTATTTTTGAATGGTTGACCTTTGTTTGTTGCTATAGTAATTGTTTTAAATCGCACATATAGTTTGGTCTCTGGAAAAGTGGTTCTCTAAAAAGAGAACGCAAGAACTTAAACTTGTTGCACGCTGTTTAAGCACTGTTCTGTATGTGTTTGACAATTTAATGTACTTTAACAGGAAAATATTGTTTTTGTAAATGTAATTTCTGTTGCGTAATAATGACCTTTTGATGGCAACGGACATTTGTGTGTATTTGTTTTAAAAATGTGGTTGTTATATTGTGTTTTTTTATATTTTTTCATTTGCTTTTAAATTTGTTTTGCATGGCTTTTATATCTTTAATGAAAAGTTAAAGTACCTCATAGTAGACAATGTTTTTAGTAAAAATACGTCCATCTTCTAATAAATCACCTTGACTTTCATTCTTTTCAATGTAAACTTTAATAGCATTTGGATTTTTGCACCGTGATAAAGCAACGTACAATTGGCCATGTGCAAATACTGGTTCTTGTAAGAAAATACCCACAGATTTGAACGTTTGTCCCTGTGATTTATTAATGGTCATGGCAAATGCCATAATGATGGGAAATTGTCTTCTTTGAAGTATAAAAGGGAGACTACTTTCACTTGGTGCTAAATCTATTCTTGGTATGAAAACTCTCTCTCCTTTATGGATACCAGTTAAAATTTCAGCATCTATGAAATGGTCCTTTAATTGTTGAACAATTAATCTTGTCCCATTGCATAGGCCTTTTTTGGGGTTCATATTTTGCAGTAACATGACAATTGCACCTTTCTTTAGCTGCAAAATATGTGGTGGCATTCCAGAAGGAGTTAGTGAGTTTATGAATTCAGTGGAAAAGTTTGCCTGACTTTCATTGTCATCAGCAAGTACAGAATCAGCACTGTGATCATTTCTTTGTGGTGCATTAATTTTTTTTAAGATTTCACTTTTGAGGATTATTGCATCCTTATTTTTACACCTTAGAATGACTTGGTTGGCAAGCTCTGAATATTCCTGGTTATTTATGCTACCTTCAAATATAGCCGATATAATATCTTGGTGACAAATCATATGAGGTGGGATCTGCACAGTGTCGTCAGGTAAATGTGGTATTTTTTCTGTTCTACATTCTCCAATTTTAATAAGCCAATCCTTGAAATCAGTTTGGCCTTCGGATCTCATGTTTTGTTGCAGTTGAAGATGGGTAAAATGTTTCCATAGTGTGCTTGACTTTATACGGGTTTCGATAATGTCAGTTCGATTTCCATGTACAACGACAGGTAATGTTTGTCTAAAATCGCCACCTAACAACATTACTTTTCCACCAAATGGAAAAGTATTATCCATGACTTCACAAAGCAAACGGTCAATACATTGGAGGGCATAGCATGACATCAATGTGGCCTCATCTATTATAATTAATTTACTTTGTTTTATATAGTTTTGCTTGTAATGATGTCATGCGAATATCTGACACAGAGCTTTCTAAAATAGGCACTGGCAGTTTAAAGCCTCTATGTACAGTTCTTCCACCTTCTAACAAAAGTGCAGCAATTCCAGTAGTGGCAAATGGCAGTGCAATTTGACCATGTGCTCGTACAGAACTCATTAATAAATTATATAGATAAGTTTTTTCTGATGCGCCAGGTCCATCAAGATAGAAATAACGCTCTGTGACCATGTCATCATCTATTGCATTTTTAATGGCATTAAATGCTTGCAATTGTAACGTATTTAAAGTTGCAAGTCTTTCTTCTGTTATTTCTACTTGTAGTTGAATGTCATAGTCTTCAAAGTTTATGTCATCTATAAGACCTGGATCAGGCAAATTAAAACTTGCACAACTTAATCCATGAGTTAAAAATACTTCTTGGATTTCCATTAACGCTTTTAAGTGTGCAATAGGTTCATTGTATCGTCGCATAAAGTCTTCAGCCATATTAGTTTTAAATGTGTCCCACAAAGCTAATGCATTTGGAGCATTTGAGAAGGTACAAATAAATGCAAATTGTTCTCTCATCTGCCGTGGCATTTGACATTGTGCTGCTTCTTCTAAACATCTTTCCCATTCTGTATCATCAGCTAGTAAGTTTCTGTGTCTTGCAGCTAAATGGAAGGATTCATATACTATGTCATTAACAGTTCTTAAGTGTTCAAAATTTTGTGCTCCAGGAACATTAAAAGTAATATTCATAAGCAAAAACGTTCAACATATCTTGGACTGACAGTGTAAATTCTTGGGATTATTTTATTTCCTCTGCTTTTTCTAGGTGTCCATAATCCATTCACAAAAACATAGTGATATGGAATTTCAATATATAAGAATTGTGTTGCTTCTGAATCTGTGGAATGTAATTCAAACCATGCAGTTAGTGTAGTGTGACGAAGTTCACTTTGGGCCAATGCATTACTTTCATTTCCAGCATGGAAATACACTAAATGTCTTTGTGGCAAATGTACTGCTAATCTATATACTGCATGTGATCTATCATGCATTTCAAATTTTAAAAGCCGCCACATGGCTTCATCATGTACTAACTCACTACTTTCAGGGTTGTCTGCACTTTTGACGACTACAGTAGCTGCATCACAGCCTTTGTAAATATATTTGAACACTTATTTAATGGTTTTGATGGAAGTGCAGGCTTCTACATTAATGTGTGCGTTATACTTCATGAGTAAATGTGGATTGTAGGGTACTACATATCTATTGTCAACTTTTTTGCCATGAATAATGGCACTATCTCCTTCTCTTCTTTTATAAAGTGGATAGCCATCACAATTGGCATAGATTTTGTCTCTATAATCTTTTGGAAAATCTTTGGAACATTTATTATTTTCCATACATGGTGTTTGTGGATTAAGCTCACCACAGGGTCCATAAATCATGCGATGAGTAACAATCTCATATAGTCTACCATATAGTTCTGGACCTAGTGGTTCTGAAACAATGACTGCATCCACTTTCTCAGCAGTATCTAATTTATCTTTTTCTTGAAGTTTTATGAGAAGATGTGCATGTGGAAGGCCTCTTTTTTTAAATTCAATGGTATATACATAAGCAAGACATTTGCCAAATAAGTGACTTATAGTGATGACACGTATTCATTAATTTAATTTAATCTTAAAAACTCTGGCTACTAAATCTGGTCTATCGGAAGGACTTTGGCCCAGAAGTAAATGTTGTGTAATTTCTGGCCATTGGGGATTACATGTAAATGTAAGAAATAAATCGGGTTTGCCAAATTTGGTGAAAATAGCCATAGCATCATTGTATCTTTCTCTCATATTTCGAGGAGATCCTTGAAAGGAAGATGGTAAAATGATGGCTTTGCCAGCTGTCATGTCTCTGCTTGTAGCCACCTCAGCAACATAGACCATTAGTCCAGAATATTGTTCTACACGTAGTTTATCTTGTTGATATTTTATAAAGTTTAAATTTTTTGGCCTCAACTTGCAAAAAGGAATCAATCATCCATTGTTGTGTCGGTTTTCCACCACACAAAATTGGATTAAATGTATTTCGAATGGCAATTTGAGCTACTTTAAATTCAAGCACAGAAACATTATTTCGTATTCTGGCTTTAGCATTTGGGTAACTGGGAAGTGTTAATTTTGGTTGCCAACCTGCTTCTCCGTGTGGGAAAAAAATGTGATATGTCATTGGATCTAAATTTGGACTTAAGATACTGACATTAATGAATGGTTGCTCCTCATTTCTGGGATATATTCTAATGTCTCTTTAAAATGGTGGTTCTCCTTCATCATTTTGAAACACCATTGCAACCTCATTTGATGTTGGCAAGTTGTAACAACGTTTATCAGTATATCTGTCTCTTTTAAGCACCATATTGTCCTTTGGCATTGGTAATTGATGTCTTTGTGCATGAAGTTGTTTTTCATTTTCTACTTCTGCCAATTTTTTATAAGCTTTAGTGTAGGGGTTATTCTCCATAATGTTATCAAGCTCTATAAAAACAGTGGGTAACATTTTTTATTTTCTTCCAGCTGCATACATTGATCAACAGCTTCCATTGTATCTAGGACATATAGTTGAGCAAATTTTCTTTGCTCTCTTTCCTCTGGATGTAAATGGAAAGTACGATGATAAATTTGGCCTTGGACTTTAAAACAGTAAGGACCATGTCCTGGTACATTAGCAGCTAATGTTGCCCCCATAGATGACAAAGGATATGGTACTATTGTGGGATCTTATGTTTGTCTTTAAATGTTTGTAGTTTGGAAAAGCAGGTTCAGTCATAATGTTTTGTAAATAGATTGGAAATTATTTTCTTTCTGGAAGTTTAACTTGCCTTTTTGACAGCAACTAATAAATTGGCCATCTCTGGGTCTCTCCTGTTTAAAATAATAAGCCTCACAAAACTGACATTGAGTATTCATGTCCCCACAATTATGAACCTCTACTGCTATAGACTTGAGTAAAGGACAATTTGCAAAGCATATATCAGTTTCATTTTCAAATTCATCAGGTGAAATGTCATGTGATGTTTCAGGAACAGGTTCTAAATGCTTTGTTTTTTTGGTGGCTTTTTTTGGTATATCTTTTATTGGTTTAAGTAAAATGTCATCTGATGTTTGAGGAACAGGTTCTAAATCCTTTGTTTGCTTAGTAGCTTTTTTTGGTGTATCTTTAATTTTTGCAGCTGATAGTCTTTTGCTTGCAATTCTTTTGCGTTCTTTTTCTCGTCGAATTTCCTTCTCCTCTGGTGTCTGCTGGTTGGCCCATCTCTCTTGTCTTTCTCTAGTTTGACGTCTTTTCTTTTCTTGTTTGCTCTCGTTAGTAGCCATGTTAATCTGTAAAAGAAAATAATGTATAATTAGTTTAGTTTGAGATGTTAAGTTTGTTTTTTACATGTTTTATTACCAACAGTTTGTTTATATGTGCTTGTAGTTCATTGTAGCGGTACTTTCTTTGTACTGTTAAATAATTGTTTTTTATTTTTTTGGTCTTACTTTCTGTCGTAGGTTGTAATTTTTGCCTTACATGAATAGCACACTTGAACTGACACTAACACTCAAGGAACTGACACTATACCTTCATCTACATGTAGTAGGTGTCTAGTGTTAATTGAAATTTATATTTTTGTTGTTTTGGCAATTGATTTTTTTGTTGTACTTTTAACTTACAGGCATAGTAGAGGGCAAAAATTAGTCTTTGTAATTTTTACTACAGGGGATTGTCATAATAGTATTTTGATATTTTATTTAAAGGCTTATATGTTCGGGCAATGACATTTTTTTATTTTTTCTTGGGTGTTAGTACTATTTGTTGTAGTATTCTATTTTATGTGTGTGTTTAGGTTTTATGCTTAATATTGTACATTACGACTGGTAATTGAGAATGATAAATGTTATGTAGTGTGTGTTTTGACACTTTTGTGGACTATGCTGTTTTCTTTTTTTTTGTGTGTAGATTTAAGTTTGGGTTTAATGTTAAACATTGTTGTTCGTAAATGACAAATAATAGGTAAATGACAAATGTGTCACTAATATTTTGGTAAAGGTTATAATTATTCTGTGTTATTGTTTTTTTTTTTGTTTTTTTTTCTGTTGACTTGGATGCAGAGCAAACATGTTTATTTAGTTTTCTCTTTTTTTACTTGTTATACTGTACCTTGGTTGAAGTGTGATTTCAAGCAGAATCTTTGTTGTTCCGCTGTTGAAAGTCTTCGTCCGATGCTCTTCACGCAGTGTCTGTTGTAAAAGAAAAATTTAAATGTTATTTGATTTGAACGTATTTGTAATGAATAGCATATTTCATTGTTTTGGTCTATTGTATCTGTTATGGTGAATTTTTCTGCTATGCTGTTTTTTGTGCAACCTTTTAAAAATACTTTAATTGTATTTGTATATTCCAGTTATCCTTTTTTTTACTGTTATTATTACTGTTTTTCTTATTTTGGATATGCTCGCAATGTTTTTAGCATTATCCTGTTTTGTGTTCAGCACTTTTGGTATGCTAATTTAGGCTTCTTTGTAAGGCTTATAGCTTCTTAAACAGTAAAGAAGAATATTAATTTACTTTGCTATGTGTTTGTGTGATTTTTGGTACAATCCTGTTTTGTGTCCACCATATGTTGCAAACTTTATTTGCTTATTTAGTCTTTTTTATGAGGATTAAATGTTGTTGTATATTGAAAACGAATGTTTTTCCTATTTTGGATATGATCACAATGTTTTTAGCATTATCCTGTTTTATGTCCACCACTTTTGGTATGCTTATTTAGCCTTCTTTGTAAGGCTTATAGGTTCTTAAACAGTAAAGAAGAATATTATTTAACTTTTCTATCTGTTTCTGTGATTTTTGGCACAATCCTGTTTTGTGTCCACCATATTTTGTCTACTTTATTTGTTCAATTAGTGTTCTTTATGAGTATTCAGTCATGTTGGACAGTACAAATCAATGTTATTTGCCATTTCTATATCATGTTGTGCTTTTTTTTTATCCTGTTTTGTGTTCACCACTTTTTGGTTGCTGCATTTGGCTTGTGGGTGATGGTTGGAGGTTATTTTACAGTAAAGAGGAGGAATAGTTTTGTTTTATGTATGTTGCCAATGTTTCAGATGCTATCCTGTTTTGTGGCCACCTCTTTTTTTTGGGTTTCTGTGAAACTGTCTGTCTTCCTAAATTGTATCGGTCTTTGTGAAGTTTGTTGAACTGTGTTTTGTTCCTTATTCAATTTATATGTATTTTTTTTTTATTTTACTTGAAATTGTTATATTGGCGGCCATTAAACATATATAGTTCCTTTATTTTTTATACTTTACCTTGATTGAAGTGTTGTTCTTGTCTGAATGACAGAGGGTCCCCTCCTGCCAATCTTAATCCGCCGGTCTTCTTGTAGTGTCTGTTTGAAAAAGAAAGTGAAATGGTTAATTGTATATTTCTTCTTTTTGATTTAGCAAAGCATGGTCTTTTTCAGCATGAAATCTATTTTTCTATCTTACCTCTTCTTCTTTCTTTCTGTTCTTTAAAAGGGATTCTCTCTCACAGTGCACGGTGCAAATTCTTGCGTGACGCTGTTGATGCAGAGTATGTTTGAATAGTAAAAAAAGGGCAAAGATTCAGTTTTAGGTTCCATATGTATTAGTGTCATATTTTGTTTTTGCGTTGAGTTGCAGTAAATTAATGTAATTTAAATATACTTGTTTAATTAGTTTCGGTTAACATTAGTTTGTTTTAGGGCCTACACACATAAATGTGCGTGTCACATGTCACTATACATGAATCACATTTTCATAGTTAAAGTTTTTTTTTTTTTGTCCTGCCTTGATTCTCTCAGTTGTAATTTGCACAGTGTAAAGTAGGAAATTAGGAAATAATTCTCTTCTCAAGTAACAGCAGCAGTTACTATCTAGTCACTCCGTTCATCACCTGAGTAGAAATGTAGAATTTTCTGGAAAGAAGGCAGTATTTATAAACGTTCAGGTGCCTCAGACCGTTAGAACGCAATACGCATGCGCTATTTGCATTCCAGCTTACAATTTGCGTTCCATCTCTGTGGTATGTGCCGCATAGTATGTGTTTCAGTTTTGCTAGTCACTGTAGTATTGTTACGTCTGTAGCCTCGTTTTCGTTTTGTTCGGCGGCCATTTTTTCTCTTGCTTAGGTGATTTTAAACTTGTTTTTTGGACTTAAATGGACGTGTAAATTAACTTTTCAAGGTGCTGAATGCCCCCCATTGCTGTAAGTAAGCTTTTTATGTGTTCGTTGTGTTTATGTATTGTGTTTCTGCTGTTTTCATGCGCCGTTTTTGGCAGGTTTTATAGCGAGGCAATGTGTTATAGCGAGGCAATGCTATAGAGAATCAGAACTTTAACAGTGGTCCGACTGGCAAAAAAAGCATTATAACAAGGCAATTCTATAGAGAATCTGAACGTTAACAGGGGTCTGGCTGGCAAAAACAGTGTTATAGTGAGGCAATGCCATAGAGAATCAGAACTTTAACAGGGGTCCGACTGGCAAAAACAGCGTTATAGCGAGGCAGTGTTGTAGAGAATCTGAACGTTAACAGTGGTCCGACTGGCAAAAAAAGCATTATAACGAGGCAATGCTATAGAGAATCTGAACGTTAACAGGGGTCTGGCTGGCAAAAACAGTGTTATAGCGAGGCAGTGCTGTAGAGAATCAGAACGTTAAAAGGGGGCTGGCAGGCAAAAACAGCGTTATAGTGAGGCAATGCTATAGAGAATCAGAACGTTAAAAAGGGTCCAACTGGCAAAAACAGCGTTATAGTGAGGCAATGCTATAGAGAATCAGAACGTTAAAAAGGGTCCGACTGGCAAAAACAGCGTTATAGCGAGGCAGTGCTGTATAGAATCAAAACGTTAACAGGGGTCCGACTCGCAAAATTTCTGTTTTTGCAGCCTCAATTACTGCAAAAACAGTAATTGATCCTGAAAAAAGACCTTTTGCGATCTCCTCTAATCCTTGTAATATGTGGATTTATTGTTAATTGATCCAGAGGAAAGCAAACATACAACAGAACATCCATTGTGTCACATACAGTATATCTCCCTGATAAGTATGTTCTGGATTTCAAAGGCTGTCTCCATGAGAGCGATCAGAAAAGTCAAGAGCCCCTGGTTTAGACAACGGGTCTTTTGACTCCACTTTCTGGGTCAAAATAACTTATTGATTCATCTAGTAGTTAATATCACCAGTTACCTGTTACAGGATACATAAAGCTGATTAACATGTTCTGGGACAAAGTTCCACAAGATTTAAACTCCATGAGCCACATTCAATTGAAGTTTCAGGAGATTCTGGAGCCTGTAAGTTAGGTTGCAAGCTAAATTGCTATTCAATTGTCGTCTTTTTGCGGGCTTCGATCGGCTTTCGAGTTACAGGCTTGAAAAAATGGCGATGGTTACCTCGTAACTTACAGTCTCCAGAAGCCTTTGATCTATCACTTTCACAAGGCTAAAATCGCAATTAGCTATTCAGTAGCTCAATTTCCCCAAGCCCGCAAATGTTTTCACACCCTTAAACGGCAAATGAAGGAGAAAATCCAACGAGTGCTAGAGAGGATCCCCAAGCGGGTGTAAATGCAAATAAAAAAGCACTACTGCACTGTAAATAACGGGTAAGGGATGATAGACATTAGAATTAATTGCACAACAGTCTCAAGCTTGCAAATCTTCAAGAAATTTGATTTTTGTGTGTGTCATTTCGGGGTTAAATCGATCTCAGGTATCAATTTGTTATTACAAATCAGGCCACCCATATGGACTAGAACAGTATTGGCATTTATTTTCATAATTCTTTATTTTGAGGGTTGCAAGTCTGATTGTATA
The DNA here is from genome assembly GCA_027410445.1 of Discoglossus pictus. Classification (NCBI taxonomy): domain Eukaryota; kingdom Metazoa; phylum Chordata; class Amphibia; order Anura; family Alytidae; genus Discoglossus; species Discoglossus pictus. The sequence goes on from CM050169.1 coordinate 227,540,337, forward strand.
TCGGACCCCCAAACCTAATTGAATGAAATGTAACCTCCATATTTTACTGCCGTAATAATGACAGTCTCATTTACTATTGGCTGATTCAAAATGGGAGGTTACAGGCTTTCTTAAGGCTTTCATATTCCTGCCCTGAACTGCTCCGAACTAGTACATGGTTTACGGTTTTGGCTTGGGACCCGTAACTTGGGAGCTTGAGCAATTGAATAGCATTGAAATCGGACACCAACGGGAGCCCCCAACTCACTCACAGACTTCCGTCTGTCTGCGATTGAGTTGCGGGCTTCCAATTGAATATGGCCCCATGTTCTCTGGGCAATCTGTAAAGTGTCAGCGATGTAAATGTTATACCACATGTACATTTACAAAATGGTCACACGATACATAGTATTGATCACACTGAAATTTCTTAAAGGGTCACAGTATTCCTTTATTAAATATATACCATTTAGAGGAACAATATTTGAAAATAGACAAAATGTTTTAGAAGGTGTAAAAAAATTTTTTAATGGAAAATGCATTACTTTAGAAGGACTCACTCTTCTGAGAATACAGGCAGAATCAACCAAGAAAAAAAATTTGAGCAACAACTTTTGCAATAATTGCAGAAAGAAATATTAACAGCGCGCTCAATGCGCTCAGCGCGAGACTCGCAATGAGCGCTGAAGCATCTCGGAACACCAACAAAAATAATCTCTGAACCAAACACCATTACCTGCCTTACAATCTTATTGCCGTCGTTTTGAAGGGCAAGTCGCAAGTTATTTATAATGGTGATTTATTCACACTTTGTGATTACTGGACTTTCAGGATATTCTGAATACTGACTTTACTGAACTGTCAGAATATTCTCAATAATTTACATATGTTATATATAAGTCACTTCCATTGTTTTCCATTTCTCCATTGGGATTTGCAAATTACTTTTAATTCAAGATACAGCAGTTCCATATAGTTTTGTACAATTTATTTCATTCTAAATGGACCTTGTGAATGCATTGTGATTAATTGTGTCCTTATGGTGCTTTCATATCCCAACAGAAATGCATTTCAATTAGTTTTTGGCCATATTGCGATTCCGTAGATTATTTGGGAAAAAACTATACTCCAAAACCCAGTCATGATACCCAAAACACAGAGGCCTCTGATTTTGTTTGGCTTATTTGGAAAAAAAACAAATTCGCAACAGAAGACCAGTTACAATTGTCTCCTGCTACTGGCTCACCGGACCACTGGGCACAGATCTAAACAAACACAGCTTTTATAATTTTACATAAAGACAATGGGATAATCCATTCTCATCCATCCTTGAAAATGAAACATTCACACCAACAGCCAATAAATGGTTATTTATATTATGATATCCAATAAGATTTAGCACATGTCTTGGTACGTCACACTAGATGTGCAAAAATACTTTTATTTATTATCTCTGCACATGAGCTGGCCTTGTAGAGCTACTGAAATACATATTTGTTTATGCTAAATAGTTGTTTGCTGTCTCTAGAACAGATTTATTAAGAAAGACTTGTTTACAGTTATAGAAAAAAACAAAAAACAATGATTTTAACTAAATGCATAATTAACTTTTACATACCTAACGGCCTGTAATGGACTGAGTACTTTTTCAGGGCTAAAGTTCACAAGTGTTACAAAAGTGATTAATGCTATATATATATACACTAAATAATGTAAGGATATTTGTATTATTTCCACAACAAGATCTCCACAAAACGGATTACAACTAATTTTGTCCACATTTCGATCTTGTAGTTTTACAGGAAGTAAGGGTATTGTAACGGCTACCCCGGTAGTGAGAGGGTACCAGCCGTTGGAGACGTCCTTTTCTGAAGCAAGGTGCTGTGCAGTAATGAAATGTTTATTCCCATCCACGATATCCCATTGTATAATCCAGGAGTGCAGTAAAATGTGGCAGAGTAACGGTACCATAAATCCCCCCCAAAGAACGAGACGATGCTACGTTTTGAAGGGTCAAGTAGAACTATATTTTAATGACAGGGAATCTCCTTTTATGCAATGTTGCCCTCTGAAGGGCTACACCCACATAATTATCACAACAGCCAATTATCTGCATGGTTCAACCCCCACGTCTTCTCCCCTCAGATAACAGGTAACACAATTAAAACAGACACAATTTTAACCACATTCTGGATGTACCCCAAATACAGGGGGTACACCTTTAAGTCCCGCACCATTCAATATCTCTCACCCAGGGGAACAACATATACAAAAATGGCATGAATCAGACCAGGGGTTCAAAAGTTAGTAAAAGTATGTTTTTACACATAACACACAGACATTGCACATATCCCCCACACAATACACATATAGGACAATAGGTGTCACACCTCCCTGGCAACTTGGATACAATCAGACATTAATTAGATCATTCTTTGTTCTTATCAGAGAATGAAAACACTTTGGAAAATGCAAGGATCCTTTACAACTTTCTTATCTCTTGAACCTCTGTAACAGGATTATCTATTAGCCTAGGTCTGCAAAAGTCTGGCTAATATTCTGAGCCAATATATTCTGTAGAACATCAACCAATATATATATAGTAGGATCATATTTTAACCATAATAATCATAAAACAGTTTAAAACAGTGATGGGTTCCGCTACACACCTCCCCCGTGACCATAAGCCGGCATACACGGTCTGATCCTAACGGATCGGCTAGGGGATGTCCGGACAAAAGTATTTGTTGGTCAATTCTCTAGTTTGACAACCCATCAGCATTACTGCAATAAACATTTCAAGGAGAGGGAAAATACATTTTACAAACTGGTTTCAGACAATTAAATAATTAGGCAGAAAAGCATCAGCCTTCCAAATGAACTGAAGTCCTTTAGCAAAACCATCCCAAGTTGCAGAGTACATTCCTCCCCCAGCTCGTGGTCGGGCCGCTATTGCACAGGGCCCACTGTTCTTCTCCTGTACACCCACCCAAAAAAATCCAGGATCCCATCCCAACAGTCCAGTATCCCAATGTCCAAAAGGTGGGCCACAATCTCTGTCCCATAGAAACCCCTTTCCATATAAAACGTTCCCGCTCATCCCCTCTATCGTCGGCTAATGCTCGGTACTTTTGGAGGGTGGGGTCCTGTCTAGTTTCCTTCACAAGCTCTTCGGGGGTGTCCCACGCTATGGGTCTCTCTGTGGCATTAGTGCTAAGTGTCTGCTTGTGGCTTACCTGGGTCTCCCGACCTGTTGTAGGAACGTCCTCGGTACGGGTCTGTGAGCGGGTGGTCACGGGACAAGCAGCAGCAGTCGTGGGTAAAAAGGCTGAGGCTAGAGGGCCAATATCGTTGCCCAGCACGACCTCAGCAGGTAAATTGTCCATGATGCCTACTGTGGTCTTTCCCGACCCGACTCCCCAATCCAAGTGTACCTGGGCGGTGGGTAAGCGAAAAACAGCCCCCCCTGCGACACGAACAGCAACGGTACGATTAGATACATGTTCTGGTTTCACAAGATGTTTCTGCACCAAAGTGATGGTAGCGCCAGTGTCTCTTAAGCCTTGTGCTATCTGTCCATTCACACGCACCTCTTGACGGTGATGCTGGCGGTTATCCGGGGAGGCAGCCTGTACGGGGTTGGCCTCATACAAGATTCCCAAACACTCCTCAGGGCTCCCTTTGATTTTCAGGCAGTGAGCAGCAGAGGGACGTGATGGCGGGGTCTCTGTGTGGGGTGTTGTGCGCCTCCATTTGTTATTGGCTGATCTCAAAGAGCAATAACGGGCAATATGCCCTGTGTTGCTGCAGCGATGGCACGTCATTTTGTAAGAATCCCGGGGTTGGTGGTTAGACCCCTGAGGCCGTGGCGGTCCTGGGGGTACTGGGGCCCGAAATTCTGTGCTTGCAGCGGGCATTGAGGTGCGTGGCTCTGCTCTAGAGGTTGGTCGTGTGGACCCTTGGCTCACCTTTCTGGACTCTGCGTATTCGTCCGCTAGCCGTGCTGCCTCGATTAAGTTAGCAGGGCGACGATCTCTCACCCAATCCTGTATGTCTGCCGCCAGATCTTGGAAGAAATGTTCCATCAGGAATAGCTGTAGTACTTCCTCTCCTGTGTTGGCATTGCACCCTCGCACCCAATGTGATGCCACCCTTTGTATATTGCTGGCCCATTCCATGTGGGAGTCTGCAGACTTCTTTTTAGACTCCCTGAAGCGACGGCGATAAGTTTCTGGGGTGACGGCATATCTGGTGAGCAGTGCAGCCTTCACCCGGCAATACTGCGCAATATCTTCCTCAGTAAGCGCCCGAAAAGCCTCATTTGCTTTTCCTGATAGCTTTCCAGCCAAAATAGTGACCCATTGGTCTGGTGGTACCTGGTGTAGTGAGCACTGCCTCTCGAAGTCAGCCAAATATCCATCAATTTCTTCCTCACTTTCCACAAACGCTTTGAAGGCAGTGAAGGGTATTTTCTTTACTGTAGCAGCGGGTGGGGGAGTATTAACTGTATGTTCCAGGGGTTGTCTAGCTCTTGCCAGTTCAAGTTCGTGCCCCCTCCTATTTTGTATCTCCGTTCTCGCTTCCCGGAACAGCTGATCTATTAGCTCCACGGATGTTGCTGGGTACATGGATAATCTCCGCTGAACCAGGTTTGTAATTTCCTCCTCCTCGCTGGCAGGGGAAGGTTGGTCCACGACCTCCATGGATCGATCCATCTCGTCCAGCTCCAGTAAGTCAGCTATCAGCTCTCTCCGTGGTCGGTTGCTGGCACTCCTTCCTCTGGTTTCCAAGAGATCCTTTAGTGTGGATCTTTTCAGTTTAGCGTACTGGGATTCCATTCAGCACTTGCGTTGGGGATGAAAAGGACCATCCCACCGCTGCCACCAATGTAACGGCTACCCCGGTAGTGAGAGGGTACCAGCCGTTGGAGACGTCCTTTTCTGAAGCAAGGTGCTGTGCAGTAATGAAATGTTTATTCCCATCCACGATATCCCATTGTATAATCCAGGAGTGCAGTAAAATGTGGCAGAGTAACGGTACCATAAATCCCCCCCAAAGAACGAGACGATGCTACGTTTTGAAGGGTCAAGTAGAACTATATTTTAATGACAGGGAATCTCCTTTTATGCAATGTTGCCCTCTGAAGGGCTACACCCACATAATTATCACAACAGCCAATTATCTGCATGGTTCAACCCCCACGTCTTCTCCCCTCAGATAACAGGTAACACAATTAAAACAGACACAATTTTAACCACATTCTGGATGTACCCCAAATACAGGGGGTACACCTTTAAGTCCCGCACCATTCAATATCTCTCACCCAGGGGAACAACATATACAAAAATGGCATGAATCAGACCAGGGGTTCAAAAGTTAGTAAAAGTATGTTTTTACACATAACACACAGACATTGCACATATCCCCCACACAATACACATATAGGACAATAGGTGTCACACCTCCCTGGCAACTTGGATACAATCAGACATTAATTAGATCATTCTTTGTTCTTATCAGAGAATGAAAACACTTTGGAAAATGCAAGGATCCTTTACAACTTTCTTATCTCTTGAACCTCTGTAACAGGATTATCTATTAGCCTAGGTCTGCAAAAGTCTGGCTAATATTCTGAGCCAATATATTCTGTAGAACATCAACCAATATATATATAGTAGGATCATATTTTAACCATAATAATCATAAAACAGTTTAAAACAGTGATGGGTTCCGCTACAGGTATTTAAACCATCTGGAACTACGGTGCACCTTTACAAACAAATTAGCCTTTGATAAGGCTGGTCAACAGAAAAATAGGGATAATAACATATATCTGTCATATCCGCCACCTTACAATAGATCAGGTGTTTTTTTCACATGTTTAATGGAGCTTTCTACTGGTGTGTGTTGGTTGGACACTATGGGCCATATTCAATTCCAACTCGATCGAAGACAGCCGAATGTCTGCGGGTGTGTTGCGGGCTCTAGTTGGTCTACGATTGTGATGCTATTCAATTGCTCAAGCCCGCAAGTTACGGGCATCAAGTAAAAACGTGTTCAGAGCAGTTTAGGGCAGGAACATGATCAATTAAGCAAGACAATAACCGCCCATTTCGATTCAGCCATTAGAAAATGAGACAACATTATTACGGCAGTAAAACATGGAGGCTACATGTCAAGCCATTAGGTTCAGGGGTCCAATATGCGATCAGACTCGCAAATCTTCACAATAATGAATTATAAAAAAAATGAATGCCAATACTGTTCTAGTCCATATGGGTGGCCTGATAGGTATGAACTCATTGATACCCGAGATTGATTTAACCCAGAAGTAAAACAAAAATAATATTAATATCCTGCCGATTTGCGAGCTTGAGACTGTTGTGCAATTCATTCTTATGTCTATCATTTCTTTCCCCGGTATTTACAGTTCAGTATTGATTTTATATTAGCATTTACAGTGCTACGTAGGATTTTCTTCTTCATTTGAGATTTACGGATGGGAAAACATTTGTGGGCTTGGGGAAATTGAGCAACTGAATAGCGAGTTGCGATTTTAGCTTTGCGAAAGTTACGAGTTTAACCATCCTTATTTTTTCAAGGCAATAACGCAGAAGCCATTCCGGGTCTGCAAAAAGATGCCAATTGAATAGCAAAATAGCTTGCAACCTCGCTTATGGGCTCCTGCATCTCCCGAAGCCTCAATTGAATAGGGGCCTATATATCCTCACCTTGTGGGGGACTGTTCCTTTGTTTCAAGCGGTAGGAATGGCTTAGCTGGTGTGGTTTGGATCATCTAAGGACTGTATGAATCCAATACTTTCCCTTACATATCTGATTCAAATATAGGAGATTATATGACATTGCACAGAAGCAGCTATTATTGTTAATACGGTGCTTTTTTGGATTTTTAATAAATTGTAAATAAAGTTCCTAAGTTTTATCTAGAAGTCTATTTCCACTGGCTGAAGAGGAGATACTAGAGCGTCAATTAAGAAAGAAGAATATACATTATTCAATCAACAAATCATCAGCAGCTCTATGCTGAGATCTTATACAGCAATGTCTGGCTCCTCCTGCTTCGTGCTGCAGAGCGCTATACAACCTATAATTCCTTTTAGTTCAAGGAATACAGATTGCTACAATGTGTTACAATGTTTAGCTGCCTGTGAATGGCCAAGATGAATTATGAATGTTATGCTAATTTTAGCTTGGATATGCAGGGGTGTTAACTCTGAAAAGCAACTGCTTGCAAACTCAAGACATTTAGCAAACATCAGGATGAGTTTGTTAATTTTTATTTTGGTATTTGTTCATGCAAACAAAATATTTGAATGCACTACTGATTCTCCTCTATCAAATGCACTCATAATCCATGAAAATTAAATATGCCTTTAACATTGAGTAGCAGGCCAGCCTTTGAACTTTATGCATGATGTATTCTGTATATAAGTTGAATAAATATGGTGAATATACAATCTTGTCACACCCATGGATGGATCCATAACTAGGCAAGTTAGGCATCTGCTTAACGGCTCATTGCTCTAAGAGGGTGCATCATTTTGAATAAACAAAATCAATATATTTTATTGCTGTGGCTTTATTTCCGAACTGTGTGCTTGTGAGGAGCTTGGTTAGGAAAGCAGGCATGTGTGGCTTAACAGACTGCTGTGGGTCGTGTATATGTGTGATGTGAGTACCGCCTCAGGCACCTAAAATTAACCTCATCATGAGCCTCTATGTAACCCCATCACTTATGGGGGTCTATATAGCGGAGAATTTAAAATGTTGATGTGCTGCAGGGGTTAAAAAAAAAAAATACAAATTTAATAAAGAACAAAACAACACAGTTCAACAAACTTCACAAACAACTTTACAATTTATAAAGAAAGACAGTTTCAGAAAAAAAAAAAAGGTGGCCACAAAACAGGATAGCATCCGAAACATTAGCAACATACATAAAGCAAAAGTATTCCTCCTCTTTACTGTAAAATTACCTCCAACCATCATCCATAAACCAAATGCAGCAACCAAAAAGTGGTGAACACAAAACCAGATAAAAATAAAAAGCACAACATGATATAGAAAAGGCAATTAACATTCATTTTTACTGTCCAACATCATTGAATACTCATAAAGAAGACTAATTAAGCAAATAAAGTATGCAAAATATGGTGGACTCAAAACAGGATTGTACCAAAAATCACAGAAACAGATAGAAAAGTAAATTAATATTCTTCTTTACTGTTTAAGAACCTATAAGCCTTACAAAGAAGCCTAAATAAGCATACCAAAAGTGGTGGACACAAAACAGGATAATGCTAAAAACATTGTGATCATATCCAAAATAGTAAAAACATTAATAATTACAGTTTAAAAAAAAGGATAACTGTAATATACAAATACAATTAAAGTATTTTAAAAGGTTGCACAAAAAACAGCATAGCAGAAAAATTCACCATAACAGATACAATAGACCAAAACCATGAAATATGCTATTCATTACAAATACATTAAAATAAAATAACATTTTACTTTTTCTTTTATAACAGACACTGCGTGAAGAGCATCGGACGAAGACTTACAACAGCGGACCAACAAAGATTCTGCTTGAAATCACACTTCAACCAAGGTACAGTATAACAAGTAAAAAAATAGAAAACTAAATAAACATGTTTGCTCTGCATCCATGTCAACAGAAAAAAAAAAAAACACCAACAACAATAACAACCACTAACTATAACCTTTACCAAAATATTACTGACACATTTCTCATTTACCTTTTATTTGTCTTTTACGGACAACAATGTTTAACAGTAAACCCAAACTTCAATGTAGACCAAAAAAAACAACAGAAAACAGCATAGTCCACAAAAGTGTCAAAACACAGACTAAATACAATTTTTCATTCTCAATTACCAGTCCTAATGTACAATATTAAGCATAAAACCTAACCACACACATAAATTACAATACTACAACAAATAGTACTAACACCCAAAAAACAACAATATAAACCTTTTCACAGCCCCAACATATAAGCCTTTAAATAAAATATAAAAATACTATTACAACAATCCCCTGTACGACAAATTACAAAGACTAATTTCTGCCCTCTACTATGCCTATAAGCCAAAAGTACAACAAAAAAAGAACTTACCAAACCAAACAAAATATCGATTTCAATAAACACTATACACCTACTACATCTAGAAGAAGCTATATTGTAATTACCTTGAGTGTGCTATGCATGTAAGGTAAAAATTACAACCTACGACAGAAAGTAAAAGCAAAAAAATAATAAACACTTATTTAACAATACAAAGAAAGTACCGCTACAATGAACTACAATCACATAGAAACAAACTGTTGATAATAAAAAAAATAAAAAATAAACTTAACATCTCAAACTCAACTAATTATACATTATTTTATTTTACAGATTAACATGGCTGATAACGATAGCAAACAAGAAAAGATCAGACGTCAAGCTAGAGAACGACAACAGAGATGGGCCAACAAGCAGACACCAGAGCAGAAGGAAATTCGACGAGAAAAAGAACGCAAAAGAATTGCAAGCAAAAGACCATCACCTGCAAAAATTAAAGATACACCAAAAAAAGCTACTAAGAAAACAAAGCATTTAGAACCTCTTCCTGAAACATCACATGACATTTTACCTCAACAAATAAAAGATATGCCAAAAAAATCCACCAAAAAAACAAAGCATTTAGAACCTCTTCCTGAAACATCACATGACATTTCAACTGATGAATTTGAAAATGAAACTGATATATGCTTTGCAAATTGTCCTTTACTCAAATCTTTAGCAGTAGAGGTTCATAATTGCGGGGACATGAATACTCAATGTCAGTTTTGTGAGGCTTATCATTTTAAACAAGAGAGACCCAGAGATGGCCAATTTATTAGTTGCTGTCAAAGGTCAAACTTCCAGAAAGAAAACAATTCCCAATCTATTTACAAAACATTATAACTGAACCTACTTTTCCAAACTACAAAAATGTTAAGACAAACATAAGATCCTAAAATAGTGCCATATCCTTTGCATCTATGGGGGCAACATTAGCTGCTAATGTACCAGGACATGGCCCTTACTGTTTTAAATTCCAAAACCAAATTTACCATCGGACTTCACATTTACATCCAGAGGAAGGAGAGCAAAGAAAATTTGCTCAACTATATGTCCTAGATACAATGGAAGCATTTGACCAATGTATGCAGTTGCAAGAAAATAAAAAATGCTTACCCAGTGTTTTTATAGAGCTTGATAAAATTATGGCCAATAACCCCTACACTAAAGCTTATAAAAAATTTACAGAAGTAGAAAATGAACAACAACTTCATGCAGAAAGACACCAATTACCAATCCCAAAGGTCAATATGGTGCCTAACAGAGATAGACATACTGATAAACGTCGTTATAACTTGCCAACATTAAATGAGGTTGCAATGGTGTTTCAAAATGATGAAGGAGAACCACCATTTCTAAGAGACATTAGAAGATATCCCAGAAATGAGGATCAACCATTCATTAATATCAGTATCTTAAGTCCAAATTTAGATCCAATGACATATCCCATTTTTTTCCCACACGGAGAAGCAGGTTGGCAACCAAAATGAACACTTCCCAGTTACCCAAATGCTAAAGCCAGAATCCGAAATAATGTTTCTATGCTTGAGTTTAAAATAACTCAAATTGCCATTCGAAATACATTTAATCCAATTTTATGTGGTGGGAAACTAACACAACAATGGATTATTGATTCATATTTGCAAGTTGAGGCCAATAATTTAAACTTTATAAAATATCAACAAGATAAACTACGTGTAAAACAATATTGTGGACTAATGGACTATGTTGCTGAGGTGGCTACAAGCAGAGACATGACAGCTGGCAAAGCCATCATTTTACCATTTTCTTTTCAAGGATCTCCTCCAAATATGAGAGAAAGTTACAATGATGCTATGGCCATTGTCACCAAATTTGGCAAACCCAATTTATTTCACACATTTACATGTAATCCCCAATGGCCAGAAATTACACAAAATGTACTTTTTGGCCAAAGTCCTTCCGTTAGTCCAGATTTAGTAGCCAGAGTTTTTAAAATTAAATTAAATGAATTAATACGTGACATCACTATAAGTCACTTACTTGGCAAATGTCTTGCTTATGTATATACAATTGAATTTAAAATCTTTCACATTCACATCTTCTAATAATACTTCAAGAAAAAGATAAATTAGATACTGGTGACAACGTGGATTCAGTCATTGTTGCTGAACTACCAGATCCAGAACTATATGGTGGACTATATGAGATTGTTACTCATCGCATGATTCATAAACCCTGTGGTGAGCTTAATCCACATTCACCATGTATGGAAAATAATAAATGTTCCAAAGATTTTCCAAAAGATTACAGAGACAAAACCTATGCCAATTGTGATGGCTATCCCCTTTATAAAAGAAGAGAAGGAGATAGTGCCATTATTTGTGGGGCAAAAGTTGACAATAGATATGTAGTACTCTACAATCCACATTTACTCATGAAGTATAATGCACACATTAATGTAGAAGCCTGCACTTCCATCAAATCCATTAAATATGTGTACAAATATATTTACAAAGGCTATGATGCAGCTACTGTAGTCGTCAAAAGTGCAGACAACCCCAAAAGCATTGAGTTAGTACATGATGAACTTGCATCTAATGTAGATGTTCGCTATGTAAGTGCACCAGAAGCTATGTGGCGCCTTTTAAAATTTGAAATGCATGATAGATCACATGCAGTATATAGATTAGCAGTACATTTGCCACAAAGACATTTAGTGTATTTCCATCCTGGAAATTAAAGTAATGCATTAGCCCAATGTGAGCATCGTCACACTACACTAACTGCATGGTTTGAATTAAATTCTACAGATTCAGAAGCAACACAATTCTTATACATTTAAATTCCATATCACTATGTTTTTGTGAATGGATTATGGGGACCTAGAAAAAGCAGAGGAAATAAAATAATTTACATAGTCAGTCCAAGGGATCTTGAACGTTTCTGCTTACGACTATTACTTTTAAATGTTCCTGGAGCACAAAGTTTTGAACACTTAAGAACTGTTAATGACATAGGGCCTCATTCAATTGCGATTCGGCCAATTGAATATGGCTCTAAATAAGCACATAGCATATATTTTTTAAAGAAGTTTTTAGTTAGTGAAGAACTTGCTTTTGGATAGAAGTTCACTAACCAAAAACTTCTTTAAAAATTTATGTTTATATGCTTCTTTAGAGCCCTATTCAGTTGGCCAAATTACAATTTAAAGGAGGCCATAGTATATGAATCCTTCCATTTAGCTGCAAGACATAGAAACTTACTTGCTGATGATATAGTATGGGAAAGATGTCTAGAAGAAGCAACACTATGTCAAATGACACGGCAGATGAGGGAACAATTTGCATTTATTTGTATCTTCTCAAATGCTCCAAATGCATTAGCTTTGTGGGACACATTTAAAAGTAATATGGCTGAAGACTTTATGCAATGATACAATGAGCCGATTGCACACTTAAAAGCGTTATTGGAAATCCAAGAAATATTTTTAACTCATGGATTAAGTTGTGCAAGTTTTAATTTGCCTGATCCACATCTTATAGATGACATAAACTTTGAAGACTATGACATTCAACTACAAGTACAAAGAACAGAAGAAAGACTTGCAACTTTAAATACGTTACAATTGCAAGCATTTAATGCCATTAAAAATGCACTAGATGATGACATGGTCACAGAGCGTTATTTCTATTTTGATGGACCTGGCGGATCATGAAAAACATATCTATAACATTTATTAATGAGTTCTGTATGAGCACAAGGTCAAATAGCACTGCCGTTTGCCACTACTGGAATTGCTGCACTTTTGTTAGAAAGTGGAAGAACTGTACATAGTGGCTTTAAACTGCCAGTGCCTATTTTAGAAACCTCTGTGTCAGATATTCGCATGACATCATTACAAGCAAAACATTTAAAAAAAAGTAAATTAATTATAATAGATGAGGCCACAATGATGTCATGCTATGCCCTCCAATGTATTGACCGTTTGCGTCGTGAAGTCATGGGTAATACTTTTCCATTTGGTGGAAAGGTAATGTTGGTAGGTGGCGATTTTAGACAAACATTACCTGTCGTTGTACATGGAAATCGAACTGACATTATTGAAACCTGTATAAAGTCAAGCACACTATGGAAACATTTTACCCATCTTCAACTGCAACAAAATATGAGATCAGAAGGCCAAAATGATTTCAATGATTGGCTTAGTAAAATTGGAGAAGGCAGAACAGAAAAAATAGCAAATTTACCAGACGACACTGCGCACATCTCACCTCATATGATTTGTCACCAAGATCTTATATCAGCTATATTTGAAGGTAGCATAAATAACCAGGAATATTCAGAGCTTGCCAACCAAGTCATCCTAACCTGTAAAAATAAGGATGCATTAATCCTCAATAATGAAATCTTTAAAAAAATTAATGCACCCCAAAGAAATTATTACAGTGCTGATGCTGTACTTGCTGATGACAAAGAAAGTCAGGCAAACTTTTCCACTGAATTCATAAACTCACTAGCTCCTTCTGGAATGCCACCACATATTTTGCAGCTAAAGAAAGGTGCAATTGTCATGTTACTGCAAAATATGAACCCCAAAAAAGGCCTATGCAATGGGACAAGATTAATTGTTCAACAATTAAAGGACCATTTCATAGATGCTGAAATTTTAACTGGTACCCATAAAGGAGAGAGAGTTTTCATACCAAGAAAAGATTTAGCACCAAGTGAAAGTAGTCTCCCTTTTATACTTCAAAGAAGACAATTTCCCATCATTATGGCATTTGCCATGACCATTAATAAATCACAATGACAAACTTTCAAATCTGTGGGTATTTTCTTAGAACAACCAGTATTTGCAATTGGCAAATTGTACGTTGCCTTATCACGGTGCAAAAATCCACAGGCTAATAAAGTTTACATTGAAAAGAATAAAAGTCAAGGTGATTCATTAGAAGATGGACGTATTTTTACTAAAAACATTGTCTACTATGAAGTACTCTAACTTTTCATTAAACAAAAAAGAGCCATGCAAAACCAATTTAAAAGCAAATGCAAAAATATAAAAAAACACAATCTAACCAACAAATTTGCCTAACAAATACTCATAAATGTCCTTTTCTTTCTAAAGGTCATTATTATGCAACAGAAATTACATTTACAAAAACAATATTTGCCTGTTAAACTACCGTATATACTCGAGTATAAGCAGAGTTTTACAGCCCTTTTTTTAAGGCTAAAAAGGGCCCCCTCGGCTTATTCTCAAGTCACTCTCCCCCCCCGTGTCTCTCTAACTCCCCCGTGTCTCTCTAACCACCCTTGTGACTCTCTACCCCCCCCCGTGTCTCTCTAACCCCCTCGTGTCTCTCTAACCCCCTGTGTCTCTTTCCCTTCCCCCTCCTCATACTCAACACCCCTTCCTCCTCATCAACCCCCTCCTCAACCCCCTCCTCAATCCCCTACTCAATATCTTCCCTCTAATTACCTCCCCCTCACTTACCTGCTTCTTCTCCAGCCTCTGCTCCGTCTTGACCCCGGCCGCGCTTTTGACGTCACATGCGCGCCGCGTCATTAGCATATACCGGGTGCCGACAGAGGCCGGAGAAGAAGCAGGTAAGTGAGGGGGGGGGGGTATTTAGAGGGGAGAAAGTGAGGAGGGGGTTGAGGAGGGGGTTGAGGTTGAGGGAGGGTGAGGAGGGGGTTGATGAGGAGGAGGGTGGTTGAGGAGAGGGATTGAGGTTGATGGGGTGCGGAGGGGGATGAGGATGTGGGGTTGAGAAGGGTGGTTGAGGATGGGGATTGAGGAGGGGGTTAATGAGGAGGAGGGAGGTTGAGGTTGAGGAGGGGGGTTGAGGTTGAGGGGGGGTGAGGAGGGGGGTTCATGAGGAGGAGGGAGGTTGAGGAGGGGGGTTGAGGTTGAGGGGAGGTGAGGAGAGGGATGAGGATGGGGGGTTGAGTATGAGGATGGGGGGGTTGAGGAAGGGGCTAGAGGATGGGGGTTGAGGATGGGGGTTGATGTTGAGGAGGCGGGTTGAGGTTGAGGGGGGGTGAGGAGGGGGTTGAGGATGGAGGGGTCGAGGATGAGGATAAGGGGTTAAGGGGGGAGGATGAGGATGAGGGTTGAGGGGGAGGATGAGGATGGGGGTTTGAGGAGTGAGGTTGAGGGGGGTTGAGGGGGGAGGATGAGGGGGGGTTGAGGATGAGGAGGGAGGTTGAGGATGAGGAGGGAGGATGAGGAGGGGGTTTAGGATGAGAAGGGAGGTTGAGGATGAGGAGGGAGGTTGAGGATGAGGAGGGAGGTTGAGGATATGGGGGGGTTGAGGTTGAGGAGGGAGTTGAGGATTGGGGGGGTTGAGGATGGGGGGGTTAAGGATGAGGAGGGAGGTTGAGGATGAGGAGGGAGGTTGAGGATGAGGAGGAGGGTTGAGGAGGGTGATAAGGGAGGGGTAAGAGACACAGGGAAGGGAGAGGGCAGAAGAGACACAGGAGAGAGAGGGGGACACAGGGGGCAGCACATTTCCCAGCCTCGGCTTATACTCGAGTCACTCATTTTACCCAGTATTTTGTGGTAAAATAGGTGCCTCGGCTTATACTCGGGTCGGCTTATACTCGAGTATATACGGTACATTAAATTGTCAAAAACATACAGAACAGTGCTTACACAATGTGCAACAAGTTTAAGTTCTTGCATTCTCTTTTTAGAGAAACACTTTTCCACAGACAAAACTATATGTGCGATTTAAAACAATTACTACAGCAACAAACAAAGGTCAACCATTGAAAATTAGAAATCAATAAACAATTCAGTCATAATTAATGGAAGTACTGTTGATGCATGATTAGCCTCACAAAACACTTGCCTTGCATTATTTTGACTAATTTGGTTTAAATGTTAATTCACTATGTTACTGTTTCTAATGTTATAAGTTTGAAAAAAATATTTTCAAGTTCCTTAATTAGACAGATAAGAGAGTTAAAGTTAAAAAAAAATATACTTTCAAGTTCCTTACTTAGACATATTACAAAGTTCATGTTAAGAGCACAACCACGTTTTAAGGCACAATGTAAATGTTGTCTTTTATGTTAAACATTAATCCAGGGAGTAATCCGATCGCCAGTTAAAGGGGTCAGGAAGGAATTAATTTTTTACCCTCTCTAATACAATTGGCTACGTTTCAAGGAGGGTTTTTACTGTTTGCCTTCCTCTGGATTCAATGTATATTTAAGTTAATTCTTGAGATAGAATTTGCATGTTAAAAAACCATTGCCTCAAGTTTACAATACTGATTAATTTAAAGTTCAACTGTTCTTACATTCAAATGTTAATACTTTTACTACAAAATGCATTAACAGTTACTGTTAACAAAAGAACATTTTACAAAAATAAACATGTTTAATATCACAATAGTACTTATTTCATCATAACTAAAACATTACAAGTAGTGATGTCGCGAACATAAAATTTTCGGTTTGCGAACCGCGAACGTGAATTGCCGCAAATGTTCACGAACCGGCGAATCCTGTGAACCGCCATAGATTTCAATGGGCAGGCAGATTTTAAAACCCACAGGGACTCTTCCTGGCCACAATAGTGATGGAAAAGTTGTTTTAAAGGGACTAACACCTGGACTGTGGCATGCCGGAGGGGGATCCATGTCAAAACTCCCACGGAAAATTACATAGTTGATGCAGAGTCTGGTTTTAATCCATAAAGGGCATAAATTACCTAACATTCTTAAATTGTTTGGAATAAAACATCAGGTATGATGCTGTATCGATCAGGTAGTGTAAAGGTTAGGCCCGCTTCACAGTGACAGACCAAACTCCCCGTTTAACGCACCGCAAACAACCGCAAACAGTCTATTTGCACAACCGCAAACTCCCCATTTGCACAAGGTTGGATACCAAGCTAGCCATGTCCTTTCCTCACTGATGTCATTGAAGATCTCTTCCTCCACCCAGCCACCAAGGGTCCCGAAAGGTGACAACAAGCCCCCTGGGACGCCTGCTGTGTTTGGTCTTCCACCTCCTAAAAGCCACCTTCCTCCTCTGACTCCTCTTCTTCAGACTCCTCTCACTGCGTTGCCTCTCTCTGCATTATTATAAGGTGTGTTAAGTAGTACTACTCTTATCAGCTTAATACCTGTATCAGGGGACGTGTATAAGGCCTGGATTTTTGGAACCGGGAGATAGAAAAAGGTGCTTGGTTGGTCCTCCCACTTCAATTTTGGGGCACGGCGCGTGCAATCTAAGGTGCCACCAGATAGGAGTGATGTGTTTGTAAGTACTACTCTTATCAGTTTAATACCTGTTACGTCACCTATCAGGGGGCGTGTATAAGGCCTGGGTTTTTGGAACCGGGAGATGGAAAAAGATACTTGGTTGGTCCTCCCACTTCAAATTTGGGGCACGGTGCGTGCAATCTAAGGTGCCGCCAGATAGGAGTGGCGTGTTTGTAAGTACTACTTTTATCAGTTTAATACCAGTTACGTCACCTATCAGGGGGCATATATAAGGCCTGGATTTTTGGAACCGGGAGATGGAAAAAGATGCTGGGTCGGTCCTCCTACTGTCACAGGGCCGGGGGGGCGCCCCCTCGTCGGGCTACCTGGTTGATCCTGCCTCAAAGATTAAGCCATGCACGTTTAAATACACACTGCCGGTACAGTGAAACTGCGAATTGCTCATTTAATCAGTTATAGACTGGTTCCTTTGATCGCTCCATCTGTTACTTTGATAACTGTCGGAATTAGAGAGCTGATACATGCCGACGAGCGCTGACTCCCCGGGATGCGTGCACTTATCAAAAATTAGTCATTGTTGCAGACGCTGCTGTTGCAGCGACCAGGCAGAAACTACCCTAAAACATTGCGTCTTGAACCCTAGTTGCACGCAAGTCATGCAGCATTCAAAGATAAAATACTGCAGCTTGTGGACCATTTTTAGCTCAAGGCAGCTCATCTCATCAGCCCTTTTTTAGTCTAATGTATCGCCCAGTGTCAGTCCGTTCGGGATCCATCCCTCATTCATCTTTATAAAGGTGAGGTAATCTAGACTTTTTTGACCTATGCGACTTCTCTTTTCAGTGACAATACCTCCTGCTGCACTGAATGTCCTTTCTGACAGGACACTGGAAGCGGGGCAGGCCAGAAGTTCTATGGCAAATTGGGATAGCTCAGGCCACAGGTCAAGCCTGCACACCCAGTAGTCAAGGGGTTCATCGCTCCTCAGTGTGCCGATATCTGCAGTTAAAGCGAGGTAGTCTGCCACCTGTCGGTTGAGTCGTTCTCTGAGGGTGGATCCCGAAGGGCTGTGGCGATTCGTAGGACTGAAAAAGCTCTGCATGTGCTCCATCAACAACACCTCTTTTAAACATCCTGTCCTTGCCGGCGTGGTCGTGGGAGGAGGAGGATTACCTTCACCTCGTCCCCTGTTAGATTCCCGTTGTGCTGTGACATCACCCTTATACGCAGTGTAAAGCATACTTTTTAATTTCATTTGGAACTGCTGCATCCTTTCTGCCTTGCGGTAATTCGGTAACATTTCAGGTACTTTCTGCTTATACCGGGGGTCTAGTAGCGTGGACACCCAGTACAGGTCGTTCTCCTTCAACCTTTTTATATGAGGGTCCCACGACAAGCACGACAGCATGAAAGACCCCATTTGCACAAGGTTGGATGCCGAGCTACCCATGTCCCATTCCTTGTCCTCAGTGATCTCACTGAAGGTATGTTCTTCCCCCCAGCCACGTACAACACCACGGGTACCAGATAGGTGAAAACGAGCACCCTGGGAGGGCTGTTGTGATTGGTCTTCCTCCTCCCCCTCAAAGCCACATTCCTCCTCTGACTCCTCTTCCTCGCAATCCTCCTCCAGCGTTGCCGCAGGTCCAGCAAGCGATGCTGATAAGGCTGTTTCTGGTGGTGATGGTGACCACAACTCTTCCACTTCTTCATCAAGCTCATCTACGGCCTGATCCAACACTCTTCGCAGGGCACGCTCCAGGAAGAAAACAAATGGTATGATGTCGCTGATGGTGCCTTCTGTGCGACTGACAAGGTTTGTCACCTCCTCAAAAGGATGCATGAGCCTACAGGCATTGCGCATGAGCGTCCATTAATGTGGCAAAAAAATTCCCAGCTCCGCACAGGCTGTCCTAGCACCCCGGTCATACAAATACTCGTTAACGGCTTTCTCTTGTTGGAGCAGGCAGTCGAACATTAGGAGTGTTGAATTCCAACGTGTGGGGCTGTCACAAATCAAGCGCCTAACTGGCATGTTGTTTCGCCGCTGGATATCTGAAAAGTGCGCCATGGCCATGTAGGAACGCCTGAAATGGCCACACACCTTTCTGGCCTGCTTCAGGACGTCCTGTAAGCCTGGGTACTTGTGCACAAAGCGTTGTACGATCAGATTACACACATGTGCCATGCACGGCACATGTGTCAACTTGCCCAAATTCAATGCCGCCAACGAATTTCTTCCGTTGTCACAAACCACTTTGCCAATCTTCAGTTGGTGCGCAGTCAGCCATTGATCCACCTGTGCGTTCAGGGCGGACAGGAGTGCTGGCCCGGTGTGACTCTCTGCTTTCAGGCAAGTCAACCCCAAGACGGCATGACACTGCCGTATCCGGGATGTGGAATAGTATCTGGGGAGCTTGGGGGGGTGCCGTTGATGTGGAGCAAGACGCAGCAACAGAAGAGGACTCAGATGAGGAGGTTATGGAAAAGGATGGAGTAGGAGGAGTAGAGGAGGTGGCAGCAGGCCTGTGTGCAAGTCGTGGCGTTGTCACCAACTCCTCTGCAGAGCCACGCATTCCATGCTTGGCAGGCGTCAGCAGGTTTGCCCAATGCGCAGTGTAGGTGATATACCTGCCCTGACCATGCTTTGTAGACCAGGTATCAGTGGTCAGATGGACCCTTGCCCCAACACTGTGTGCCAGACATGTCATTACTTCCTTTTGCACAATCAAGTACAGGTTGGGGATTGCCTTTTGTGAAAAGAAATTTCGTCCGGGTACCTTCCACTGCGGTGTCCCAATAGCTACAAATTTTTTGAATGCCTCAGACTCCCCCAGCTTGTATGGTAAAAGCTGGTGGGCTAAGAGTTCAGACAAGCCAGCTGTCAGATGCCGGGCAAGGGGGTGACTTTGTGACATTGGCTTCTTACGCTCAAACATGCCCTTGACAGACACCTGACTGTGGGGAGATGAGCAGGAACAGCTAGAGGCGAGAGACAGAGTGGCGGATGGTTGAAAGGGGGCAAGGAGGACAGCAGTGGTTGACGTGGATGAAGATGCTGGACCAGGAGGAGGATGGCAGCTTTGAGTTTGTGTGCTGCTTGTACTCAGTTGTTGATCCCATTGGCTTTTTTGATGTGATATCATGTGCCTTCGCAAAGCAGTTGTACCTAGGTGGGTGTTGGACTTCCCACGACTCAGTTTCTTTTGGCACAGGTTGCAAATGGCATCTCTGTTGTCACAGGCAGACACACAAAAAAAGTGCCACACTGCTGAGCTCTGCAGTGACGGTGTTCTGGTGGTGGCAACAGCATGTGTTGATTGGCGTGCTGTCTGGCTGACCCCGGGTGCCGATGCATGCTGTCTGACTGTGCCACTAGCTCCTTGCAATTACCTCCCTCTGCTTCCAACTCGTCTCCTGCTCCTCTCTGTCTCCCCATCTGAACTTTCCCCCTGTTCTTCTTCTCTTCTAGCGGGCACCCACGTGACATCCACGGACGCATCGTCATCATCATCACCCGCTTCACTTGTATCTGACAACTCAACAAAGGAAGCAGCAGCGGGTACATCATCATCATCATCACACCGTACGTACATGTGTGTAATGCTGCCTGACTGAGACATATCCCTGTTATCTACATCCTCTGGAAATAATGGTTGCGCCTCACTCATTTCTTCAAACTGATGTGTAAATAACTCTTCTGACTGATCAATTGAAGCGGCTGTGGTACAAGTGTTGGTGGTGGCGGCAGGCGCGCGAGGGGTAACTTGAGAGGTGCCCGAAGCTAAGCTGGAGGAGGATGGTGCGTCAATGTTCCGAGCGGAAGCTTTAGAAGATTGGGTGTCCTGTGTTAGCCAGTCAACTATGTCCTCAGAAGTTTTTGAGTTCGGGGTAACTGGCCTCTGAACACTGGGCATTATTGTAGGGCCAAAGGGAATCACAGCACCACGATCACGACGGCTCCTGCAGATTGGCCTGCCTCTGCCTGTCATTTTTTTTGCGATTAGTGGTACTATGTGTGCAAGCTACTGTGACAACAGATATGAGTGGCACTGTGCACTTGCAGAAGTTGGCAGAGTAGACTCTGTAGGCCTGACACACACACTTGCAGACAAGTAACTGCTATTTAATGTATTACAGTCAAAATTGTATTCTTTGTTTAAATGTGGACTACTGACTGTAACACCAGATATGAGTGGTGGCACTGACTGGGCAAGTGGGCACAGTATATGCTGTGAGCCTAAGACACACACGCTGGCAGGCAGGCAAATGAAATTAGAAAAAAGTGTTTGTTTTTTTTAAATGTAGACTGCTGGTACACCACCAGATTGGATTGGTTGCACTGGGCACAGTATCAGTTGTGAGCCTGACACACACACTGGCTAGTAGGAAGGCAAATGAACTTAGATTAGACAAAATAAAAGTCTTGGTTTTTAAAAGTAGACTGCTGGTACACCACCAGATTGGATTGATTGCACTGGGCACAGTATCAGTTGTGAGCCTGAGAAACGCACAGAATAGCCGTCAGGCAAATGAACTTAGATTTAACAAAATACAATTTTGGGGTATAGCTTGACACACACACTGGCTAGTAGGCAGGCAAATGAACTTAGATTAGACAAAATAAAAGTTTTGGTTTTTAAAAGTAAACTGCTGGTACACCACCAGATTGAATTGGTTGCACTGGGCACAGTATAAGTTATGAGCCTGACACACACACTGGCTTGTAGGCAGGTAAATGAACTTAGATTAGACAAAATAAAAGTTTTGGTTTTTAAATGTACACTGCTGGTACACCACCAGATTGGATTGGTTGCACTGGGCACAGTATCAGTTGTGAGCCTGAGACACGCACAGACTGGCTGTCAGGCAAATTAACTTAGATTTAACAAAATACAATTTGGGTTTTTTTAAAGGTATACTGCGGGTACACCACCTGATTGTATTGGTTTCACTGGGCACAGTATCAGTTGTGAGCTTGACACACACACTGGCTAGTAGGCAGGCAAATTAACTTAGATTAGAAAAAAATAAAAGTTTTGGTTTTTAAAAGTAAACTGCTGGTACACCACCAGATTGGATTGGTTGCACTGGGCACAGTATAAGTTTTGAGCCTGACACACACACTGGCTAGTAGGCAGGCAAATGAACTTAGATTAGACAGAAAAAAACAGACTGATGTTATAGCCCTAAAAAGGGCTTTTTGGGGTGCTGTCCTTGCAGCAGAGATCAAAAGAGTCCTTCAGGACTGTATTGGACACTGTGTACAGTAGCCTAGCTATGGTTTTCCCTATTGAATTAGTATCACCTACACTCAGCCTCCTCTCAGTAAGACTGCAAGTTAGTTATGATTCCAAAATGGCTGCTGTCCATGAGGTTGAAGGGTCTGGAAGGCAGGGTATGATGCTGATTGGCTGGAATGTGTCTGCTGACTGGGATGTGCAGGGTCAAAGTTTGTTTAATTATAAAGTATAGTGGGCAGATCGAACATTGCATATGTTCGCAGTTCGCCGCGAACATGCTATGTTCGCCGGGAAAAGTCAGCCGGCGAACTATTCGCGACATCTCTAATTACAAGTGTCAAATACGTATGTTAATAACTAAACAACTTTACAAACATACACATCTCATTGCCGTCATTTTTTGACAGGCAAGTCGCTAGTAAATATATATATATATATATATATATAAATATATATATATATATTGTGACAGACTGGCTGCCACTTCCGGGGTCAATGCCCTGTTGACCGTCTCTGTAATGAAGTAGCTCAGGAGGCGTTCTAGCTTTAAGGAGCTTTATTGAAAAACTTGGTCAGCAGGTACAAACGAAAATAATAGAAAACAAAGCCTAGCTTCCTTGAAGCACTAACTAAACAGAAATAGCAGTTTCCTCACTACCATAAACTAATGCAAAATAAAGCGTTCATATATACAGGCCTGTAAGTTTTTCTGCTCCAAAGTCTGTGGGTTTGCTTCAGCGTGCAGAGCTGTCTCTCCTGGCTCTCAGTCCAGACTGAACCCACCCTGCTGAGTGCTCAGTAGTCCTCTTAAGGCAGAATGCCGCTGGGCTTTATTAGTCTGTTGTAGGAGGCTTAACTCTTTCACTTCCCAGGGGAAAAAGGGCTCTGGTAAGTCTGCTACTTACATACACCCCTTGTATGATTCTGTTACAATATATATATATATATATATATATATATATATATATTTATATACCGTATATACTCGAGTATAAGCCGACCCGAGTACAAGCCGAGGCACCTATTTTACCACAAAATACTGGGAAAACTTATTGACTCAAGTATAAGCCAAGGGTGGGAAGTGTGCTGCCCCCTGTGTCCCCCTTGTGCCCTCTGTGTCCCCCTTTTTTGTGACCTGTTCCCCCTCCAGTGCCCCCATATTTTGCCATCTGTGTCCCCCTCTTGTGTGCCCTCTGTGCCCCTCTCTTGTGACTCCCTTCTATAAAGATGCCTCTCCTCCCCCTTTCCCTCCCCTGTGTCTCTCCCCCCTAAATCTCCCCTGTGTCTCTTTCCCTCCCTCTCCCACATGCCTCTTTGCCTCCACCTCCCTTTCCCCTTATCATCCTCCTCATCCTCCCTCCTCATCCCTTTCCCCCTCTCCAATTAATCCCCTCTCCCTTCCCCCTCTCCCTTTCCCCTCTCTTACCTTCATCAGCTGCTCCTGGTGCTCTCTGCGCTTCTTCCAACTGTGTCGGGACCCGGCATATGCTAATGACGTGATGTCACATGTGCGTCACGTCATTAGCATATGCCGGGCGGACACAGCCGGAAAACGAGCAGAGAGCAGCATGAGCAGGGAGCAGGGTGACACAAGTATTAAAAAATCTGCTGTAAAACTCGGCTTATACTCGAGTATATATGGTATATGAATATATATCTGAACATAGGTAAATATAAAAATATAATTATCTCACCCATAAAGCAAAAAATGTTGTACACTACGTGCTTCCAGGGGCACCTTAAAGTTTACTGCCCAGGGGCCCCAAAAAGGTTAATTGGACCTTGGTCACACCCCTTTCCTGATCTTTAACCATTCTATTGCTCCATATTTGATTCTGACTGTGGTTTCTTGGTGCATATACAAAATCCTCAGGAGACGGATGAGAGGATTTTTGTTGTGATACGCACAGTCAAAAACGTTATAATAATCTGTGAAGCAGAGGTATAGGTTTTTCTCTATTATCCATTGGATATTAGTAATTTGATATCTTGTGCCTCTGTCTTTGTGAAACCCGGCTTGCGCATCTGGTAGTTCTAAGTCCATATTTTGTTGGAGCTGAGATTGCAGGATCGTAAGCATTACCTTGCTGGCATGTGAAGTAAGTGCAATTGTCCCAAAATTGGAGAACTCTTTGGCACAGGTTTTTTTGAGGGAGGCGAGGATTGGGATGTAGACTGACCTTTTCCAATCTACTGACCATTGCTGAGTTTCCAAATTTGTTGACCTAATGCAAGCAACACTTTTGCAGCATCATGTTTCATTATTTTGAAAAGGTCATCAAATCCTGTAGCCTTCTTATCAGCAAAGCTTCCTAGGTCCCATCTCACTTCACTCTCCAAGAAGTCCCAAGCATTTTTTTTATCACACCCACTTTGGCATGAAAGGTTAATTTGAGATCCCTAATTTTCTTGAAGAGATATCTTGACTTTCCCATTCTGTTATCTTCTTTTATCTCTTGACATCACTCGATATAGAATGTCTCCTTGTCTCTTCTTGCCATCCTCTATAATTCTGTAATCAGCTGCATTTATGCTTTGTTGCTTTGTTGTCATTCAGGCATTCTATCTACCATGTATAGTCCCTTAAATATATTATAATCTCTATTATTAATATTATTATTGTTATTATTATTATTATTATTATTATTATTATTATTATCCTTTATATGTAACATGCCAACATAGGGCCTTATGCTAATCCCTGAAAAAGCAATTCTGAGTGTGCTAACTGCAGAGTAAATCCTACATAGCTATGTTAAACCCTCATCCCTAAAACATTGTGAGAGGACTCCTGCGGGTCACTGCTCCGAGTGAACTTCATGACACAGGCAAAAAGCAAGGAATAAATCTCCACTGATTTTTTTTTTTTTATTTTTTTTTTATTTTGACAAATATATTACATCACCAGAAAAAGAATAATAAACATACAATACACAAAAACAAACAGGGATAACGAACAAACATTGTACCAACGATATACTCTAAAAGTAGAACGATTTTCTAGATTATATAATACATTGAAAAGGTACAATGTACATCCATACTGGCATTCGATCAGATTCGAGGCAGATAACATGTTTAAACACATGGGCCAATGAGGAGAATTAGGTCCGAATGGAGTTACACCCGAGAAATAGTAAGGTAAGTACTATTTCCCCCTGCCCTCTGGCTAAAATGTACTATGTTTGATGTAGTTGTCCCATTTAGACCAATTTATCATATTTCTATTTTTTGCATTAGCCGAACTATAAGCGTTGAGATATAGGTCTCTGTTATAACAAATAGTGTTGATTAACTCTCTAATTGTAGGAATATCTGGGGTCTTCCAGTATTTTACTAGCAGCCATTTGGCCCCCAAGAGGACATGCGAAACCAAGTTCCTTTCCACTGGGGAGAGAAACTCCAACCCTCTATGGAGGATGGCCACTTGAGGGTTACAATGAATATGTTTATCTAAAACTCTAGCTAGAAGTTTACAAATTTCTAACCACATATCTGAGATCTTTTTACACTTCCACCAGACATGGGAGTCATCTCCTAGAAAACCGCACTGTTTCCAGTAAAGGGCGTCCCCTTTTGTATAAAATTTTGACATTCTAACCGGGGTTAAATGCCATCTGTGTAAGATTTTAATAAAGAGTTCCAGATAAGCTGGATTTATGGCGGATTTCTTAATCAACATTATAATATCCCTCCAATTGTCTTCATCAAGAGCCATATTAAGATCTAGTTCCCAGCCTATGATTCCCTTACTTTTAATAAACGGAGTAATCTCACTTATAATCTTATTGCAGTTTGAAATAATATGATGATTCCTTCTCTTTATAATTAGTTATTCTATTTTAGTAGGTGAATTTATTTATAGGGTTTTAAATCCCCAAGACATTAAAGCTTGTTTTAAGCTTTCGTAATTTAGCCATGAGAGTTTTTCCAGGTTATATTTTTTCATTAACTCTGAATATGTCAGAAGATTGTTATTGTAATATAATTCTGATACCAAGGAAATGCCTCCTCTATACAAAAGATAACAGTTTACGGAGGGGTCTTTGGAGTATACCAATTCAATAGGGGTGGCTAAAGATGGATAATGTGTTATTTGCATTCTCTCTTTATTCTTATACCAAAATTTTACTAGAAATTGTATATTTTTTGGTAGTTTACCCAGTGAATTCTTATTGTAGTATGGTAGCCATAATAGGTTCTTTATAGAAGATTCACAAAGAATAGCCTCTTCAAGGGCAAGCCATCTGGGTTTCTCCTGGAGGGTGTTCCAATTTATAAGTTGCGCGATGATAATTTTATGATATATGTCTTTTATACTAGGGGCATTTAAGCCTCCTTTTTCATATTTCTTACTGACCACGCTTTTCATGATTCTACTTTTTTTCCCACCATATATGTATTTATCCAAAATATCCTGAATGGTTTTCAGATAATTATTTGATATTCTATCAGGTATAGATCTTAAGCAATAGGTAATTTTTGGGACAATACTCATGTTGGTTGCAGCGATTCTCGACGACCAGGGCAGGTTAAGAGATCTCCAGTTACATAGAATAGGTCTAATTTGTTTCATCACATCCTCCAAGTTAGATTTAAGGATATCCTTAACTCCAAATGACATTTTTATGCCCAAATGGACGATATATTCGGATTTCCAATTATACGAGGATCATTTTTCCAATCTATTTTTAACTTCCAGTTTAAAACCTCTCATTAAGGTATTAGATTTTAAATTATTTATCTTAAAATATGATAGTCTTCCGAATTCTTCAAGAATTTCTTGTAATTTTTTTTTTTTTAATCTCCACTGATTTTTGAGCAGAAAATAAATCATGAGTTACTCCCTGACACTATGAAACCAAAACCGTATGCTAATAAGATTTTACAGATCACTCGCGAATCAGGGCACTGACCTAACTGATACTCGTAAATCTTTCTTCGGCTTTTTCAAAGACCACTCAAAACTGGTTTTAAAACCTTTGCTGAGTCCTCCAGAAGCATATAAAAGTGACAGTATTGCACAAAAAGCACTATAACATGATGAAATGTCAAGATTCTTTTACACTTAATAATCCGATATAAACATATGTGTAATTAAAAAATATGTTATTTTAGTATTAAGCCCGTTTTATGATACAAAATCCAAGGTAACACATAACCCGGTGCTCAAGGGGTTAATACACGACACAAAACTCTGATGCCTTGGAACAAACACTCTAATGCATTGTCTATAAATATATTTATATTTTGTATTCATTTATTAAAGCTATAAATACAATTGCCACATCTTTTTAATATAAAAAAATATATATATATATATATATATATTTCTGGAACCTTTCAGGAGCTGTTACAGCACTTGAGACTGCACTTCCAATGGCCATCTCACCCATAAAACTTGGTTTGGCTACCCTCTGAACAGAAATCTTTTGCAGCCACAGAGTGGGATTTACAGCTGTGGGCTGAGTGCTCTAAATCTGCAGTAGTGAAATATTTACATTAGTGTAGAAGTTAAGGGAAATAAAAGCTCCTGCAGCATTTTTACAGCAATATCCTAACTTACAGCACCTAATTTACATAGGGCCCATATTCTGCTGTTTTATATACACCAGAAATAATTGTAACACATTGCAAAATAATGGAGCGCCCTGTCTTTGAGTTTAGAATCTAATGTACATAGTACTTTCCCCAAAGCACCTTACAATATAAAGTTACAAACTTACAATATAAAGGGTTTGGGTATGATACAGGATGGTGATAGATGTGTTGTGCATGTTAAGGTTAAAGTGTGTTAGTTAAGCCATAAAAAAATGCATTTTTAGTACATTTTTGGAAGGTTTTGAGGAAAGAAGATTGTCTTGTGGAGCAAAACAAGAAGTTTGAAAGAGATGGGGCAGCACAAGAAAATTCCTGAAGGTAGGAGTGAGAAGAGATGATTAGAGAGGAGGAAAGAAGAAGGTCATTAGCAGAGAGGAGGGCAGAAGGGGAAGTATTTTGAGACAAGCAGATAGATATATACTGTTGTTTAGCCAAGTCGAGATATGATGAGAGAATGGATTTGAATTTTAGCTGTCTGACATATTCTGGAGATTTCTTTTAGGTGAAAATTACACAATTTTTATGATTGATTGTATGTGAGGAATGATAGAGAGGGCAGGGTCCAGTAGAACCCCAAGACGAAATATACAAAATACTAAATATTTATTAGGGTACCAAGCAAGGATGTATAGATGGAGAAGAAGAGGGGTTATAGGACTGATTCTTGGGGTACACCAACAGTCAGAGGGTGAGGCGAAGGTGCCAGAAGTAGATAGTACATTTTTGATCTTCTAAGTATGATGGGAATCATGAGATCTGTGTCACAGATGCCTGAGAAATAGTAATGCAAAATAAACTTGCAAAGGAAGAAGTCTACATAAGTGAGATGTCCACCATAATCATTCAGCAGTGCGGGAGTACCTCTGGATGTAGCGTGTTTGTGTAGTGTGCCTTGGTTGTCGATGAGAGCGACGGAGTCTGCCTGTGATTTTTTGGGCAAGATTGTTAAGGGTGTATATTAGAGTCATTTTGTACTGTGTGTTGGTAATGTCAGGGCAAGTGAAGGTGGTGAGGGGGCTAAAAAGGGGTTGTGGACCAAGGGCTGGCAGGCTTCTGCTGGCTGGGAATGATGAAGGGCGGTGAGTGGAAGATGTGATGGGGTTGTAAGTTAGGAGATGGTGGTAACAAAGAGGGAATGGGGAAATTACCAAGTTGGATGTTGTGCAGAGACTGGTCAAAAATATGGTCAAGGGAATCTCCATCACAGTGAGTTCAGGATTCTGTCCAGTGTGAGAGGACAAAGGAAGAGGTAAGTGAAAGTAAGTTTGCAGCTGTAGAGGAGGTATGAGTGTCAGTGGTAGTGCTGAAATCACCAAGAACGAGTGAAGGTATGTTGGACAATAGAAAATGAGGGAGCAAGGTAGCAAAAATGATCCAAAAACCGAGGGGATGGATTTTTGAGTGGGCAATAGGTCCCAGCAACATGCAGAAAGATGGGTGAGAAGAGGTGGATAATGTGAACTTTGAAAGATGAGAATTGGAGGGAATGCATATGCATTTATTTAAACCTGCTTGGTTTGACGATTTCCCTCTTTGCTTCAGTTTGATTTTGAACTTTGCAATAAGAAGTTCATGATCTGATCTGTAGTCAGCTCCATGTCTTGATTTTGCTGTCTGTTTAGAGCTCCTCCATCTTTGGCTACAAGGTATATAGTAAACCTGATTTCTATAATATCCATTTCATGATGTCCACGTGTAGAGTCTTCTTTGAGGCTGTTGGAAGAGGGTGTTTAGTATGACCAGATAATTACCTTGACAGAGTTCTACTAATCTCTGACTTGCCTCATTTTGTACCCCACCTTTCATTTACTGGTTTGTTACTGAGCACTGCTTTATCCACAATTTGATTGATTATAAATGCTACTCCATTGCTTCTGATCATTGTCTGATATGGAATGTCCCATTCCAGTCAATTTGAGTAATCTAATTCCCAGGATATCAATGTTTAATCTTGTTATTTTACGTCTGACTGTCTCCAGTTTGCCTTGGTTCATATTGATAACATTCCAGGTTAATATGAGGGCCCATAGAGATCCTTTCAGGCTCTTTTTGAGAAAGTAGATGTATGGTTTTCTACGTAAGTGTGTGGTAAGCTTATGATTAAAATAAAGCAAGAAAGGACTATCAATGTGGGGTTAGGGCCTAGGAATAGACTAAAACATTGACTAATTAAGCCATTCAACAATATTTAAACATATAAAGGTTTTATATTTAAAGAAACAGAGAACAAAATAAACAGAAAACAAAAGAAAATGATAAATATACAAAAATACTTTCAGTTTCATATATAAGGCACAGAATCCCAGCTCTTTATAAAATGTTAAGAAATATTGTTGGGATGCATAGTTTCTGATTGAATGACTTATTTGGTTGCATATGAGTTTGGAACAAGAACAGAGCTGTAAAGAGAGTTAAACTTGTATGTTACTGGTAATTAATGACTGAACATCAAACCTTATTCTAGATCAGGGTGACCTTGGTCACTGCACTGAACTCATGTAGAAATAATTCAATCCACTGATCCTACACGCCAGCAGCTGTTATATTCCACACTGAACCACAAACAGATCTAAGGTTGAAACATTTAGAGCCCCATTAAATTAGAAGCCTGTAGCAGCAACGGCACACCCGCAAAGGCTGCGGTCTTGAAATTCGGCTGCTGTACAGAGCTATTAAATTGAACTGTGCCGCGAGTAGATGCAAAACCCGTTAACCCTTTCCGTGCACGCAAGCTGTAAAGTGGCTGGACGAGCCGCGATCAGCCGTCAAAATCGAATTGCCGTGTAACATTGTGCAACACAAGCCTCTCAGACAATAGAAAGCAGTCAAGTTGAAGATGAATGATGGAGGGAGATTATACATTTGTGTTCCACATGACCATGTGTTGACTGTGAAGTAGGTCCCGGAGTTGGTGGTTTTGGAGAGTAAGAGAGAGAGAGCGGGAGTTATTTCAGAGCAGTAATTTGGAGTTTTGTTCTTTTATATTCTACTATTTAATATTTTACACTTAATCCTTGATTACACATATTTACAGATTACACATATTTGCAATATTTGCAACCACATGTCCATCACACACACTACACCTGTGCATGATGATCAACAAGGACACTGACATGTTAGCTCCATGGAATTAACAAGGGATAGATGGATACGTCATTAAATCCATGAAGCTGACAAATCACTGTCATTCCTGGGCACAACAACAGTAATCAAGCAATAGAGAGTCCATTTATTAGTGTGCCCACTGAAGCCTATGCAGTTACAGACTGCAGCCGGCATTTGGAGCCAAGAAGGATCAAGAACATAAACCAAATAATAGATTGTGTCTAGCAAATGATAGCTAATCTGAGATGCAATTAGGGGTATCATCCAGGTTTAAGCCTAGATGTCAGATAGTTAGGAATGCACATATAATGACATATACCTCTCTTTTCTCTCTTTCAGCATCAAGGAGGTCTGGGTCCAGCGGCGAGCCACAGGCAGGGGGGGGGGGGCAGCTCCATCGGAGGGGGAAGTGGAGCAGCAAGCCCCCACTTTTTTTTCAGATTTTTGTTTTTTGTTACCACACTGTCTGTGTGAAACTGGATTGGATTACACAGTCCAGAGGTTGAATCATTTGTTTCATTGAGCAGATCTAGACAAGTTGTACGTGCTATGCACATAAATGGTTTCTTCAATTAAATGGAGTGATTTGTGATGATCCTTTTTTTCAGTAGATTCCGGATAGCAGTGGTGTAGTGACCACATGTGGACGCCGTAGGGGCTATGCTTCATGCATATTCTAGACTATCACATTACCCCCTGTAGGTATCCACTTTTAACCACAAGCCTCTTGCTCTCCCGTGATCCACCCACACCACACCCATGATATTAATGCAGGGTCTTGACCATTTCTGATTGTGCTCTGTGTATGAAAAAAAGCTTTTGTTATACCGTTCTAACCGTGTCAGTGTGTTTTCAATGGTTGGGTCTATGGGACATCCATATACATCACATATGTGTCACATTCCTAAATATGTAAACTAATGAGCCCTAGTTACTATGCAATAGATCAATAATCACATATAATAGTTGTCAAACTACGAGACGTCGTCACGCTTTGCGTGGTGTGTACGAGTTAGGCGAGCCGCTAACGCGTGGCGAGCCGCCGTTAACGCGTAGCACTTAGGAGATGAGTGCCTCGCAAAGTGAGTCGAGCCGTTAATGCGGAGCACTTAGGCGATGAGCGCCGAAGGTGCTCATCCCCTGCGAGCCTCACGAAGCGAGGCGAGCCGTTAACTCGTAGTACTCAGATGATGCGCTCCAAAGGCATTGCCTGCGAGCCTCGTGTAGCGAGGCGAGCCGTTAAGACAGTAAAACATGCTGGACTTAGCCACCAAACACTTAGTAAAAGCAGGAGCGCCAGCCTGCAAGCAGTTGACAAACGAGGGACTCAGAAAAAAAAATTGAGAGACGCGTGACTTTGAAAAAAAAAAAACAAGGTTAACGGCCCAACCGCGCAAACCAAAAAACAATAAACACCTACTAAATACACCCAAAAAATAAAACAAAAATCGACTAAGCAAGAAAAAAAATTAAGACGAGGCTACACGACTCCGGACTGCGCGAATCACTGCCAACCGTGTCACACACAAACGTGCAAGGTACAAAATACACTATTGCACATAAAATAAATTCTGAGATAAGAAAAATACGAAATTAACGAACCGCGAAAACCAAAAAACACAAAAAAAAAAGAAAAGAAAAATACAACAAAAACATCACACACAGCATGGGGGAACAGCCAGGACGTCTGGGAGTGAGGTGGAACAGAAATTTAAGTGGGCACCAAAAAAAATTTAAATGAGGCAACACCACCCTGGACCGGGCAATACACATGCAAATGTCCAATTAGTGATACTGTGGAGTATCAACATTCCCCTGAGGGCCTGATAGAAATATGACAGGTGATACTGGAGTGTGTTGCCAGTTCCTTCTCTAGTTTACTGTGATTTCTCTGACCTCTCTGCTATGACGTGCCCACCTAGAGTGACCATACATGGTATAGCTCATAGCTTCATTCAGGTACACAAGCCCCTTCACCACCACCACTTAGCAATCAAGAGGGGGGCATGGAGAACATATACCACACTAACCAAAATTGATAAACAGCAAAAAATAGTGGGAGGTCACCAAATGGGAATGGGTATACATCTTGGCACATGGTCCCCAGCAATGTCATGGGACTTTCCAGGATGTGCGTAGTGGAGATTAAACCTGGTGGAGGTGAGTTGGCTGTTGATCCAAGTGCCTCTGCACAGCCTCCATGTGTTTTTGCGGCCCTTCCTGATGTGTTAGAGTAGATTAGTGTGGTGCATGTTTCCCTTGGTCACCTTGTGGATTGCTAAGTGGTGGTGGTGAAGGGGCTTGTGTACCTGAATTAGGCTGTGAGCTATACCATGTAGGGCCAGTGTAGGTGGGCAGGTGATAGCAGAGAGGTCAGACAAATCACAGTCCACTAGAGAAGGAACTGGCAACCCACCCCAGTATCTTTGGCATGCAAACCTTGTAGAACAGCACAGGTAGCGACCAAGCTAAATGTGCTTAAATCCATAGGGTCACAGAGAGTTGGACACGACTTAAGGACTGAACAACAAATAATAAAATGTTCCCCCGGTAGTGGATATATGTGATGTGGCGGTGTAATTTAGCCACTATTTATTTTCCCAATGTAGATGTGATGAGCGAGATGTATATACAATCATATATATATTCCAGGGTCCACATTAGAGCCTCTATGAGTGAGAAAGGTTAATATGGCATGAGTTGCATGTTTTTTGTGTTGCTATTTAATCAGGTAGTGCGTCTTTAATTGCTTTCTGCATGTTGCAGCAAGGCTTTTCATATTGACATATGCCTGACCATTCCAACATATGATGAAATAAAATATTTATAATTATATTTAATACCTATTTATTATTGGGGGATTATTGTGCAAGTAATTGTAATGCCTTTCCATGCTTTCCCCATATTTTCAAGTCCACTGTTGAATTTATATTGTCTTTTACAGTGTTGAGAAATTTGTGGATGGGAGAGCTTAGTAAATGAATCCAATAGGGAAATTATTAATTATATATGGAGAATTTCCAAATTATTTTGAGATATAGTATGGACAAAAACTGTGGTCAGCAATGTGTAATTGTAATTATAATTATGAAGAAGGAGAAGAAAAGAACATCTTTAAATCTGACTTAAGATCATCCTCTAATATAGCATCCAGAGTGTATAATTTAGATGACAAGGACCAGAGTACATGATAAAGTAGAAATAGAATATAGCTTTTATTATACATACATACAATTGGATTGAATATAAAATATGAATGTTTAAGATTTGAAAAACAGTTCACTGTCCCGCAATGTATAGTGTAAGATGTGATTTTTTATGCATTAACAACAGTAACACCAAAACACTTAAATGTATAGTGTTGTCTTCACATATGAAAATATGGAGTCAGGGATATATTGGTAATTATAGGTATACTATGGCATACATTTGAAATACATAGGTGTAATCTACACCATGGGATGTGCAAAATATAAATATACACTGTATATTCAATAATGAGCAAAAAATACCATATCATTCTGCACCCTGATATAAAATTAATTTGTTGATCTTAATTTGCAATATTTCTAAACACATATAGCAATCAGTGTGTGTTGATAAATGTGAGGTGTAGAAAGATAACACAGATCAAAAACATTAGAGAGTATTGTGTAATCGATTGTGGACAATGGATTTATCACTGTGGCCCTGTCTGTCTTGTTTGTAGTGGAGGTTGGGGACCCACTACTTACCCCCTGCCTAACACGTATTTTGACCTACACTCTGCTGACTGGGACTAGCCCCTCTGAAAATCCACTTACTCTTCCTTTAATAAGTGTAGATGGTCACAGCGGCGCTTTGGTCAGCATGGATTGTTCTGTATCTGCTTCCACAAGCCGTCTTGTGACATCATCATCACGGGACATCACTGAAACTGCTTCCCCAGAGATCAGCTAGTGTTTTTATTGTCTTTTACAGTGTTGAGAAATTGTCTGTAAACCCTTTGCGGGTCCTATTTGGAGACCTTAATATTTTTGCCTTCATTTGCCAGGGCGTCTTTGGGAATTAGTTGAAATTTAATAGTGATTGGAACGTAGCAGTTACAGACTTGCCAGAACAAAGGATTTTGCGTCAATGGAGTTCAGATTTCAGCATCCCATAGGGTTTTTCTGCCCTTAACCCGTAGGTCTTTTGCTGGTAGCTTTGAGAGGCCAATTTAATAGGTCGTAAGTCTTGGGGACTCAGGCTACTCAGTTACAGGCTACTGTTTTACAAGTTGAGGGAATTTAGTAGGGCTGTTTGTGTTAAAATGTGGTCATACACAGTAAGGAAGTGTCATAGCCCTCTTTTTGAGGCAAGGGTGGGACTCCCTTGAACCCCACAAGCAGAGTACATTTTTCCCATCATAAGGAGTAGATGGGAAAAAAATTACAACCCCATTTATTTTCTCTTATCTGCATTTATGCAGACTTGTGCACAGTTGACTGAACAGAACATTATTTATGAAGACTGTAATTTCTTACTTTCAATGGCAACCTACAACCATATTATTGCTTTTGACTTGACAAAGAGAGCCTGCTCTCGAAGCTTGTCATTATAATTATGAATATGTTTGTCACTGAAAAAAAGTTTTACTATGTACTGCAATACTCTGAATGTTAATCTAGATTACTGGACACTCACGGCTACCTCGCTCTTTATATATATATATCTATTTACATACAGATAGATATAGATAGATTTTTCTGTTATATCACATTTTAGGATAAATTATACATACTAGCAGCCCTATTAAATCCCCCCCAACGTGTAAAACCCTAGCCAGTAATGTAGCCAGTAAGACCTGCCGCTATTAAATTGGCCCTGTAAAGCAAGCTGCTACCGATCTGTGGGTCGGAAGCTAAAAAAGCCTACGGGACGTGGAAAGTGGAACTTTGTGGCTGCAAATCCTTTGTTCTCTCAAGCCTGTAGCCACTACAATTCCAATCATGCTATTAAATTGCAACAATTTCACTTGCGTTAAACCCTGTAACATGCAATTGGAGCCCAAAGGAAAATGAGTGCTAGAGAGGACCCGCTAGGGGGAGGGGGGGGGGGTAAAGTCCACTGTACTGTACCTGCAAATATACGCTCACTACTGTACACATAAAAAAGGGAAAGTGATGTTAGGTATTAGAATTACTAGCACAACATTCTCAAGCTGGCAAATCGGCCAAAAAATACTTTATTTCATGCTTGATTTCCCTGTTATATTGATTCTAGCAATCAACATGTTAATACATGGAACTCGCATGTAATAGAATATCATATTTAGGGCTTTATTAATATTGCATCATATCTAGAATGTGGATCGTAAATCGTAATTGAACCCCGTATGACTTTGAAATCCAACCATTTTTCTATGATGCAATGATGAGGATCTCTGTTTCCATTGGCTCCATCTAAACCCATAACTACGGGTTAGACTAATTGATCACGTTCAAGGCTGCGCATCCAATGGTTGACAAATGGTTTACGGGTTTGCTTTTCAAGCTCGCAGCCCTTGCGAGCTTCCTGATGCCGCTACCGGCTTCTAAAAAAAAAAAAAAAACACTCACCACAGCACGGGGAGACAGCCAGGACATCTGGAAGCGAGGTTAAACTCGATTTTAAGACCAAATTCCACCGTTTTGGCACTCGAAAAACGGCTAAGCGAGGAAAAAAATGGCCGCCGAAAAAAATGAAAACGAGGCTCCCCGACCCCGGACCACCCAGCCAAGTACAACTTACCCAAGAAGGAATTTGAGATCAGCTTGGTAACCCGCATTAACCACACATTAACCCTCACAGTGGGGGTCCCCGATTTATTCCACATTAACCCTCGTAGTGGGGGTCCCCGATCGCACCTGATCGGGGACCCCCGCTGCAATCAAAATTAAAATGTCCTGCCTTACGGGTCCTTAACCTTTTAACCCTATCATGCATGGTGCTCTATACAGAGCCCCTTCAACCCCTAAATAACCCTGTCACTCATGGGGGTCAATCCAGACCCCCATAAACCCTTAATTGACCTTTGAAGGAATCCGAGATAACCTTGGAAACCCGCATTAACCCCGCATTAACCCTCACAGCGGGGGTCCCCGATTGCAAGCGATCGGTGACCCTCGCTGCAATGAAAATTATAATTCCAAAATTCCAACCTTACAAGTCCTTAAAAGACCGTAAAGGTCCTTAAAGGACCCATAATAAAAAACAAATTAACCCTATCACTCATGTACAGAGGCCCATCAACCCCTAAAAAACCCTGTCATTCATGGGGGTCAATCCAGACCCCCATAAACACTTAATTAACCCTGTCACTCATGAGGGTCAATACAGACCCCCATAAGCCCTTAATTAACCCTGTCACTCATGGGGGTCAATACAGACCCCCATAAGCCCTTAATTAACCCTGTCACTCATGGGGGTCAATACAAACCCCCATAAGCCCTTCATTAACCCCGTTACTCATGGGGGTCAATACAGACCCCCATAAACCCATAATTAACCCTGTCACTCATGGGGGTCAATACAGACCCCCATAAACCCTTAATTAACCCCGTTACTCATGGAGGTCAATACAGATCCCCATAAACCCATAATTAACCATGGGGGTCAATACAGACTTCCATAAACCCTTAATTAACCCTGTCACTCATGGGTGTCAACACAGACCCTCATAAGCCTCTATTTAACCCCATCAGTCCCATAAGGGTATATTATGACCCTTACCGGGCTGTTACAACCCAACATGAACCACATAAGTGCCATGACGGTCCTCAAGGACCATCATGACACTAAGTATAAACAGTACACTGCACTATACCCCCCAATAAAACATAAAATCTAAACTAAGCCCCTCTACACTAACCTATTAACACCTACACTACCTACCCCCTAATAAACCCCCCACCACTCTAATTACAAAAAAAAACTAAAGTCACCAAACATAAAAAATCTACATTATGTAAAAAAATTAAAAAAAAATCCCAAAAAATAAATAAATCTACATTCCAAAAAAAAACCTAAGTCACAAAAAATAAAAAAAGGAACATTACAGAAAATAAAAAAATACTTTACAACCCCCCCCCCACTATTACAAAATTACACACCTGAAAAGGAAATACATAGAATACATACAATACAATACAAATACAATAAAATACAATATAATACCCCCTATCTAACATACACTCAATACTATCTATCTAAAATACATCCCACAATCTAATATACAATAAATCATAACTATCTAAAATACATTCCCCTATCCAACATACAATAAATACTATCTCTATATACAAACCCTAATTCTAAGCTAAAATAAAATAATTAAGACCACTTACCTTTGCAGGTGTCCCTTGAGATCAGAAACCTAGGGGGAAAAAATAAAAATTTGTACAACACGTTTACAGAAAATAAATAAACATTTTAAATATTCTACTCACCTTTCCTGCATGTCCCTGTCCTTCTTTTCTTCTTGGTGTGGCCCCTGTTAAAAAAAAACATTACATTAGTACAAATACATCAACATAAAACAAAATAAAATAAACATAATATACATTGTACTTACCTCCCTGCAGTGTCCCTGGCCTCCTCCTCTTCTACCCCGCCCTGGAACCGCGCTCTAAAAAAATGACGCTAATGAGCCTTCTAGAGCCTTTTCAGGAAGATAATAGGCAATGGCGCCTTTTGATTGGCTGAAAACGCTGTCTATCAGATTCAGCCAATCAAAAGGGGCCAATGTGTGAGCCAATCACGCTAATGATGCTAATGAGCCTCCTATGGAGTTTTCCAGAAGAAAATTGCCAATGGCGGCTTCTGATGGCTGAACATGCTGTCTATCAAATTCAGCCAATCAGAAAGGGATACACCCCAAAATCCCACTTTGATTGGATAATGCACCTGTCAATCTTTATTTAAACCAATCACAAGGCGCAGATGCCTTCAGCCAATCACAATGGAATACACCCCCACAGGGTGATTGGCTGGAGGCATCTGAGCATTCTGATTGGATGCAGTGACAATAGCCAATCACAATTTGATACACCCCCACGTAGTGATTGGCCAAAATCATTTGCGCCTTCTGATTGGCTGTTGTCAATGTCAATCAGTATTACAGCCAATGAGAAGGCGCAGATGTCTTCAGCCAATCCCCCCGGTGGGGGTGTATCCCATTGTGATTGGCTGATGGCAGTAAAGCCTTCTGATTGGTTTAAATAAAGATTGACAGGTGCATTATCCAATCATAGTGGGATTTTGGTGTGTACTTGGGTTTTGTAAGCTTCCTGTGGGTGTGAAAAGCTGGATTTTACTTTTGGGCATATATCTATGTAAATACCCTGAACTTTTATATATAATACTGTTAGAGCAGGATTTCTTCCATTGCTAGGAACAACGCTACCCCGGGGTGAAACCTTTATCCATCTTCCTCAGGTACCTCTCTCCTCTTGGCTCGGATATCTGGGAGACAAAACAATACGCACAAGGTAGCATCAAATTTTCTAAATGTATTAAGTGTTTCACAGTAGAATAAATAGGTCTTTGCCCGCCCATCATTTGCATTATTATTAGAGGTACATGCTGACTTTACAAGGTCAGTTATGCAAGGTCAACAATTAGTTGGCTAGTAACAAGTATTTGCTAACTGTACAGGAATTTTGTGGTATATAAGGAGAGGTTACATACAGTAGGCAGAAAACAGAACTATAAATCCCATGTGGATACATTAGATAAGGAGCTTATAAGGGCCTGCTGACACAATAAAAACTGGCTTTATGCAGGCTTGTGGTCACTAGTTTAGTAAGGCAAAGGTCAAGTAAAATGTTAACTCTTTCATCACTCCTCAACAAAGACACATTTTTCTGATAATCACTGCCTGTTTCTTATTAAACATTTGAAAACCCAGGTATGTTTTTTTATGTATGTTTTTGTGTGTATTTATTTGTTTCTAATGTTTTCAGGTTCGCGTGGGTCGGCCGTTAAAGTTGTATTTTTGCGAGGTCGTAATGTTTTTTTTTCTAAGTTCCGAGTCTCGTCTTTGTTTGTCGGAAGTCCGTAAATGTTGCGAGGTCCGCAGTTGCTGGCAAGGAGCAACTGCGTCCCTCGCTACTCGAGCCCGCAGAATTATCAACAACCCGCATGCTTACAACTATTATATTAGCATAAATGTGTGGGGCATCTAAGGAAGTACGGTAAATCTGGCCCTGCTCAAATTCCTGACATTCAAGGACTTAAATGATCATTAAGCATTATATTTCTGCAGTTTGTAATTAAAAGCAGTGTTATAAGCTCGCTATTAGTAAGATTGTACTTATATTTTTGCTACACAATTCATCATAATTGCTCTCTGTCAGCCATTCAAGACACTAAACTACTTTCTGGGACGAATTCCAAGATGGATTTTTACGGCTCCTGACCGTGTGTATGTACTCAGTACTTGTGACTCATCTCTAATATTTCAGGTTACATAAATTATCCAGTTTACGAAATGAATATGAGACTGTACACTAGAGGTAGTCAATAGGTGTACTTGGGTGCAAATAAGACCCATTTCTTCTGAAATTCCAACTAGATAAGGATAAGGAATGTTTCTCCATGTGCCAGATCTTTAAACAACTTATTAGTAAAAGAGGTAAAATAATTTGGTATTTTTTCTAATGTAACACTCCTTCCTTTTTCTTTCTACACCTAGTTTATTAATATACTTATGTATGTATTGAAACATTAAATACATGCTTGAAAAATACATTTGGACCTTGAAGGATTTTGTAAAAATGAATTGTACACTAAAAGCCAGCTGGACCAGCCAACAAAATTATCCTGCCTGTTTGGCTAGTTTTCCTATCAGAGGAGATAGATATCTGCAATTGGACTCGGAAAGACATACACTGACAGCAAAGCAATCTAAAAGTAGGATTAGACAATTGTGAAACACAAAAATTGGACAACAGCTCTGCCACTTGTTTCTAAAATTGCTGGGAAATCAGCATCATATTTATATTGATAACACAGGACAAGGTAACAACCAAAACATACATACGTTTAGGGTGATGCATACATCACCCGAAACGTCCCTACTGTTGGATAGTATACAATTGTAGGAGTGCTAAAAAGGGGGGCATGACATGGGGACCTAGAAGTGGGATAGGAACAAAAGTGACATGCACACACCAGGTGATGCGATGCAGATGTCAAGAGGGGAGAACCAACTGTCTATTCAATCCCTTCCTTGTGACATTTTGTTCAGATTCAACCTTTGTTATACAAGACAAGTCCTCCCTCCCAACACTCATAGTGACAAGCTTCCTGGTGTTTTCAAGTTCAACTGATACTTCCTTCAGTCCACAATACCCACATAGTATGTTCACAACAACCATATTGCATGAGGGAAAATAGGTCCTTCAATTGTAGATAGGGGAGGGTTAAAGTATATATATATATTTGTAGTAGGGACCCTCTCCCCTGGTAGCTGGTGTGTGGCCAAAGCTATGTCATCTTGGCCTGAAAAGAGGGCATAGAAAGGAGTGTTGTGAAAAAAGGGGAGAGGTGGGTGGGTTGACTGTCAGCGTGCTTGATGAAGACAGGTGAGAGGGGTTTAAAGAGGTGGCGTGGGGAGAGGAACCTTCCACAATGTCAGGTGTTCATCTGATTTTTTGTAGTAGGGACCCTCTCCCCTGGTAGCTGGTGTGTGGCCAAAGCTACGTCATTTTGGCCTGAAAAGAGGGCCAAAATTTGTCTAGATATTTATTGAGTAAGCCGTTTGGAGCTTCTCTTCGCCCAAGTTTGGGTCAGATATGTATCTGGCATAGCAGTTGGTTTTACACCGTCCAAAGGATTTTAAAATATGGATCTGTATTTTATTATGTGAAGCTGATTAGGCTGCTCCATTTCTGAAGGAGTGGCCTGAGTATTTAAAGGGGTTCTGGCTTAGGCGGGCGAGGACTAGTCTGATGTAGTGGGTGAGTGTGGGTGTATATATAGTAGCTAGCTTGAGATGCTTAGTAATGGGTGAAGGCTTGGTTTGTGATGTAATGCTGAATGGAGATGGTGAAGAGTGGTGTCTATGCACCGTGGGTCTGCGCTAGGATAGTAGGTTATGGTTACTGGAGTGCGGCTGGTGTTAGTGTATGATAGGGTGATTTGGCATGTGTCTTTGATGTCTTCTTCCTGTTTGGCAAAGTATACAGATTAAGATTGGGATATGGTGCATTCGTTTGGACATAGGAATCTAAAAAAGGCAATTATCGAGGCGGCTGAGATAGTAAGGGATATGACGTTGCCAAATGGGTTTGGTGAAAGGTAGGTAATGATTTACTTGGAAAGCTAGCTATCAATGGGGAGACGTGGTGGTTTTGGTAGGTTCAGAGGGTGTATGTAGTGAGGTCTTTAGAGTTTGACTGGGGAAAGGATAGGAGGTGGAATTGAGCTCCTGTACGATAGGTTTTAATTGTGGATCGGTGGAGGTGTCGGGTGATTTACTGGGCTGCAAAGGCCAAAAAGGTGGTGAGTACATGAATGAGGCGAGGGATGGCATGAGCGACTGGTGTAGAGCGACTGCTAGGGAGCAGAGCGCCTGAGACTGAGCGACTGGTGCAGAGCGACTGGTGCAGAGAGACTGGGTAGGGCGCAGAGTAACAGACCCGGCAATGGCTGCTCTACCAGGGCTGGGCAGTACACACAGGGGCCGTGTGAGGGGACACATTGAGGGTATAATGTCATCAGCAGTGTGACATGGAGGGAATGTATATGTACATACACACACACACAGGCGCCGTGTGAGGGGACACATTGTGGGTGTAATGTCACCAGCAGTGTGACATGGAGGGAATGTATATGTGTACATACACACACACACAAGGGCCGTGTGAGGGGACACATTGAGGGTGAGGGCGAGTGGACAGCTGCCGGGAGACGAAGTGGGCAGCGGGAGCTAGATGAGACTGGGTAGTAGATTGAGGAAAGGCAGGTAGATGGGGGTGCAGGGACTTACTGAGCCAGAGAAGCATAAGTATTCGCAGGGAGGACAGGAGACAACGAGTGAGCAGACCGGCAGAGGTTCCCCAAACAAATTGACTGTCAGCGTGCTTGATGAAGACAGGTTTTTGCACCAGGGTCCTCCATTTTCTAGCTCCACCAGTGCCTCAAGCTGAATTGGTGGTGTCTACTCATTGGAATGGCCCCTACTCAAGATAGAGCCCTACACATAGCAGTCAGACTCGCAAAGTGATCTCAATCTGAAATTGATCTTGCTGTACCATTCATTCTATTTTGTCTATTTGACCTCTCAATTACTCCTGTTGTAAGCACTGGTAGTTTTAGAGGTCCTAATGTGCAGATATAAACTTCCTGTCTATCCAGTGTCTCTTCAAATCTAAAGAAGTTGATCAGAAGAAACCAAGATGGTAGACAAAAGTATATAAAAGATAAACAAGTTTTTTTACACTAGTATACATTTAGTATACTGGTGGTACCATATTAATCTCTGGGTATGTTCACTGTGGCCCACTGGAGAAGAAACTGGCAACCCACTCCGGTATCTCTGCCATGAAAACCAAGTGGATCAGCATGGTGTGTTGTCCATGACGTCACAGAGAGTCGGACACGACTGAGCGATATCATTTAAACATTTACACATGTTCACTGAAATATATAGGTGATTGTTTTACTCTACTGTAATACTGGGTATATTATATTTGTTGTTAACAGCTTGTAATTGTGATTATA
Source organism: Discoglossus pictus (assembly GCA_027410445.1). Lineage (NCBI taxonomy): Eukaryota > Metazoa > Chordata > Amphibia > Anura > Alytidae > Discoglossus > Discoglossus pictus. Next base: position 227,584,367 of record CM050169.1, read on the forward strand.
TTCATGCTAAACATGCCTGATATTTCCATGTATTTTGTATATGTAATTCAAGGTATGACTTGGTCTGTGAAGGTGTAATCAAATTTTTGTTTGATGTAAGAGGTCCTTTGTGGGTGTGACACACTGCTTCATTTATCATTGAAGGATTCCCGCGGAAAGATCCAGCTAGAGCGTCAGGTATTATGGAACAGCTCTAAGTAACTGGGTTAACTTTTTCTTCTCAACTAGTGATCTGAAATATGTCACTAAATAATTGTGCTTAATGGCACCACAATTTAATTTTTTTGTGTTAACATTTAAAGTTGCCATTGTATTTTTTTCTATAAAACATGTTGAATCCTGTTCAATAAGGAGAATCTACTGGTTAAGAGATAAGTGGCTCCGCAGCAGATGTAATAATCTTGGGTCTGTCTCTCAGACTTATCTTGTTACTTCCTTACATTGTATTTCAATGTTTACTGGACCTGCTTTTCTGTCCTCAGCCGGCCTGGATCATTGTATTGTACAACTGTTCTTCCTCAGGCCCTTCAGTACTTTTGCTCTCCTACTCTGGTCTCCTCTTGACCATGCTGTGGTTTAAGAATTTGCTACTGTTCTTTGGCATAACGATGGATGGATAGATAGATATCTAGATAGATAGATAGATAGATAGATAGATAGATAGATAGATAGATAGATAGATAGATATTAATGTGTGTGTGTGTATACTGGACAAATTATACAATATACATACTGTATATGATTCAGTTTTCTACAAATGTAAGTACATTTGTGGGGAAAGTACAGGGATTCCAATATTACTTTAAATGCTAATGTCAAAAAAAGTTACAAACCGAAATTTAATCAGAATAAATTTAAAACAAATTATATAAACCCACCACGGGTACCAATAACAACCTGGTTGGAAGGATCATTCCAATAACAAGGTCTGATATAGAACAAAATCAGAAGTCCCTGTGTCTCATATAGAGACCTCCTATCTCAGAGGCTATGGTGTGCCTCTCCAGATGGCTAGTAGCCCTACAGATAGATAGTCGAAACAAAATAGCCCAAGATCACAATCCAAACCAGAATGAAAAAGAGTAAAAAACACATACATTGATACTGCTAAGAACAATATTATTCTAGCCTTTAAACCCCATCGGGAAAAGCATCTACCATAAGTGTGAACAGGGTTATGTAGACTTAACAATAACTCATATTTTAACCCAATTATTGAGTTGTTGGAATGATCTTTCCAACCAGGTTGTTATTGGTACCCATGGTGGGTTTATATCATTTGTTTTAAATTTAATATGATTAAAGTTCAGTTTTACACTTTTTTTGACTTTAATGAATTAGTGTTAAGCACTGGAACGCAGGGAATGCTCTTCTTATTGCTTTAAAAGCTAATGCAATACATTGATTTGTTATAAAAAGGTAAAAAAAAAAAAAATCCCCACTGTCTGCTCCACTTTCTCTTTGCTACAATGGACATTTAAAAATTGTAGACATTTATTAAAATGATAAAACAAACATAAATACTATGCAAACATGTTTGGAGGCAAGAACTTGACACGTAAATCACTTTCCAAGAAATGAGACAGTAGACAAATGGTTCCTATTGTGTTTTAAATAGGTTTCCTTTAATTGGATTATCTGCCTTTTCTTTAGTACTTGCTTTTGAAAATGATAAATGTTAAAAAGGAAGATTAAGAAGGGCAGAATAAGAGGGGAGGATGCAGAACATTGGTGGACAACAAGTGGCACAGGGGCCTCATGCGGCCTTCAGACATTTCTCATGCAGTCCCCAGCCTCTTCTCTATAGTGGAACATCACGTCACTCTTACACAATTTAAAGTCTACTTTATCTCTCCAAAAGTATTAAATCATTCTCAGTACCCAAATACTTTTAATTCAATGTTAGATGCTTGCCTTGAGCTTTTTAGTATGCTCCCGGATCTTAAGAGCTGTTTCTCATTTAATGTTAAATTATTAAATATCAGATGCAGCCTTATTAATATAATTGGTCACTGAATCCAATATATAATGTCCAGTTGGGGACACTATCATGAGTGCTGGTCAAACGGTAGTCCCATGAGGGTGCTACTGTATATGATATAATTCATTATTTAGCGCCCTCATGGGGCTGCATCTTATCAAATGTTTAAGGAAACTGTTAAGGAATTCCTTAGTGACTATTTGCAAAGCATCAGTATGTCTGTCTGTTTTGGTTTTAAATTGTTAAATAATTCCTCCAGGTATTGGGATATTGAATTTTTAGCTATGTATTAAAATAGGCTGTTTTTATATTATAAGAAAAATAAAACTCTTACAGAAATATATGTAAAAATAGAGCCCTTTTTCCTTTATGTCTTATTTCCTCTAAGTTATATCATAGGTTATATTAATAATGTTATAATACTACTCTAAAGATATCTTGTGCACATTGTAATCACTGTCCAAATGGTGCACAGGTGCATGCTGGGAATTTATAGATACATTATAATTCCAAATTAATAAACCATTTTTGGCAGTAACTCTTCTTGAAGGCTTATGGTAACAATGACATAGCAGTGTTCCTGTAATATATCTGGTCGTTTATTTTCATTTCTAGCACTACAGACAGTAATGACATAGGTCCTCATTCAATTGCAATTTTGCCAATTGAAGAGGGCTCTATATAAGCACATAACATATTTTTTGATGGAAATTTTTAGTTAGTGAAGACCTTGATTTTGTATCGAAGTTCATTAACTAAAAATTTCTGTATAAAAAATAAGTTATGTGCTTATATAGAGCCCTATTCAATTGGCCAACTCACAATTGAATGAGGCTCATAGTGTAGAGGTGAACATGGATTTATAGTAACACAGTTTGACTCCATAGAAAACATATCATATGGGGGTAATAACTGCCCTTTTCAAGTCCCATGAATCCCCATTTTTACAGATATACCCCATTGTTGCTTTGTTTCCTAGCACTACATTAAGATCGCCATGACTTGGAGTCCAGTCTTTTTTTTATTAAATTCCCCTGCACAGCTCCCAGGGATCAGCAATCAGACCAATAACCAGAATCCACCATTATATCAAATCAGAAATCACTTTTTATTTTTGTTTTAGCAGGAAATTGAGCAGTTATAAAGGAAATACCAGCTTAGGAAGTCCTTATTGCAAAAGGATTAAATGACCGATTGGTGTCAAGGTTCAACTCTGACTTTCCATGCACAGAAATAGCTGAATCTGATAAGCATTCCACATGGGCTCTAGATTAAAGTGATTGGAGATTGGCCACGGCAGGTTATCAATCTTCTAGAACCTCTGTTGTCCTTAATTCACTTTGTACGAACTATGGAAAAAAGGGGAGAACTGTTAAGCCTGGAAAACAAGGGACCAGCATTCAATATTACAGAAAACAAAACTGGACAAACAGCAAATCTGGGTATTGTATTATACGGTATATGTGCCTGCAGTGTAATGTTTAGTAAAGTGACAAAAGTACATAGGAAACAAGTTTTGAATATTGGTGTCATAAACAGAAAGAACTCTGTGTGAAAGAAAATATCTATTTTATATTATGCAAGAATACAAAATGCAGAATACAGTAAGAAAAGACACACTTTTTGATTCTCTCCATCTCTATGTTTTTATGTAGCGTTTATCTTCACATTGGAGATTAAAAAGTTATGACAGAGTAACATGTACATTACAACAATATATATAGTATTCAAATGACACCGGGAAAAAAACTTGTATCTACTTGTGGCATACATTACAATTACATTTGTCATATTATGTCAGCACAAACTAAAAGAAAATAAAATAATGATAGAAAAAGAAATAGAGGAAAAGAGGGTGGGGTGAGAGGGAATGTGGTGAGGGGGGAGAGCTTATTATTATACCATCCCTGAGGTCTGTATATGTATTACCACTTTTTTATGCTACCATCCAATTCATAGTTCCCAAACGTCCCAACAGGAGAGCCACTTTTTATAGTTGTCATCTAGTTTGGCAAAGATCAAGCTCATTGAGTGTATGTGTTTAAGTTTTTTTCAGTACCTCCCCAAACACAGGGATGGACGTTTTCCAATTTTTAGCAATAGTGTTCTTGACAAAATTTGGTTTGAGCGAAGTTAAGCCTCTTTAGTAAGGCCGGTGATAGGGATACCTAATAAGGCTTCCTCTGGTTTTTGAGGTATCCTGTGTCCCCATAGCTTCTCTAGGGTTTCATAGGTCTCTGTCATAGGTTTCTGACCAGATGTGGGCTATTTTCGGGCAGTCCCATAGTATGTGTCTAAGTGTTCCTGTGGAATTACAACCTCTAAAACAGTTGCCATCTAGAGATGGATTTGAGAGCTTTAGTTTAACAGGGTCAGGTACCAGGGTCATGATGGTTTTGTAGGAATTCGCTCTCAAGATTATGTTGCATTTGTATGTATTTGTATTTTATTGTATTTTTATGTATTTTATTCCATTGTAAGTTGTCCAAGGTGATGTTAAGTTCTGTTTCCCATGAGGACTGGTGGTGTTGCTTAGATGGTGTGGCTTGATCTTACAGGTAATTGTAGATAGTGGAGATGTTTTTCTTACCATTTGAGTTATATATGCAGCATTTTTCAAATTAAGTTTTGCTGGCCGATTTGTTAATTTTTCATATGTTGGATATATTGGAGCTGATTTGGGTTAGGTTGAACCATTCTTTAAGGGGTAGGGGGTTCTGTTCGCTAAAAGTCGAGGGGGAAGAAATTTGATTATCACTTAGTATGCCAGCGGTGATTGTCAATGTTTTATCTATTCACCATGTTAGTTGGGAAATTCTGTTAATTTAAATGTCTATGGGGTAGCCATAAAGGAGCGAGCCATGATCCTGTCTCTACTAGAGACCCGTCTTATTCATTTGAATCCATAGGGATAGAGAATGAGCCACACAATTACCAGAAAATAGGGAATGGTTGATTTTATAGTGTAGGCTTAGCCAAAGCATCTGGCTAGGTTCTGTTCCTTAAGAATGCAGATTTAAATTTTTCACCCACACAGGTGGGTGTTCTTTAATGAACCACTTGGTCTAGAAGCTTTAAATTATTTTGCTAAGTCTGGCAGGGCTAGGCCCCCTTTGCTTTTAGGCGCCATCCTTGTTGCTTTAGTTATTCTCAGCTTTTTGTGGGCCCAAACAAAGCAGGAGATTGCCCCCTTTAGAATTTGTATATTTTTTGTGTTAATTGCTGCCGATATTGTGCGAAAGAGGTATACAAGCTTGGGGAGTGCGTTCATTTTTATAGCATGGATCTTTCCTAGCCAGGAGATTTTGTATGATGACCAAGTGTTGATATCTTTACGTAATTTTTTTATGATCATGGCTAAATTTGCATTGTATATCAAACTAGATTGCCTGGGAAAAAAGATGCCTAGGTATTTCATATATTGTTAAACCCATTTAAAAGAAAAAAATTGTTAATAGTAGCTTTTCTAATTCTTTTGGCAATGAGACTTTTAGCACATTGGTGATTTTGAATATTTTAGTACGTGTCAAACCAAATAGATTCCCATTGTTGTATTCAAAATCAGCGACAATACAATGATTAGACTTTAAATGGGCCACAATAATCATGTCTAACAGATATTGTTAATATGACAGAGACATTTTTATAGAAATCTTGAACAAAATGTTATTTTGCTGACAAAGGCTGATTGTGAGATGTCTGGCTATTTTTTAATAATATAACAGTAACTGTTACAAAAGGCCATAACTCGTTTAAGGGAATAATCCAGGACCATCATCTAACAATGGCAGAGGCATATTTATAATGTCAGTGTCTCCTGCTCATTTCAGGATATAAGGAATTGTGTGAGCGCATAAGGAAGTTTGCTGCCTAAGGTTGAAGTTGTGCTTGGCATACATAGTATAGGAGTGTGACCATACATAGGATTCACCATTAATCCAAATACTAATTTCAAGATAATACTTAATTATGTTGATAATCTTATTATTTCTGTATGTAGCTCTCCATCCCCTTCTATTTGCCTGTCTGCTCAATTGTTTTTTTTTTTATTATTCTGTTTTAAAGATTTGAGAAAGGAAAACAAAGGAAAACAATGACCACAATAAAATACCCTGAGCAAGTGACCACTTAATTTTTATAGCTACCTACCCATCTGTCTAGCTGACTAGCTATATGTACCTGGCTATGTATTTAATTGCCTAAGAGTGAGTAGTAGTACAGGGATGGAATTTAGCCAAGAGAGGTCATTTAAATAGGGACACACATTTACATTGACTTTTAGGACAGCAAAGTCCTGCTTAAAATATAAGAAGGAGCTGATTTTCAAAACCAACAAGGACTGGATGTTCAGTCAGAGGAGATCAAGGATACCCCCCAACATCTTTATAGGATTGTTTCAACTCCAGACGTATTCTCTTTCTTACCATCATTTCCTTCTTTTATAGGACACTGGCTTTTATCCACACATTTATTATCATGTGTCACAAGACCAGGCTTGCAGTAACACCCAGGATTTCGGCACATCAGGGTACAAACCGGATCCAAGTTTTCACAAGATGGGACACAAGGTTCACATTGATAATGCTGCATGTTCTCTGGGCATACTGTAAGAGATGAGTCAGGTTAGTGTTAGACTCCCTGTGAAATCATACCATGAGCCATATTCCTTCCCACCTCTAGTAATACTGGTAATAATAAATAAAATACTATTTTAAATGAAGGAAGGTCCTATATCCCTGGACTATGTTCTATATTATAACCTCTGTTTTCCTTCTTTCATTCTATAAGAAGTGTGGAAAAAAGAGGAGAATTGTTAAGTCTGGAGAACAAGGGACCAGCATTCAATATTACAGAAAACAAAACTGGACAAACAGCAAATCTGGGTATTGTATTATACGGTATATGTCCCTGCAGTGTAATGATTAATACAGTGACAAAAGTACATAGGGGCCAAGTTTTGAATATTGGTGTCATAAACAGAAAGAACTCGGTGTGAAAGAAAATATCTATCTTACATCTGGCCAAAAAACAGTAAGATAAGACACACTTCTTGGTTTCTCCATTTTTATGTTTTTATGTAGAGTTTTTTTTCACATTGGGTATTCTAAACATCTTAGTATGTTGTTAAACTGAAACAATTCCTTTATATGGGCACAATTATTATGTATAAGATGTATTGCTAATATTACATATTCAGTTAAGATTTTTTTTTAATCATTAACAAGATTTTATTTTGCTGAACTATGATGCTCGGGTAGATGATTGGTATAACTGGCCATTTTTTAATAATATAGTTCTTCATTCTCTCCTATTTACCCATCCATTCAATTGTTTTAGTGAATTTTTACTTTTTTTCATCAGTCACATTACTTATTATCCTGTTTTAGAGACTTGAAAATGTTCTCAAAAGAAGACAAAAGAATGACCACCCTGCTAACCTGCTGCAACAGACCATTTTATTTTATCTACCTACTCATCTCTCTAGCTATCTGTATTTGGCTGTGTATTTAATTGCATAAGTGCATTTAGTGGTGCAGGGAGGGAAGGAAGAAAGTACATTTAAATAGGCACACACAATTAAATTGACTTAGGGCAGCAAATTCCTGCTTAAAATATAGGAAGGAGCTAAAATAAGTTCAAAAATTGATTTGTTGTAGAATTATTTGGAAAAATCATTGCACAGATAAAACAGAAGCATGTCATGACCAAGTGTTGATATCTTTACGTAATTTTTTTTTGATCATGGTGTAATTTGCATTGTATATCAAACTAGATTGCCTGGGAAAACAGATGCCTAGGTATTTCATATATTGTTAAACCCATTTAAAAGAAAAAAATGTTAATAGTAGCTTTTCTAATTCTTTTGGCAAAGAGACTTTTAGCCTCATTGGAGATTTTTAATATTCTAGTACGTGTCAAACCAAATAGATTCCCATTGTTGTACTCAAAATCAGCGACAATACAATGATTAGACTTTAAATGGACCACAATAATTATGTCTATTGCTAATATGACATTGACATCTTTATAGAAATCATGAACACAATTTTATTTTGCTGACGTAGGCTGATTGTGAGATGTCTGGCTATTTTTTTATAATATAACAGTAACTGTTACAAAAGGCCATAACTCATTTAAGGGAATAATCCAGGACCATCATCTAACAATGACAGAGGCATATTTATAATGTCAGGTTCTCCTGCTCATTTCAGGATATAAGGAATTGTGTGAGCGCATAAGGAAGTTTGCTGCCTAAGGTTGAAGTTGTGCTTGGCATACATAGTATAGGAGTGTGACCATACATAGGATTCACCATTAATCCAAATACTAATTTCAAGATAATACTTAATTATGTTGATAATCTTATTATTTCTGTATGTAGCTCTACATCCCCTTCTATTTGCCTGTCTGTTTTTTTATTATTATTCTGTTTTAAAGATTTGAGAAAGGAAAACAAAGGAAAACAATGACCACAATAAAATACCCTGAGCAAGTGACCACTTAATTTTTATAGCTACCTACCCATCTGTCTAGCTAACTAGCTATCTGTACCTGGCTATGTATTTAATTGCCTAAGAGTGAGTAGTAGTACTGGGATGAAATTTAGCCAAGAGAGGTCATTTAAATAGGGACACACATTTACATTGACTTTTAGGGCAGCAAAGTCCTGCTTAAAATATAAGAAGGAGCTGATTTTCAAAACCAACAAGGACTGGATGTTCAGTCAGAGGAGATCAAGGATACCCCCAACATCTTTATAGGATTGTTTCTACTCCAGACGTATTCTCTTTCTTACCATCATTTCCTTCTTTTATAGGACACTGGCTTTTATCCACACATTTATTATCATGTGTCACAAGACCAGGCTTGCAGTAACACCCAGGATTTTGGCACATCTTGTTACAAGCCCGATCCGAGTTATTACAAGATGGGACACAAGGATCACATTCATAATGCTGCATGTTCTCTGGGCATACTGTAAGAGATGAGTCAGGTTAGTGTTAGACTCCCTGTGAAATCATACCATGAGCCATATTCCTTCCCACCTCTAGTAATACTGGTAATAATAAATAAAATACTATTTTAAATGAAGGAAGTCCTATATCCCTGGACTATATTCTATATTATAACCTCTGTTTTCCTTCTTTCACTCTATAAGAAGTGTGGAAAAAAGGGGAGAACTGTTAAGTCTGGAGAACAAGGGACCAGCATTCAATATTACAGAAAACAAAACTGGACAAACAGCAAATCTGGGTATTGTATTATACGGTATATGTCCCCGCAGTGTAATGATTAATACAGTGACAAAAGTACATAGGGGCCAAGTTTTGAATATTGGTGTCATAAACAACAAGAACTCGGTGTGAAAGAAAATATCTATCTTACATCTGGCCAAAAAAACAGTAAGATAAGACACACTTCTTGGTTTCTCCATTTTTATGTTTTTATGTAGAGTTTTTTTTCACATTGGGTATTCTAAACATCTTAGTATGTTGTTAAACTGAAACTATTCCTGTGGTTGTACATAAAAATATCCTCACTAGAATGATTATACTTTATATGAGCCACAATTATTATGTATAGCATGTATTGCTAATATTACATATTCAGTTAAAATGTATTTATAGAAATCATTAACAAGATTTTATTTTGCTGAACTATGATGCTCGGATAGATGATTGGTATAACTGGCCATTTTTTAATAATATAGTTCTTCACTCCCTTCTATTCACCCATCCATTCAATTGTTTTAGTGAATTTTTACTTTTTTTCATCAGTCACATTACTTATTATCCTGTTTTAGAGACTTGAAAATGTTCTCAAAAGAAGACAAAAGAATGACCACCCTGCTTACCTGCTGCAACAGACCATTTTATTTTATCTACCTACTCATCTCTCTAGCTATCTGTATTTGGCTGTGTATTTAATTGCATAAGTGCATTTAGTGGTGCAGGGAGGGAAGGAAGAAAGTACATTTAAATAGGCACACACAATTAAATTGACTTAGGGCAGCAAATTCCTGCTTAAAATATAGGAAGGAGCTAAAATAAGTTCAAAAATTGATTTGTTGTAGAATTAGTTGGAAAAAACATTGCACAGATAAAACAGAAGCACGTCTTTTTCAGGTTACAGTCATTGATACACATGGATGGATTACGATAATTATTACAAGTCAGGGGGCAGTTAGTGCTACATTCGTAATATACCATATTCTGTTGGGATGATCATTGGAAGGTAAGTGTTAGACTTTCTTCAAATTAATGGAGCCCCTTAACTCGGTAAAATCTTCATATACGTGTGCAGTATGTAACAAAATAACATTAGCACTAAAATACACAGCCTGAAAGAATGGTAACATAAGTAGTATTCCTGAGCATCTTCTTGGACAAAAATATAATGGTTTTATCTGAAGACCATTTTTATTTCACTGGACAAACTTTAAGAGATCAATCTTGGATTAGTGTCTACAGCAGTACAAAATGGTAATTACTCGTGGTGCATTGACCACATATGTCTCACATAAAGGAAAAGTACTTAACCTAAATCTACCAATGATAGTGACATGTTTAATTGTCAGTTTCTCCTACTTGAGGATATAAGTAATTGTGTGAGGATGTAAGTTTGCTGCCTAAGATTGAGGTTGTGCCGAGAATACATAGTATTGGAACATGACCATGTATCGGATCAACCATTAATACATATACTGAATAGTTTTTAGTCATTTATAATGATTATGCATTTTTTCACCAGTCACATTATTTTATTATTCAGTTTTAGAGAGTTGGGAGGGGTCTCAAAAGAATGGCCACAATAAATTACCCTGCATCAGTTGATCACTTTAGTTTTAATATCTGCCTACTCATCGCTCTAGTTAACTAGCTATCTAGTTTTGCTGTCTTTTTAATTGCATAAGTCCATGTGGTGACTTAGGGATTGAATTTGGCCAAGGAAGAAGAGGGAATTTAAACAGGGAAACATGTCCAAATGGACTTAAGGCTGCAACGTCCTTCCTAAAATATAGAAAAGAACTAAAGCCAGAGCTAGATTTTAAAAGTCAAAAAGGCCTTGATGCAGCAGGAAAGCAAGAATAGTGCCTACCAGGGTTTCCACCGCCATCTTTAAAGGACTGTGTCTCCTCCAATCTTTACCATCTCTGTATTGTTGTTGTCAAGGTTAGGAATACCGCTACGTGTAAGAAATTGCAATCTTATAGACTTATAGCCACTCAGGATAGAAAAACACAGATGGAAGCTAATGGTAGACTATCAGGTAACTACAGTGATCAGCAGACTATGGTGGGAGAAGCTGGTCAGGATGCCGCATTAGTCGGACTGAGTATAGGGTGGAAGCTGTAGCAGGAGTTAACAGACATAGGGCCCAATTAAATTGTTCAAATTGTAGTTACTGTAGACCATAATGTAGCCCACAAATGTTACTGATATTAAATTGGCCACTTTTAGCTACTAGCAATCTACAGGGTTACAGGCTGAAAATTCCTACAGGCTGCCAAAATCCTAACACCGACCCAGGAAAGCCTTTGATCTTTCAAGCCTGAAAACGTTACAAGTGCTAAAATCGCAAATCCCTATTAAAATTGCTTCAATCCCTTAAGCCCGCAACTGCTTTCAAACCCGTACATGGCAAATGTATCAAAAAATATTACGAGTACTAGATAAGACTCGCAAGTGGGTTAAAAACCTGTTTTAGAATTAGTTGCACAACAGTCTCAAGTTCGCAAACCAACAGAAAATATAAATATTTTTTTAAAGTTTTATTTCTGTTATATTGATACTGACAATCAATGGGTTAATACATATAATGGCACCCGCATGTACTAGACCAGTATATTTATTGACTTTTATACATTTCAACATTTCTAGATTGCGAGTCAGATCGCAAATTGTACTTCTGAACACTAATGATTTGTAGTTTAAACTCCATTTTTTATTGACGTCATGATGACGGTCTCATTTACTATTGGATCTATCAAAGCTGCAAGTTAAGAGTTTGACTCTGTCTAACCAGTAAGTCATGGGTCTTGCTTAATTGATCAAGATCAGGCCCTGAAGTGCTACATATAGAAGCATGATTTACAATTTTGACTTTCTGCCATGTATTTACGAGATTGAGTCAATTTAATCGTTCTATAACTGTTTCACATTTCAAGCCTGCAGACTTACGGGCTGTATGAAGGCAACTGCCAGCTTGGAATTTAATGAGACCCAAACACTTGAAACCACAAATGTCTTTCACTCTAGAGTGCCAAATAACAGACAGGGAAGGCCTGCGGCAGCTGCATCTAAATAGTGAATGATAATTAGGCCAAAACTGCAATCAGCTGCTAAAAGGAGTACTTTAAATCGTGCATTAGCACGCATGTGCTCATAGTGCTATCAGGAACAGACCTCGGACATGGGCACATAGTGCTATTATGACAGAGCTCAGACATGGGCACATAGTGCTATCAAGAACAGAGCTCAGACATGGGCACATAGTGCTATCAGGAACAGACCTCAGACATGGGCATATAGTGCTATCATGACAGAGCTCAGACATGGGCACATAGTGCTATCAGGAACAGAGCTCAGACATGGGCACATAGTGCTATCAGGAACAGAGCTCAGACATGGACACATAGTGCTATCAGGAACAGAGCTCAGACATGGGCACATAGTGTTATCTGGAACAGAGCTCAGACATGGGCACATAGTGCTATCAGGAACAGAGCTCAGACATGGACACATAGTGCTATCAGGAACAGAGCTCAGACATGGGCACATAGTGCTATCTGGAACAGAGCTCAGACATGGGCACATAGTGCTATCAGGAACAGAGCTCAGACATGGGCACATAGTGCAATCAGGAACAGACCTCAGACATGGGCACATAGTGCTATCATGACAGAGCTCAGACATGGGCACATAGTGCTATCAGGAACAGAGCTAAGACATCTGGAGGCATGGTCATTTGAAGCAGGAGTGCTGTAGGGATTCCTGGCAATTCTTTTTGTCTCACCAATTTGTTGTTTCCATTTCCTTCCAAAATCTATTTCTTCCCCTTTTTTTATTTTCTCCTGTCTAACCCTTATTATTTTATTCCTATGTGTTGACAGCGGGTAAAGCCGGATATGTCTGCAGCTACTTCAGAAGATAATGGCCAGGGGGTGATTACCTCCCAGGTCACTTAATTGCAATACTGGATTGAGGTTTTTGGAATAAAGCAAATTACAGATATATCATAAATAACTGAAAAATTATAACATTTCTATGTATAGATTATAACAAACCCAAAATCTGTATTGCCTTTGACAGGGCACTCATTTCACTGAGATAAATTCTCTGTAGATTTACTGTAAGAAACGTAATTTTGTTCTACAAACATCCAATTGATAAAGCACTTCTTTATAGCTTGAAATTATACTCTATTTAGAATATCTACTGTGCCTTTTTAGGGAACTCTGAAGATGAGCCTAAAGGTTCTTACATAATTACATTTCCTACAACAAAAAATGATGATCAAAAAAGAGCTACAAAGCATAATCTTACAAAAAACAAAAACCTCTATTAAATTAGAAACTATGGGAGAAACACTAAGAAATAACTTCAAATATTGGGACAAATTGAATTCAAAATATTCTTTAATTCCGTTTCCGAGCCCAATAACCCCACTGGATATTATGGCTCGGGAATTAGATATCCAAATATTGGTAGTTCTAGCTAAAAATGGGGCGGTATACCTCAGAGATATCTTTCAAAAAGGTTCCATTGTGTCATTTAATGATTTAATGATATATCAGATTCATAAAATGAATGAAGCCAAATTCTGTTGGCGTAACTGTGGACAAAAAGGAACACACATTCACATGTGGTGAGAATGCCCCATATTACAAAATTGGTGGACAGAATGCTTTTCTCAAATAAAATACATTTTTGGGGTAGATCTCCCCTTTAAGATGGAAATACCAATATTTCATATCTTCCCCAAAAAAGTCATGCTGGAAGCTAAAGCACTTCTGATCCAGATTTTTATGGCAGCAAAAAATTATATTTCCTCAAGTTGGAATCAAGGAAAAATTCCCAATTGGTCTGAAATTTGGATAAAAATTAATAAAACCAGATTATTAGAAAGAAATATAGAAGAACTTGGGATTTCCTGTCTTCCACTAAAAAAGTGGACAATATGGGATAAAAAACATGATTGACGGAGATCATTCTCTTTCTGGATGTGTGAAATTATAGACAACTCTCCCCTCCCCCCAACCCTTTCTTCCCCCGCGCTTTCTGGTCCGGTAACATTGTGCGTGTTTTGTTTTTTGTTTTGTTTTTTTCTTTTTCCTCTTTCTTTTTTTTTTTCTCTTTCTTTGGATTTCACTTGATTATTACTTGTAGAGACTATTATCCTAGGTCCCAATCAATAGCCCTAAGATCCGTTATATTTAAAACACAAGATGATAATTAAAAGGTCACAAAGGAGTTAAATATTCAAATGTAGTGCCCAAGTGGGTCTAAGGAATAATGTGGGTCACAAACTGACCTTTTGTATGGCTGAGAAAGAATGGGGCTATTATCGGCTATTAGAAGAGTTAACTAATGATAACTTTACTATTCTTGTTATAAATAAATTTGTGGATAATCGATTTAATATTTATGGGAATTGTATTGTATAAATAAGTGAAACAGGAGAAGTATTATTGTATTTAAATGTTGTTGCATTTTTTGTATTGTCTGTCGTTGTTGAAGCATCTAGCTTTACATATATTATTCATACTGAGGATTTCTGATAATTCGTAGTCCAAGAGCAATTATAGCCCCATTATTTATATATTGTTTACAAGGGACAAGGAGTCGGGACAGGAAGACAGGTCATTACTGCATTGTGATAAAGTAATTCTCTCCAGATAAAAAAATACTCTCTGCATTATATTAAATATTCTTTGGAACTTTTTATGCTGAACGGGGATCTTCTTTCTGAGTGGCTACTGATTCCAATTTCTTTATAGTTTTATGTTACCTGGACATTTGTCATTTTATACACAAACATTGAGTTTTCATTTACGTAACAATTCTGGAAATACTTAATTATAAAATCCCAGTGTGTTTATTATATTGTCATCATTATTCCATAGAACCATATTTACCTTCTTTCTTTTTTTTTTATCTAAAAAAAACAGGGATAGAACTCATCCTTAAAGCAAGTTGAAGATATCTATACATGTTTTAGATAATACAAAGGCAGTAGCTTTACATTACATTACATTTTGAAGGACACTTTTCCTTTTCCACACAGACATCGGAGTCTTTAGAAAGCAGCACCGACCCTTCCTTGCAGAAGCATTTCCTATTCTTTTTACATTCTCTGGTACACGGCTTGGGTGGATCATGACAATTATCACACGTCAGGGGGCACGCAGTGCCACATGCGATATAGTCCATGCCCTTTGGGCAACCTGTTGAAGTGATCATTGAAAGGTAAGTGTTAGACTTTCTGTCAATTAATGGACCACTGAAGCTTGGTAAAATCTTCACATACTTGTGCAGTATGTATTAAAATAACAACAGTAGCACTGAAACATACAGCCTGAAAAAATGATAACAAATGGTATTTCTGAGCATCTTCATAGAGAATGTGAAGCATTTACAGTCCTAAAAAGACTCTGAGATGTGTGGTTCTGTTTTCATTTGTGTGTGTGAACTACTGTTGGAATGAGATATGAGGGCAGATCTGGCGATTTGACGTACATATCTGATTACTGGATCCTACGCCATGACAACTCATTTATATAACAAGTTTTGTTTATCTTTATTTTATGGGTTTAATAGTAAATTAATTGAGAGAAGATATGTATGTACATCTCTAAGAGGTAAATTAAAGATGGAGTGCTGGAGGGATTCCTGGCAATTCTTTTTGTCTCACCAATTTGTTGTTTCCATCTCCTTTTCCTTCCAAAATCTATTACTTTCCCTTTTTTATTTTCTCCTGTCTAACCCTTATTTTTTTGCCCCTATTCATCGACAACGGGTAAAGCCGGATTTGTCTGCAGCTACCTCAGAAGATAATGGCCAGGGGGTGATTTACTCCCAGCTCAGTTAATTGCAATACTGGATTGAGGTTTTTGGAATAAAGCAAACTACAGATGTATCATAAATAACTGGAAAATTATAACATTTCTATGTATAGATTATACAAACCCAACATATCTGCATTGCCTTTGACAGGGCACTCATTTCACTGAGATAAATTCTCTGTAAATTTACTGTAAGAAACTTAATTTTTGTTCTACTAACATCAAATTGATAAAGCACTTCTTATTTTATAGCTTGAAATTATACTCTATTTAGAATATCTTATGTGCCTCTTTAAGAAACTCTGAAGATGAGCCTACAGGTTCTTTCTACATAATTAAATTTCCTACAAAAAAAACTGTCGTTGTTGAAGCATCTAGCTTTACATATATTATTCATACTGAGGATTTCTGATAATTCGTAGTCCAAGAGCAATTATAGCCCCATTATTTATATATTGTTTACAAGGGACAAGGAGTCGGGACAGGAAGACAGGTCATTACTGCATTGTGATAAAGTAATTCTCTCCAGATAAAAAAATACTCTCTGCATTATATTAAATATTCTTTGGAACTTTTTATGCTGAACGGGGATCTTCTTTCTGAGTGGCTACTGATTCCAATTTCTTTATAGTTTTATGTTACCTGGACATTTGTCATTTTATACACAAACATTGAGTTTTCATTTACGTAACAATTCTGGAAATACTTAATTATAAAATCCCAGTGTGTTTATTATATTGTCATCATTATTCCATAGAACCATATTTACCTTCTTTCTTTTTTTTTTATCTAAAAAAAAACAGGGATAGAACTCATCCTTAAAGCAAGTTGAAGATATCTATACATGTTTTAGATAATTCAAAGGCAGTAGCTTTACATTACATTACATTTTGAAGGACACTTTTCCTTTTCCACACAGACATCAGAGTCTTTAGAAAGCAGCACCGACCCTTCCTTGCAGAAGCATTTCCTATTCTTGTTACAGTCGTTGGTACACGGCTTGGGTGGATCATGACAATTATCACACGTCAGGGGGCACGCAGTGCCACATGCGATATAGTCCATGCCCTTTGGGCAACCTGTTGAAGTGATCATTGAAAGGTAAGTGTTAGACTTTCTGTCAATTAATGGACCACTGAAGCTTGGTAAAATCTTCACACACTTGTGCAGTATGTATTAAAATAACAACATTAGCACTGAAACATACAGCCTGAAAAAATGATAACAAATGGTATTTCTGAGCATCTTCATAGAGAATGTGAAGCATTTACAGTCCTAAAAAGACTCTGAGATGTGTGGTTCTGTTTTCATTTGTGTGTGTGAACTACTGTTGGAATGAGATATGAGGGCAGATCTGGCGATTAGACGTACATATCTGATTACTGGATCATACGCCATGACAACTCATTTATATAACAAGTTTTGTTTATCTTTATTTTATGGGTTTAATAGTAAATTAATTGAGAGAAGATATGTATGTACATCTCTAAGAGGTAAATTAAAGATGGAGTGCTGGAGGGATTCCTGGCAATTCTTTTTGTCTCACCAATTTGTTGTTTCCATCTCCTTTTCCTTCCAAAATCTATTACTTTCCCTTTTTTATTTTCTCCTGTCTAACCCTTATTATTTTGCCCCTATTCATCGACAACGGGTAAAGCCGGATTTGTCTGCAGCTACTTCAGAAGATAATGGCCAGGGGGTGATTTACTCCCAGCTCAGTTAATTGCAATACTGGATTGAGGTTTTTGGAATAAAGCAAACTACAGATGTAACATAAATAACTGGAAAATTATAACATTTCTATGTATAGATTATACAAACCCAACATATCTGCATTGCCTTTGACAGGGCACTCATTTCACTGAGATAAATTCTCTGTAAATCTACTGTAAGAAACTTAATTTTTGTTCTACTAACATCAAATTGATAAAGCACTTTTTATTTTATAGCTTGAAATTATACTCTATTTAGAATATCTACTGTGCCTCTTTGAGAAACTCTGAAGATGAGCCTACAGGTTCTTTCTACATAATTCAATTTCCTACAAAAAAACTGTCGTTGTTGAAGCATCTAGCTTTACATATATTATTCATACTGAGGATTTCTGATAATTCGTAGTCCAAGAGCAATTATAGCCCCATTATTTATATATTGTTTACAAGGGACAAGGAGTCGGGACAGGAAGACAGGTCATTACTGCATTGTGATAAAGTAATTCTCTACAGATAAAAAAAAACTCTCTGCATTATATTAAATATTCTTTGGAACTTTTTATGCTGAACGGGGATCTTCTTTCTGAGTGGCTACTGATTCCAATTTCTTTATAGTTTTATGTTACCTGGACATTTGCTCTTTTATACACAAACATTGAGTGGTCATTTACGTAACAATTCTGGAAATACTTAATTATAAAATCCCAGTGTGTTTATTATATTGTCATCATTATTCCATAGAACCATATTTACCTTCTTTCTTTTTTTTTTATCTAAAAAAAAACAGGGATAGAACTCATCCTTAAAGCAAGTTGAAGATATCTATACATGTTTTAGATAATACAAAGGCAGTAGCTTTACATTACATTACATTTTGAAGGACACTTTTCCTTTTCCACACAGACATCGGAGTCTTTAGAAAGCAGCACCGACCCTTCCTTGCAGAAGCATTTCCTATTCTTGTTACATTCTTTGGTACACGGCTTGGGTGGATCATGACAATTATCACACGTCAGGGGGCACGCAGTGCCACATGCGATATAGTCCATGCCCTTTGGGCAACCTGTTGAAGTGATCATTGAACGGTAAGTGTTAGACTTTCTGTAAATTAATGGACCACTGAAGCTTGGTAAAATCTTCACACACTTGTGCAGTATGTATTAAAATAACAACATTAGCACTGAAACATACAGCCTGAAAGAATCAAATATAATAGTTGTCAAACTATGAATCGTCGTCACGTGAAGCGAGGGGCCGCATTTGCTGAAGGTGAAGGCTCCAACATCGGCTGTAATAAGCCAATGGCTCGCGAGGGTCCGCATTTGTGGAGGTGGAGGCTCTATGGCGCCTCCCACGCGTTTACAAACACCCACACAAGCGGCACTTCGACAAAATAGATCTAACACGCAATCACTAAATACGGACTTACACGAAAAAATACGAGCTGCGGTATTTAGAACGCAAAATTTATGGACTTAGACTAAAAAAAATTACAAACTCGCAAAAATAAGACCTTAATGGCCAAGCCGTGCACACCTGAAAACATAAAAAAAAAACAATAAATACACACAAAAATGAAATAAAAAGCTTACCCACAGCAGGGGGGGGCACCCAGGACCTCTGACAGTGAAGTTACACCTCAATTTAAGTTAAAATTCCCGAGTTTAGACACACGAAAATCCCCTAAGTGAGAGAAAAAATGGCCGCCGCAAAAAAAGAAAATGAGGCTACAGGACTCCAAAGCCTCAAAACACCACCAAGCACATACGGCTTTTCCAAAAAGCCGTACAAAGTACAAGTTACACTTTTAGCAAGGACACTAAATCATCCACACCCGCGTACCACATACACATTCGCCGCCATTTTACAACACTAACTTACACAATGAGGAAGTACACAGCTACACTAACGGCTTCCCCTCACACACGCAGCATATTTACACTACGCACTGCCCACATTGCTGACACTTACACCTCAGCTCCACAACAGTGCAAGCCGACATTGTATGCTGCAGGAACATCAAAACAGATTGTCAGCTCTTCAGCACAATGCTTCCTGCATATATTACTTCCAAATAGGTAAAGTATATTCATTTATTAATTATTTAATTAGCATACAAAAATACATATACACAAAAAATGTGTGGTTCTGTTTTCATTTGTGTGTGTGAACTACTATTGGAGTGAGATATGAGGGCAGATCAGGCGATTAGAGGTATATATCTGATTACTGCATCATACGCCATGACAACTAATTTATATAACAAGTTTTGTTTATCTTTATTTTATGGGTTTAATAGTAAATTAATTGAGAAAAGAGATGTATGTACATCTCTAAGAGGTAAACAATCAGTGGCTTCTACCTAAAAGGATCACTAGAGCTACAATTAAACACAATAATTATCTTTCTGTAATATTAGCTTTATTCAGTTTCCTAATAAATATATTGTCAAAAAATAACGGATTTATCTGAAAACCATTATTATATTTCTGTGTCCATTGAAGAGATCAGGAGAAGCCTGAGACTAAACAAAAAGAGTCAGAGGATCTCATCTGAGAATGAACAGAATCTAAGTAGGATTGTTCTATAGGTCTAGGTACAGCATGGGAACCCACAGACAGAGAAGAGAGAGAAAAACAGGTTTGCACTTAAAAATATTATAATTTTACAAAACATTAATAAGAATATTCAATGAAGTTCATGTAATACATGACTACAGTATACTATAAAAAATATAAAATACAGCTATACCAATGTTTCTACAGGATATAGGTAAATTGCCATTGTTTATGAGCAAATATGGCTTTTTAGTCTGCTATTCTACCATGTATTTCTCATCTCAACAGCAGTACATACTGTATTTCAGAACAATATTTCTAATCTGTTAGGGATATAAGGGATATAAGTCTTTATGTTGTATTGCAAAGTTTCTTACTTTTCTCTGCAACATCTTGCATATCAACGCAGGAAAAGAAGAGAGCTATAAAGGAAGTAAAAAACATGTTAATGATAATACAAACATCTTGCTCATTTTTAGGCAGCTATACTGGGTTCATGTGTAGAAAAGGCTCAGCCCACTACCCCTACAAGCCAACTTCTGTTGACTTCTTATTGGACTACAAAAGATGGGTGGTTGAATAGTCAGAGTGTGACAGACCAGAGAGGTTTCTGTTGTATGTAAGATAGAAGTAAAAAGAAAGAACAAAATAAGTTGCTGAAGGGTTTTGGTTAATTTTAATACTGATATTTGTATGCAAGAGTTTATCCCAAGTCCCATTGCTTCCTTGATGGAATGTAATTTTCCTAACAAAAGTCAGCATTTATTTTTACAAGACATCAGTGTGTATATGAGGATAGATTGTGCTACATATACCGCAGTCTAGATAGATAGACAGATAGGTTCACACATATCTATTTATCTATCTATCTATATATCTATATATATGTATGTGTATGTCAGAGAGTGTGTGCATGTAACTGTGTATGCAAGACAGAATGCGTGGGCGAATACGAGAAGATGTGAGTGACAGCTCGTGTCTGCATGATTTGAGAGAGAGCATGCGCCCATTAGAGTGGCACAGGACTGTGTGAGTAAAGGAGCTTGATATTGCACTTGTAAGTATATGCACATGCAAAGAATATGTATGGATGGGAAGGTTTTTTTGAGATATGTAACCCCATAACATATTAAAAGTGAATGTGATTGAGACTGCCTGTGTGATAGTGAGAGAGTACATGTGAGTACATGCAAAGGCACAAAAGTGACTGTAGGTGAGAGTGGAAATGTGTGTGAGGGAGTCTGTGCAATGCATGTGAGAGATGATGTGTATGTGTAAGACTGAGTATGAGAAACCATACATGAGAGGTAGAGGGAGAGTCAGTGACTTATTTGGACTTTGTGTTCCCCTAAATCCAACCAGGTACATGCACCCACTCCCAGCAGTTCTAGTGTCCATCCATACCCATCACACAGTAATCACATAAACTCACTATAATCTCTCATTAGCCACTTAAAATTATAAATGCCTTAGTTTTTAAATAATTAAAGGTTTTATCTTACATGTATAAACATGACTATATATAATCATATACATCTAAATGCAATACAGGTAATAATTAAAATACAATTAATTTAATTATTTGCGTCCTTACCTTACGCATGCAGTGTAACAATATACTTATAACACAAATGACGTATAGAAACACACTATACCTTATATGAACATACTGCCCATTATGACCCAATATATATTTACATATCAATTGTAGAGTGAAAAAGTGTAATATGTCATTACATTACAAAATCGTACACAAATGTCTTACCCAGGGCAATAATGCTGATGGTGAACTTCAACATCTTGATTTTTAGCTGAAAGACAAAAGGTTTCTGTATTCAAAAATCATGTAATCAGATTATTGCTGAGACTAAGAGGCTCCTGTCCCATCACATACTGGACAACCTTTGTGTTCTTTCTCTTGTCATGCACTAAAATGTATTTTGTTGCACTTCTATATGTTAATTTCATTAAAAGGTGTAAGGTATTTCCATATGTCCAAGCATTGTATTTACTGTTTACTAATGCATATTATTATTACAGTCCCAGTTGGATTTTTTTAATTCTATGTATTTGCAATTTTTGGTGTTTTCCATTGCGAAGATACTGTACAGTATGAAACCTAACTCTACAATAAGGCAATATTTTTTCATAGCATGCTGTTTTGAGGAACTTGACTTAAAATGGACATTTTTTAAAAATAAAATGTTAATTAATTTGCATTATTGGGGGCATACATGTTTGTATTTCTAACCTGATAGGTCACCTGGGAGGATGTTTCTTTTACAAGCTGCACTTCCATGTAAGTCTACATAGTACATAGTACACCTATCTCTCTCTCTCTCTGTGTGTCTCTCATGCTCTCTTTCTCTCTCTCAGTCTCTCTCTTTCTCTCTCTCTGTCTCGCTCTCTCTCGCTCTCTCTCACTCTCTTTCTGTCTCTGAATCTCTCTCTCTTTCTGTCTCTGAATCTCTCTCTCTTTCTGTCTCTGAATCTCTCTGTCTCTGAATCTCTCTCTTTTGATACATATATATAAATATAAATAAATATTCAAAATAAATAAATTAATAAATATATATATATATATATATACTGTATATATATATATATATATATATATATATATATATATATATATATATATATATATATGTTTCCACCTCTCTCTCTATCTCTATATATTAGTCTATCTCTATTTCTCAATCTCACTATATCTATTTTTCTATATAAATCCATCTCTATTTATACATAAACCCAGTAATTATCATGTAATTATTTAAATGTACCTCATTCATTTTGGACCATTGCAGTAGCCGTTGATGGCTTTGTCTTTAATAAACTAATTTTATTTTTTTAGGATGTTCCTACGTACCCCAGGCTAACGTCTACAAGGATACTCACCAGTGTAAACTCTCGCTGTGATGATCCTTTGAGGTGCAATGCTCAGAACCGGCAGGTTTTATAGATGAACATAAGATGTGGGTGGATGTGCTAAACTAGACACGTTGCATGAGTCAGTTTGTCTTAGTAGCTATCAGGAAATCTTCTCTGTTTACCATAAAGGCTGATGCAATTATTTTGTTAACCATCATAAAAAACATGCAAATTCTTCCTCTTAGCTGCCATGTTGTGTGCCAGAATATGAAAAGAAATAAAATCACGGGTCTCGTTTACCTGAATCAACATGGGTGTAATACCAGCAGATAATGTCATTGGTGGAGACGTCTTGCTTCAAGGCATTAGTGTTCTGAACATTGGGTTCTTCCTTGACTGGGAGGTAGACAAGGAAACTGAAGAAAGTTCTGCGCTGCAATTTTATATATTTTTTAAAAGTTAAGTATTTGGACTCTCAGGAACCTAAGGCTGATTGTCATCCACAGTTGTATTTCCTAATGCTTCATTAATGTCAAAATGAAAATAACCTGCTCTCATGTACCATCTTCATGATGCATAGGAGACTGGAGTCTTAGATTTTGCTTTATATTTGATCATTTTCAGTAATTTAACACTAACCACATGGCAGAATTTATAACTGGGTCTGAACTATCACATAATGTAACTTTAGAATACACCCTGGGCTTTGTAGCATTTCAGATCTAATATCATAAGGCCTATACTCAAACTGCAGACCCTGAATATGATGGCTTAAAAGATAAAAAGAGATTGCTTGTAGGAAAGAGAAATCATTGAAGAAGTTGGTCTAAAAATAATTTCCCCCCATTTGTGCAATTTCCCAGCTGATGACGAGCAATGGTTAAACATATGAACATGGGTGACATCTTGCTAAGTATACAATATCTTAATGGTTACTATATAGCTGCATATTTATATTGGACACAAAGGTAAATTATTTCAATTTGTATCTATACAGATAAAAAATATTAAGCAAAAAATGACCTAAAAGTTGTTCATTACGAATAAGCTATGTTTTAGTTGGACTATCAGATGGATAATTCTGGGTACATGTCAAAGAAGGGTGAGACATTGTATAAGTTATTTTTAATATAAGTGCATTTTCATTGATTTAGCATATATTATTGTAATTTATATTAATAGTGTCCAAGATTTGATTGGGAAAATTCTAAGTAACAGTCCCAGTGACAGCTCTGTAACCAATCAGTTTAACAGTAGTTAGTAACACTTTGAATAGTGACCAAGGGTTATATGTGTAAACACAAAGTAGATTAGTCTGGATACCAGTCACCAGGTTTATAGACATCAATATCAGACCAAGTTTTTTTAAAGATTTAATGTTCTTCATCCAAACCTTCAACTATCATTATAGGGCCAAGAATACACATTGACACACCCATCTGAATCTTAAAGAACTGTAGTCATTTTATTCTATGTTTTTCTTTGAATTCCTTAACGGCCTTTACTTTTATTAGGTAACGTTCGTGTATCCACTGATCATGTCTGATACTTTTTCACTGAAAAAAGTCTACTTATCAATCTATGAGCTCCCTGCGATTCACCAACTCCTAGCATTAATTCATTAACTCCTTCAGACAAATTATATAGTTGACAATGCTATCTCTTGTATAACAACACTCGGATCCAGAACCAACATGCAGGATGCCTTCAAATAAATGCCCGAAGATTCAACGTTATATCACCTCCATAGTATTAACCGTGTTTCTATAAAGTTATAAGGACGCCGCCACAAACCGCTGGTCACTTCACACATGCTGACAAGGTTTCATCCTCAGAAACGGCTTCAATTTGCACAACAGTAACGAAATTGGACCACTTCTAATTGCAAAGGGTTGACTTCTCTGAGTTAAGTTTTCTGCTCCATCAACTGGATGAACGTTGGCGTGAAACTTCCCAGAACAAACACTCTGTAACCATTGGTTGAAGAACACAAGCCGGCGGCGGCAGTCTGGGGAATGTTTTCTTGGCATTGTTTGGGTCCACTCATATCTCTGGAAGGCACTCTCAACCGATTGCAGATAAAGTACGCTCATATATGTTGACTGTTTTCCCTGGAGCGGGTGGGATCCTACAGCAAGACAATGCAACATGTCCAGGAGTGGTTGGAAGAGCACAACAAAACGTCCAAGTACTTACCTCTATATTTCCCAGACTTGAACCCCATCGAGCACCTGTGGGACCACCTAGCTCGCCATGTTCGCTGTATGAATCCTTACACCAGGTAATTTTCAGCAGCTGTCAGATGTTCTGCAGACTGCATGGCTCCAGATACTCTTGCCAAACATCCAGCATCTTATTGACTCACCACAATGCTGTCTAGCTGTGGTCCATGCTGCACACAACACTTATTCCGGATATTAGCTAGTGGTTATAATAATGTTACTGGACCATGTATATGGTGATCTGTATAGCTATCGTGATCAGTTACAGACTTCTGTTGGTAATAACTTATATAGGGTGCACAATGGGGCTTGGACATTTCAATCTGACTTTTAGACTTCAATCCAATGTCGACATGAGTTTTTACAGGAGCAAGTCCCAAAATGTAGGCTAAGTGAAGTGTAGACATGCCACACATCTGTATTCTGGCTGCAGTTAAAAGCTCACTCTATCAGCCATTTTGTTTTGGTCTCCATCTGAAGCCTTCATGTGACTGCCTTAATGTCTCGCAAAGCTATGATTTGGATTTTTGATTAGGATCAAAAGCATTTTAAAAGGTTTGGAAGAAACTTCTAATCCATCCACTTTTCAGGAAAATATCCCAAGATTTTTTCTTTACTTATGGATATCAGATTAGGCTTACAGTCAGAATGCCTGCAAACACTTTCAGATTTCCTTGGTGCTCAAATTATTCACAAGGCAGAGCAGACTGTTCTCCCGGATAAATGCAAGACTGGTAGAACAGAGTATCTAAGGCATGTAGAGGGAGCGTGGGGTCAGTGAGACCAGACACCACAAGGTTAGAGACCAGACTAAACAGCATTTCTGGCTACTGCATGGCTCTTGAAAAAATTAAACTACTGCTCAATGGGAGATTGCGCCAATGACATATTGCAATGGTTGAGCCTGGTCCCACTTCTCTATTTTTGGTCTTACTACCCAACCACATTTTAACTCTAATACAGGAGCATATTAGACAGATATTATTGACAGACTATTTGGCCTCTTGGTTTTTATGTTCTGTCAATTCTATGTTTTTATGTTTAGGTCTAAATTTACATATATTAGAGTAGTAATTGTTAAACTAATGTTTCAGAATGGAGATATCGTGTGCTCTATTGATTTTATTCTTAATTAATAGGATTATAAATCCTGTGTGACCTGAAATAGTGATTTTTCACTCTAAATATGCATATTAGGATGATATGCCTCTTATGTCTTATAATTATACCATTACTTATTTATTTATCTTGAAACAACTTTTTACTGAAAAAGAGAACTCCATGTGCATTGGAGAGTGAGATAGATATACCAAAAGATTCAATCAGATTACAGAGATTTTAGATAAGTGAAAGTGACGGAGCAAGTGACCTTACAACAATGCCAGGTCTTTTTTTCAGCCAACAGTTGTGCTTCATAACACTGGCTTAATGTCAAAATAAAAATAAACTCTCTCATCTACCATTTTCATCAATCTCCCTCTCTCTTTCCCTCTCTCTATCTCTCTCTCTCTCTCTCCCTCTCTATCCCTCGCCCTCCCTCTCTATCCCTTGCCCTCCCTCTCTATCTCTTTCCCCTTCTCTCTTTCTCTCTCCTTCTTTCCCTCCCACTCTCCCTCCCTCTCTTTCTTCCTCTCTCTCTAACCCTCTCCCTCTCTTTCTCAGTCTCTTTCTCTCTCCCCAGTGGGGCCACATGAAGCCTCTGATAGGACCCTAGGCCTGTAATGGGTACCTAGTGACTTGGGATGCCTCTGATGGGGCCACAGGAAACCTCTGTTGAGGCCTCTTTGGCCACAGGAGGCCTCTGATGGGGCCACAAGTGCAGGGATTGGCCTGTGATGAAGTCACAGGGGCAGCAGGTGGCTTGTGATGGGGCCACAGGGGCAGGTGGTGGCCTGTGATGGGGCCACAGAAGTAAGAGGTGGCATGTGATGGTGCAGCAGGTAGCCTCTGATGGGGACCTGGGAGGCCTGGGAGACCGAAGGAAGCCAGTGATGGGTCACAGGGGCAGTGGATGGCCTGTGATGGGGCCACATGGGCAAGGGTGGCCTGTGATGAACAGCAGGAGTAACAGGTGGCCTGTGATGGGGGCAGTGGGTGGTGTGTGATGGGGCCACAAGTGCAGGGATTGGCCTGTGATGAAGTCACAGGGGCAGCAGGTGGCTTGTGATGGGGCCACAGGGGCAGGTGGTGGCCTGTGATGGGGCAGCAGGAGTAAGAGGTGGCATGTGATGGGGAAGCAGGTGGCCTCTGATGGGGACCTGGGAGGCCTGTGAGACTGCGGGAAGCCAGTGATGGGTCACAGGGGCAGTGGATGGCCTGTGATGGGGCCACATGGGCAGGGGTGGCCTGTGATGAGCAGCAGGAGTAACAGGTGGCCTGTGATGGGGGCAGTGGGTGGTGTGTGATGGGGCCACAAGTGCAGGGATTGGCCTGTGATGAAATCGCAGGGGCAGCAGGTGGCTTTTGATGGGGCCACAGGGGCAGGTGGTGGCCTGTGATGGGGCCGCAGGAGTAAGAGGTGGCATGTGAAGGGGCAGCATGTGGCCTCTGATGGGGACCTGGGAGGCCTGGGAGGCCTGTGAGACCACGGGAAGCCAGTGATGGGTCCCTTGGGTCACAGGGGCAGTGGGTGGCCTGTGATGGGGCCACATGGGCAGGGGTGGCCTGTGATGAGCAGCAGGAGTAACAGGTGGCCTGTGATGGGGGCAGTGGGTGGTGTGTGATGGGGCCACAGGGGCAGGGGGTGGTCTGTGTTGGGGACGTAGGAGTAACAGGTGGCCTGTGATGGGACCATAGGAGCAGTGGGAGGCCTGTGATGGTGCCACGGGGCAGCAGGTGGCCTCTGATGGGGCCCTGAAAGGCCTGTGAGGGGGCCGCCAGGCCCACGGGAAGCATGTGGTGGGTCACAGGGGCAGTGGGTGGACTGTGATGGGGCCATGGGAGGCTTCTGATGGGGCCACAGGGACAGCGGGAGGCCTGTGAGGGGGCAGCGGGAGGCCAGTGATGCATCCTTGGGGCTACAGCAGGCCTGTGATGGGGAAGCAGGGGAAGCGGATGGCCTATGATGGGGCTCTGGAGTCGGTAGTTAGAGGCAAAGGTGGAGGAGGATTAGGTAGGGAAAGAGGGAATAGTGCGGAAAAAAGAGAGAGAAAGAAGGAAGAGAGATAAAGGGAGAATAAAGTGGAGGGGAGAGAGTGTGACATCTGTTTCTTACCCAATCATGCACAGCAATGTGCATGGCTCTATACAAATCAGCTCCCACAGCAGTCATTGGCTAAGGACGTTCAGAGGCACCATCCCTGCAGGATTCTACAGCTGCAGCTCCTCCCATTCATTCTGATTGGGGGATGCTGCAGCTGATAAGTGCTACAGATCAGCATGCAGGTCAGAGTTTCAGGCTAGACAGCATTTTGACTATTTTTTTAAGGAAAGTATTCCAAGTAATTGGGTTTCCTCTCTGCATATTAGATTGGGTTTTCATTCACATTGCAAACACTTTCAGATTCCTTTGGTGCTCAAATTATTCAGAAGGCAGAGTAGACTATTCTCCCAGGTAAATAAGTGGTAGAATAGAAGTGGAATATCAAGGGCATGGGCAGGGACGGTGAGGTCAGTGAAACCAGACCCTAAAGGATATAGACTAAAAAGCATTTCTGATTACTGCAAGGCTCTTAAGAAAAAGTAACTATACCTCAATAGGAGATTGTGTCAATGACATATTGCCATGCTGAGGCTTGGTCCTACCTGCCTATTTTTACTGCACAAATTTAACTCTGATACTGAAGCTTTTTAGGCAGATATAATGGATACACTAAATTGGCCTCTTTGTCAATTCTATGTTTCTATGTTTAGTTGTACATTTATATAAATAATGTATTGGAATATTTTAAACAATTATTTTATATAAGACATTCAACTTTTCACATGTAGTAATTATTAAGAAAATATTTCAGAATAGATACATTGGAATATATATATATTATGTTAATAAAGACCCAGGTCCTGATGGAATATATCCATATTTAGTTTCTATGAGGATCAAGACAACTCAGTGGATGTAGACTTTTTGGCTTTTGCAAATGCTTTTCATACAGTGCCACGTGGAAGACTATTGTGCAAACTAAGGGATACAATAATTGCAGTAAATAACTACTCATGCTAGCTGGCTAAAAGACAGGAAGCAAAGTTTTGATTTGAATGGAACATTCTCAGATTGGACTAATGTGTTAAGTGGGGTTCCTCAGGGTTCAGTATTAGGTCCTTTCCTTTTTAACATTTATTAATGACTTAGAAGTAGAACTGGAAAGTATTGACTCCATTTTTGCTGATAACATAAAGTTGTGCAAGGTAATTAAATAAAAAAATGATGTACTTTCCCTCCAAACGAATATGCATAAATTAGAGAAATGGGCAACTAAATGGCAGATGAGATTTAATGTGAATAAATGTAAAGTTATCTGGGAAGGAAAAATAGCCATGCAATGTATAATCTTAATGGAGCAAATCTAGGTGTATCAGATATTGAAAGGGATTTGAATAAGCCAAACAGGAGAAATGCCTTTGCAGCACTGTAGAAGCTGACCGGACCATTACTACCGAATTCAAGGAAGGAGGGACTAGACAGTGGAACCGAACAAAATATAGAACATACAGTTTGCTCAAAAGTTTGCATACCCTGGTAGAAATTGTGACATTTTGGCATTTCTTTTGAAAATATGACTGATCATGCAAAAAAAAATACTGTATATATATTTTATTGAAGGATAGTGATCATATGAAGCCATTTATTATCACATAGTTGCTTGGCTCCTTATTAAATTAAAATGATAACAAAAATCACCCAAATGGCCTTGATCAAAAAGTTTACATATCCTTCGTTCTAGTATTTTCTGATAACGTGCTGCATTCATCTTGCCATCAATTTTCACAAGATACCCTGTAAGCCCCCCCACCACCACCAAAAAGAAAAATATCAGTGAGCCACCACCATGCTTCACAGTGGGGATCGTATTATTTTCACTGTAGGCCTTGTTGGCCCCTCTCCAAACATAGCGCTTATGGTTTTGACCATAAAGCTCTATTTTGGTCTCATCACACCAAATTACAGTGTGCCAGAAGCTGTGAGACGTGCCATGGTGTTGTCAGGTATATTGGAACCAGGCTTTTTTGTGGCATTGGTGCGGTAAAGGCTTCTTTCTGGCTTCTAGACCATGCAGCTCATTTTTGTTTATCATTGTATTGTGCTCCTTGAAACAACCACACCGCCTTTTTCCAGAGCAGCCTGTATTTCTCCTGAGGTTATTTGTGTTTTTTTTTTTGTATTCTGAACAATTCTTCAGGCAGTTGTGGTTGAAATCTTTCTTGGTCTACCTGACCTTGGCTTGGTATCAAGAGATCCCTGAATTTTCCACTTCTTCATAAGTGATTGAACAGTACTGACTGGCATTTTCAAGGCTTTCAATATCTTTTTATGTCCTTTTCCATCTTTATGAAGTTCCATTACCTTGCTAAGCAGGACTTTTGACAGTTCTTTTCTGCTCCCCATGGCTCAGTATCTAGCCTGCTCAGTGCACCCACGTGAGAGCTTACAAACATTGACTATATATACACATACACTAATTGCAATTTAAAAAGCCACAGGTGTGGGAAATTAACATTTAATTGCCATTTTAACCTGTGTGTGTCACCTTGTGTGTCTGTAACAAGGCCAAACATTCAAGGGTATGTAAACTTTTGATCAGGGCCATTTGGGGGATTTCTGTTATCATGATTTAAAAAGGAGCCAAACAACAATGTAATAATAAATGGATTCATTTTGATCACTATCACTCAATAAAATATTTTTGGATATGTTTTTGAATAGAAGGGGCATTCAGGGTTGCCCTGGATAACTAGAGAGGGAGTATTGATCCAGGGAGAACTGATTGCCAGTACCTGAGGTCAGGAAGGAATTTTATTTTTTTCACTTTGAGATAATTGGCAAAGTTTCACTGGGGTTTTGTCTGTTTGCCTTCCTTTGGATCAATTAACAATTAATCCACATATTACAGATTAGCGGAGATCTAAAAAGTTGAATTTGATGGACTAAATTACTATGCGTTATATTGTTATTGTTATTATTCTTAATATCTCTAAGTATTCTTTACAAGTTTGTTCACTCAGCAAATACAGATTAGGATTAAATGCCTTTTATGTTTTTTATTTTAAACAACTTTTTTTCGAAAAATATAATTTTATATGCATTGGAGAGTGGAATGAATACACCAATTGATGTAATCCAATTAAAGAGATGTTCTTATCAAAGTGATATGAAAATATGTACAACTAGAGCTTCTTAGTAATGAAAAAATTAATTCTGGTGTATCTCTTTGTCATAGTTTTTATTTAGTGATGTGAGGAGGTTAGAATGAGGAAGGTTAGAGAAGAGGTGAGAGATAGAGAGCAAATATAAGAAGTAAAAAAACTCTGCTCATTAATCATGGTCCATGAGGCCTGAATCCATGTTTCTCTACTTGGGTAATGCCTATTCAAGTAGCCTGTATGGCTTTGCCCGATTATTGCTTCCACAATAATATTTTTATCACTCATTGTACTCATTTTTTTTTTAAAGAGAATAATAAAAAAAAAAGTATAATTGTCTTCTTATTTTAATAGGTCGAGATTCAACAAACACTTATAAATGTAGGTTTAGATATATAGTAAGACATTGACATAGTGGAGAGAGTGAGGATTGAAGCAGCCCATGGGAGTACGATGGGGAGAAGAGGCTTTTGACCTAGCTACAAAGGGGGGAAGACTGTTTATTTAGGAGGGTAGGAGATGTGGGTTGGGATTACGAATGGTTATGTAGTGGTTTAATAAAACCCTTTGCTCCTGCACTATGCAAGGAGAGGAAGCACATGTAAAGAAACCATCAGTACAACTTCCCGTCTCAACTACAGTTTAGCGTTGCAGTTCCAGAAGTAAACTGCTCTATAGAGAGCTACCATTTCTATTCCCATATCTAACCCCCTGATCTCCCCAATCATCCAGGCAATGTGTCACCATCTACTATTCCAGACACACCATGGCAGCCTGCATGTTGCTCTCACCCACAGGTTAAACTGAGCCCACACACCATCGAGGAGTAGACGATAAACAGCAATACTTTAGAGGTATTATTATTATTATTACTTTTATTTGTAATGCGCCAACATATTCCGTAGCGCTATACAGAGGAAAAGAACAAGGAAAAATATAATTTTAACAAACTGCTAAAAATGGAGGACCCTGTTTTGAGCTTAGAATCTTTGTAGAAAGTGTTTTTTCCCAAAGCACTCTACAAGATTGAAAACTCTCTACTTACAATCTAAAGGGGATGGAAGAGGCAGATAAGAAATAGCAAGGATCAGGAAGAAAGTGAAGTTTCATTAGGTAGGAGGGTATGCAAAGTTAGAATGTTTTTTCATATAGAAGGAAAAGGAAAGCATCTGAGAAAGTATTTTGGTAAGTGATCCTAGTATGTAATATCTTATCTGGCCCTAGTGGTCAGATAGTATAATCTGCGAGTGGGAGGTGAGGGGCCTGTGTTAGGCGGTATGTCCCAAGAAGCCAACAGAAGAATGAGAGAGAGGGAGAGGTAGTGGGATTTGTACTCGCAGAAGTGTTTCTGCTTATGAGCTTTAGAAGGGGGAGGAGATGAGAGTAGCTCATGGGAGCATAAAAGAGGAGAGGAGAGCATGTAAGGTGAGATGGTTATGTTGGAGACATGATGTGGAAAAGTTGAGAAGAGGAGCTTGAGGAAAAGACAGGATGTAATGAGGAAGGAACAGGCATGAGGAAACATTGAGTAATAGATTAATTAGGTATAGTTAGCAGTTGTTGCTAATTGATCAGCTCTAGGAAATTTGAGTGACTCAATAAATCAAGAAAAACAAGGGTGGGGTGGGAAGTGATTGTTGTTCCAGAGAGAGTGAGAGAGCAGAGAATGAGGCCTACAGATAGTGGAGAGACTGCAACAGAAAATGAGAAGAATGGACAAATGTTATTTCACAGATAAGAAGCAATAAAACCAGGCTTTGGGGGTGGGGGAGCAGGCAAGGTAAGGGGGACAAATGCATAGGTATAGATTTGCTTAGTAAAAGTTTCTATCTCATCAGATATTATATCACAGAAACATTCATACAAATATTGATAATATTACATACTAGCGAATTGCCCGCCAAAAAATGACGGCAATCAAATCGTAAGTGAGCTAATGCTGTTTGGTGTGTAATACTAAAATATATAATATATAAATAAATTAATATACTTTACCTATTTTGAAGCATTGTGTTGAAGAGCTGACAATCTGTTTTCATGTTGCTGCCGTATTAGTGGTGTGGAGCTGCTGTGTAAGCGTGATGAATGTGTGCAGTGTAACAGTGTGCGTGCGTGAGACAAAACCGTTAGCGTAGTGGTGTACTTCCGCATTGGCGTGAAATGGCGGGTGATCTGTGTTATGCGTCCTTGCGGATTATCCGTTGGTGCTTCGTGGTGTTTTTCGAGTTTCGTGTGTTGTTTTGCGAGTGTGTTGTGGTGTTTTACGTGTTGAGAGTGCTGTAGCCTCGTTTTGTTTTTTTTCGTCAGTCATTTTTTCTCTCGCTGAGCGATTTCATTAATGTGTAAAGTGTTTTATTTTTATTGAAATGAATGTGTAACTTGTTTTTTTGAGGTGCTGGATGGTTCCTCTTGCTGTAGGTAATTTTTTTATGTGTGTGTTGTGTGTATTTATTCCGTTTGAAATGTTTGTATGTCGGCGTGTTGCGTCCGATGTTTGCGAGGTCGTAATGTGTGGTAACGTGTCTCGTATGGTGTTTGCGTGTGTAGCCTCGTTTTCGTTTTGTTCAGCGGCCATTTTTTCTCTCGCTTATCAAAGTTTTTATTGTGCAAACTCTTTTATTTTGAGTGAAATGAAGTTGTGAGTTGCATTTTTGAAGTCCTGGATGCTACCTGTTGCTGTAGGTAAGGTTTTTATGTATGTGCTGTGTGTATGTATTGTGGTTTTAATTTTGTAATGTTCGTGAGTTGCGTCCGAGTGTTGCGAGGCCGTAATGTGTGTTAACGTGTGTCGTATGTTGTTTGCGAGTGTCGTAATGTGTGTGTCGTGTTATTTGCGTTGCGACGTGAAGTTTGCGAGGGTCGCAGTTGCTGGCATGGAGCGCCTTCCGCGCTCCATGCCAGCAACTGAGGCCCTCGCCCAGTGCCCTCGCTACGCGAGCCAAGGCCCTCGCTACGCGAGCCCGCAAGTGTGAGCAACGGCCAGTACGCTCACAACTATATATGTGATAGTACAAGTTGAAATGGCTCCACATTGTCTTTAGATACCTGCAGCAAAACTTCAGACAGTGTGTTTGATTGTTGTTCCATAGAGAGTGAGAGAGCAGAGAATGAGGCCTACAGATAGTGGAGAGACTGCAGCAAAACTTCAGACAGTGTTTTTGATTGTTGTTCCAGAGAGAGTGAGAGAGCAGAGAATGAGGCCTACAGATAGTGGAGAGACTGCAGCAAAACTTCAGACAGTGTGTTTGATTGTTGTTCCAGAGAGAGTGAGAGAGCAGAGAATGAGGCCTAAAGATAGTGGAGAGACTGCAGCAAAACTTCAGACAGTGTGTTTGATTGTTGTTCCAGAGAGAGTGAGAGAGCAGAGAATGAGGCCTACAGATAGTGGAGAGACTGCAGCAGTGCTAGGAAGGCTTATCTTGCTCTCAGACATTAATGCAGTCCTCAAGGGCTCCAGGGCATACCTGTGGAATGACAGATGCTGCTCCTTCTGGCCTTGCTATGGCCTCCTCTGCAATGAAGCTTCAGTGGATAGCTGCCTCAAGATCACATTCAGCACTATCTTCGCAGTACACAGCCTCCTTTTCAGTGGATCAGCAGCGTGTGCCCTCTCACAAACCGTCCACCAAAGATGATTGCCAGGAGCTGGGCAGTCCCTTTAAGCAGGAGGCACTGGCTACAGGCATCTCAAGTTGGCTGAATTTGCGTAAGCCATCTCTATGAGATCTGAGGATTCTCTATGGCAAAATTGTCACTAAATATATGATAAGGCATCACCTACGCACTATATACCACTTAATTGTGTTACACAGCAGGATCTGGACCATGTAAAGTCCAGGCCACTACCCAATGAGTCTATGCATGAGGCATCAGGGGGGCAAACCTA
This sequence comes from Discoglossus pictus, assembly GCA_027410445.1. Taxonomy (NCBI): domain Eukaryota; kingdom Metazoa; phylum Chordata; class Amphibia; order Anura; family Alytidae; genus Discoglossus; species Discoglossus pictus. Next base: position 227,619,962 of record CM050169.1, read on the forward strand.
TACACCTTACAGATCACAGAGCAGGGTCAATGAAGCAGTGTATAAAACAGCTTATTTTAATAGCAGGGAGTTATTGTCATATTAACATTCCCCAATATATAATCCTTAAGAAGGCACATCTCAGGAGCTACAATGTGGACATTTTACACAGGTATTCTCTTCCATTGAGTTAGAGGGTCAAAGTGCACAGCATAACAGAGTACTCAAAACTACTCCTTCATATCCTGTATCAGGAACCTTCCACAGGCAGAGACTAGGACTAAATATACCACCACACAGACCACAGCAGCAGTGCAATTTATGGAGGTTATCCATTCATCTTCACCTGCTTTATCACGGCAAACCTCCCAAGCCAATAACCCACATCAGGATTATATGGCAGGCCCTTCTCATGCGGAAAGGGCCAGTGCGTATAAGTAATACAGAGATGCAGCAGCTACGCGGCCTATGCCTTATCATAATACGTCCAGAAATAGACATTCTACATATCCTGCAAACAGGTCAGTTATATATTGGGTTAATGTGGGCGGGGAAGGCTCTCAAACTCGTTCCATATACTCCAGGACTATAAAAACCATCTCAGATGTCTCATCGGATCCATGCAGTCAAGTTCCAGCGATATCTGAACTATTATGGGACCTGAAATCAGCAGGCATTGGGTCATCAGCTTCCATGCAGATCAGCAGATTCGGTCGGCAGACAGTGGCCAGGCAACCAGTTTACCTCACTTACGGCCCTCATCAACATTGTTAGGAGGTCTATCGGTGAGTCTCATAATACACTACGATATACCACATTCTTCTCATCTGTCTTTTAAATGTTTGTTAGGGGGATTGAAGGCTTTGCTATCACAGTTTGAAGCAAAAAAACAGTAGCTTCTGGAGCAGCAGCAGCCTCTGTAGATCCCTTTTATACAATCCCTGGGAGGATAATAAAGGCAATTCAGGAGAACCAATAATAGCTTCCAATCAGGCTATAGATAAAGGATCAAGCTGGTTTATACAGCACTGACAAACCATGTTTTGCAGGAGTTAAAAGAAAAAAATTGGGGTAGGGAGTTTATTGCGATATTTTCACAGCTTCATATTGATAAATGTATTGAAATATAAAAAAGACAATAAGAAAGATGATCCTAAAAATGAGCAGGAAGAGTGAAAACGGCGGTAGAAAAATTCCAGAAATAGTTTCTAACTGATACAGGTTTATGTCACTTTAGCTGGCATTACAGGGTAAAAATATCCAGAAAACTGTACCTCTCTTTTTTGTTATCTAGAGCCAGTGGCGTAGCTAGAGCTTTTGCTGCTAGGGGCTATCCCTGAGTTTGCCTCCTCCAGGTCTGAACATTATACATCATATACATTTATTTTTTGTGCTGGGCCCTCTCGTGCCAAAATATTTACAGCAGAACTGAAAAGATGCACCAGGAAAAGTTCATATCTGTTCAGAGTTTAGGATGGGACACAGACATGCACCATAAATAATGTCCTGTGAGTCTTTAGATCGGGTTTAGATAACAACATAGCAGAGCTCTAAGGGCAGTAAATGTCACCACAGTTCATGGTGCATGTCTGTGTCCCATCCTAAACTCTGAACAGATATATGAACTTTTCCAGGTGCATCTTTTCAGTACTGCTAAATACTCGATAAAGAGAAGTATATTCGCAAAAGCTTGTCAGAATAAATGAATATTTTTGTCCAATAAAAAAGGTCACCCTATACTGCAATACTCTGATTATTCAACTAGATTACTGGACAATCAAGATATATATATATATATATATATATATATATATTAATATATATACTGAATATACGCTTTGCGAGGTGCGTACGAGTTAGTTGATTAGGGCGAGAGTCCGCATTTGCAGTCCGAAAGTCGCACGGGGTCGTAGGGATGAGCACCTATGGCGCTCATCTCCACCAGCTCAAGGATCTCCTTTGGCGCTCCTTGCCTGGCTGCAAACGCGGCCCTTGCATTTGCGAGGGCCGCAGTTTCCCCGTTGCATTAGCAACGGATTTTGCAAAGCCCGCCTGCTGACAACTATATATGTGATACAGATATTTATTTCTACACTATTAACTCTCAGACGGTTACAGTGGTCCCCTTGGGCATGATAGAGATCCATTGTATTAACCCCATACAAAATTATACACTCCCAATTGAGTTCAGCCCTGTCTGAGAGGGCTTTTGACCGGGCATGGCTGGTGAAAGTGAGGTCCAGATGGGTCCACCTTGAACCCAAGAGTCTGATCATAACAATGAACATTCTAAAATGCTTTTTTTCTTGCTTTTTTGTTTACAAAGTTGTTGATGACATTGTCAGATTCAATTTCATCACAGTTGCTGTTCAATACAAAGTATGGCAAGATTTCTTAAACACAAGGCACTCATTGTAGATCTTAAGTAATTCTTGATCAGTTTTAATTTAGAAAAACTCCTCTCACAGCTAGCAACACTTACAGCAACTGTGAGGAAACTTTGCAGTAGTATTACTATATTTGGAACTGAGTTCTCAAGCCTTTAATTTACAATAAATTGCAAAAGTTCAAGGGGACCATCGTTGCATGTCTTTGTTTCATTCTGAGCAACCGCAACAGAAATATAACTCCAAAGTATTTTTTCCTCAATGAAGAACTCTTGCTTATAAATCGTGATCATGATTTAGTTGATTTGATGGAGTAAGGAAGGCATATATTTGAGCAAGAACATGATGCTGTTGAAATCTCGTGGTGGATTCATTCTGTCCAGTGAACAAAACATTTCTCTCTTCAACTCAGTTTCGTACGACAACTCAGCATCTTGTAATTCTTCACCTGCCATCCATTTCTACACAGATGATCCATGACTATCCCCACATCATCACAAATTTATTTGCCGCAAGCTACTGAACTGTTAACTAATTTGTACCTCTTTCAGTTTAAAATGCTTTTAAAGCCTCAAGTTGTATGTCACATTGTTGTATATGCAATCCTTTGGTTTGGAAGCAGACCTGTGTGTTAATAATTTCTAGGAGGACGGAATCCCACAGGCCAAGAAAGCACTGGAAAGAAAATAATTGTACCGCAACAACAGCACACCAGCATCTAACCTAGTAACTCGATTTTCGTCTTCACCAGTTAAATGTTCTAGAGCACTTAAGATTTTAAAGTGATTTTATTTTACAACACTCACAGCATCTCCCCGTGCACTCCATCAAGTTTCTACTACACGCTTGACACTCCTTGATGCGTCTCTGAATGCCAGTATGTTGATCAGCCATTACAGCAGCATTATCATATGCTTGTCCTCAATCCATTCCGTCGTTTTGTAGTTTATGCAATATCATAGTTGAAATATTCTCTGTGGTTTTACATTTTGTTTCAATTAAATCAACAAATGATTTCACCACCTTCACTTTATTTTGTTCGATCATAAAGTAGCATAAAATTTGGCTGGTTTGATCCTTATGAGAAATATCAGGGGTGCTGTCAAATATCATAGAAAAATACTTTGCTTCTTTTACTTGCTTGATAACTTTGCTTCTTACTTTTTCTCCCAAAATGTCTATAATCTCGTTCTGAATAGTAGGCAACATATAGGATTTACATTACATTTGAAAAAAAAGACATCAATTTTAAACCACCATTTAGTCCCTATGTAGAGAATCAACAGCACATGGGAAATTAGACCAAAATCCGACAAAAATAAAAAAGGAAATATTTTATTATTCATAAAAATAAGAAAAATGTAAAACATCATGTGCTTCAATGGATAGCGCCATAACAGGTTATAATATCACATGTGCATTGTCAATATACATTACATCAGCAGTTTATATGAGTAAAAAATAGAATCATGAAACATGCAAACAAATTGTATAACTATAAATGAAAAAAGTGATGAACAGATAAGGTGCAGTAAACATATAAAGTGCAAGTGCTAATGTAACAATAAATGAAAAGCTGCACAGTCTGCAAGGCATACAAAATAATCAAAATGAATCATACATAAAATGTGCAATAAAGGGGAACCCCAAAATTAAGTCACCTAAAGAGACTGTTATGGTGGCTTGTGGAGCCCGTCACTTAATCCCTCATGGGAAAAATGTACTCTGAACTATAATAAAGCCCTATTAGGGACATACTGAATCCTGGGACACCATTATCCCCAAGGTGGGGCCTGGATAAGAGACCATTTTGCCTAACAGATACAAACAGATTTCTAGTTACCAGTAACGGGGAAAAACGGATATCTATCTTACTATACACGATCATCTACCTAGCCCAAACATAATCTATAACTTGCACTATTGATTGGGGGAACAGAGGAGCACACTGTGGCTTTGAGCAAAATTCTTAAACCAATATAAAAAACAGCAACAAAAAAAAGTTACATTGCTGCTCACTCTGCAAGAAAAACAAAACAATACTGCCTTCTTGTGGCCAAAAAATGTGATGCATAGTAAAGACCTCAACCTGGGGACATAGGATTCACGTTTATATCCAAACTATCTTCAATAAAGCTAACCCATTTTGTAATATTGCGGACATTTAAACCACTTACAGTAGGAGGATACTAAAAAAAGCCACCTTTCTGAGTGGATCTATAAAGCTTTAAAGCTTTAAACAATATTTGTTCTATGCAAGAAAGTTCAACACAGGAAACTTACAGTTGTATATACAGTACAAGAGACTGTGTCATCAAGGCATAGACAATGCACCCCCTGCTGGGATAAATACAGGTTTTGATCAATCTAATTCAAGAATTATCTAAGATATCAACAAAGCTTGAGATACAAGCATTGGTATAAGTAACATACAGAACGGAGTGGACGATTCACCTATTGCAATTACTGAAGATGGCTAATACGGCTTCATAGAGGACCAGGAGGGCACTGCCCCATGCAGACCACTAGCACGAATCTTCATCTGCTACAACCTATGACAGAGACCGAATTAAAGTACTAGCTTCTGAAAAGGACGGGATTATCCTCCAAGTATATTAGAACTCCCAAGTTAATATTTCAGTTCTCAGAGCTGGATTAGTGCAACAACACTATGGGGAAGAACAAAAGAAACCTACCTGCCAGAAGAAGCACAGATCATTTTGGACCCTCAAAAGCTGCTCAGGAGATTGAGCCTGAACTAACAGATAATTCAGGGGAGGAAGATAACCCCACAGCACCACAACGTTAAATGAATCTTTCAAAGAAATCTATGGCTCAGATTGAAGAAATGTTTCAGGCCTATATGGCTAAAACAGTGGAGGCCATTAAGAAAGACATTGACGACCTGGGCCAGTGAACCCAGCTACTAAAAGAAACTGATCAAACAGTTGGGTCCCAAGAAAGAGATAGGGTGGAGGTTACACAAAACTCCTCTAGAATATCAGATCTAGAGGACAAACTAGTCGATGTTGAGAACAGATCGAGAAGACACAACCTGAAAATTAGAGGCATAGCGAGATTGGTGGCACATCTTAATCAATATTTGAAAAAATATGATTGGCAGTCTTATCCCTGAAGAGCCTGAACCAGTATGGGAGATAGAGAGAGCCCACAGGGCCTTGGGGGCCACAAGAAACCCAGATATACTTAAAGATGTTATCATAAGGTTCCTAAAGCAAGAGGCAACAGACTTAATACTGGCTGCTGACAGAAAAGCTCAATCAATAAAAAGCCCTGATGATTCCGTGATAATCATTTTTGCAGATCTCTCCCCTACTACCCTGGCGAGGCACAGGGAGATGAAGCCTGCTCTAGAAATCCTTATTAAACACAGAATACAATATAGGTGGAGCTTCCCTTTTGCTCTATTATTCAAAAATGGAGACAAAGCCTACTCAGCTCACTCACTAGAGGAATGCTGATCCATTATCAAACTTCTTGACCTAGTCACATCTTATATTTAAACAAAACAAGACAATAAGTCGAGGGACAAACCCTCTCCCTCCCACGATAAAGTTTCCCCCATAATGTTTCCTAGTAACCCCTACTAGTGGGGGAGTAACGGACGAATGCCACGTCCATCCCCTCCCCTAGAGGTAGCCAGGATAACCAACTGGCTAAGGAGGCTTAGTTTATTAGGAATTATTCTTCTAATTATTGCTTATTACAGCAAATTTTTGAATTGTCTTATATTAATGTTTTCCCTTTGTTCCTTTTCTTTTCCTCTTCCCCTTCCCTTAGCTCCAGCTCCTAAAATGTAGTTTCCAAAATCCGAGAACTATGGCAACCTAAAATCTTCACACAACCCATCTTCAGGTAATTTCCAGAACAAAAGCCAAATAAGTTACTTTAAAATTAGTTGGCAGATATAACTTATAACATTTTAACACACAACGTAAGGCCTTCCTGTTTTATAAACATCTTAAACCCTTGATAATATTCTTGCAGGAAACACATTTTGCAAATGACAGAATACCCACTTACTTCCACAGGGACTACCCAACATTCTATACAATTAATTAAAAAAACAAAAAAGAGTGAGCTGCAATACTGCTTCATAAAGATTTTCCATTTAAAATGGAAAACAATAAAACAGATAAAGAGGGAAACATTATAATCATCACAAGAACGATTCTAAATGAAAAAATCTCTATTGTAAACATATATGCCCCCACTACATCCCCACACAACACACTAATCAAATTGCTTAGGACATTATCTTCTTTTGACACAGGCAAAATAATAATGGGTGGGGACCTTAATTTAGCTCTCCAACTAAGACTGGACAGATCCAGGGGTAACCAGGGAAATAGATATTCCCAAAAGTTAAAAATAATTAATAGTTTACTTCAGGAAAATAACCTAGTAGATGCCTGGAGAGGACATCACCCTAATGATAAAGAATTTACGTATTTCTCACCCAAACACAACTCTTACTCAAGAATAGACGCAATACTAATTGACTCAGGGTTGTTTTACCACTCAAGTAACACTCAGATAATACAATGTCCATGGCCTGACCATGCAGCAGTACTAATTGGCATAGATTTAAGTTTAGGACTGAAAAACCCTATAGCTGGAGATTATATTTATCATTAATTATGAATATCGAAATACAAAAGCAAATCAAGAAAGAATTAGACTCCTATTTTATGTTTAATGACATCCCGGAAACAAAAGTTGGGTGGCTCTGGCTAACCCACAAAGTGTTAATTAGAGGATCTTTTATCAGACTAGCCACTTCCTTCAGGAAACATAATCAGCTTAACGGAACAAAATTACTTAAGGAACTTTACTTATTAGAAAGACAAAATCAGAATAACTATTCAAACACAATTAGACAAAATATCGAAAAAAAACATTAGAACTAGACAATATTTTGTCTGAAAAAAACTGAAAAAAGCAATTGCAAAAATGCAGCATACATTCTTTATCCATGCAAATACGATATCTACCATGTTAGCCAGAAAATGTAACGCTAAAAAGAACCAAATTAGGATATATTAAATTAGAACCCCTGGGGGTTGGATAACTCTGAGCCAAACCAAAATACAAGATATGTTTAGGGACTTTTACCCGAAGAATCTACTCTTCTCATTTACAATCAGAGCTTTTTTAAGCAAATATGACATTCCCATCTACATCAAACCAGGACTTGGAAAACCTGAATGAAAATGTAACTATAGAGGAAATTACAGAAACTATAAATGATTTAAAGTTGGGAAAGTCTCCAGGACCAGATGGTTTCCCTAATATTTACTATAAAACATTTGTCGACAAGCTAGCTCCATACTTAAGCAAACTTTATAATGCTATTTTTTTTTTTTTTTTTTTTTATTTAATTTTTTATTTTCCAATAAGCATATACAAAACAAAAATATATCATGATACATTCCTGTCAACTCTATTACATGATTGAACAATCATTTACTTAAAACCACATCACCATTCACTCACATTCATCCCACCTTCCATTCTGGAAGATCTGTACTTTTACTTGTCGTTCATTAATTCCTGTCCCATATTTTCCATTTCAATGGGTCTGCTCTAATTAGCCCTCTTTGTGCATAATTTGCCTCTAATTCTCTAATATACTTTATTTTCCAAATGATATCAGAAAATATGGGAGAGGAGTTGTCTTTCCATTTCTTTATTAATACATTTTTAGCTATTGAAAAGATAATAATCGCCACTGCTCTGTTTTCAATTGATACCTCACTTGGAAAAATATGTAAAATACTACATTCTCCCTTAAAAGGGAGTTGGTTCCCAACTAGCTTGTCCAAAAGTTCGAAACAACTTTCCCAAAATTGTTTTATCTTGGGACAATCCCATAAAATGTGTAATAAATGGGCCTGGCTACCACATTCCCTCCAGCACAATTTATCTGCGGGGGAATGGGAAATGTGTGCCATTTTCGAAGGTGTCATATACCAGTTGTTGATTATTTTAAAAAATGTTTCTCTGTATGATGTTTGTTTGATAAATCTGTTTGTCCATTTTAATGCTGTGTCCCAATCTGTTTAGTTTATTTCTAATTTTAGGGTTAATTCCTATTGGATCATACCATTGGATTTGGAGTGCTCTCCGGCCGATCTTATGATGTTAAAACATTTAGGGCCTCATTAAATTCCAGCCTCGTAAATAAGAGGCTTCTACTTAAGCCCTACGTACTGCAAAGTTTCTCTAACTTACAATGCTATTAAATTAGCCCTGCTGCGAGCAACGTATGAGCTACGCAGCAGGCCCGTACGTATCTACACTGCGTAAATGTACATGAGGAGTGACAGCCTGCGAGATGATATCGCAGGCTCCCACTCCTCATCAAGTGCTGCGGGGGTCCTAAAAGGGACCTCCGCGGCAGTCCCCCACATAAGCCCTGCCGTGGGGGGTACTCCAAACCCCCCCCTAGGCACCTAAAATGAACCCCCCCTCAATGCGGGGGTCCCTGTCGGGACCCCCGAAGTGTCCTCACATGAACACCTTGCTGCAGGGGGCCATAGGAACCCCCGCAGCCCCCACACATTAACCCCTTGCAGCGGGGGTCCCCGATCGGCACCGATCAGGCCCCCGCTGCATTTAAAACTTTTAAATTCCCCGCCGCGGCTCCTTAAAGGGACCGCGGCACACTATTACCCAATCCCGGCCGCGGCACTTAAAATTAACCCCCCTCTATGCTGGGGGTCCCCATCAGGACCCCCGAAGTGTCCCCACATAAACCCATTGCAGGGGGGGGCCCCGATCTGCATAGATCAGGCCCCCCGCTGCATTTAAAACTTTTAAATTCCCCGCCGCGGCTCCTTAAAGGGACCGCGGCACACTATTACCCAATCCCGGCCGCGGCACTTAAAATTAACCCCCCTCTATGCTGGGGGTCCCCATCGGGACCCCCGAAGTGTCCCCACATAAACCCATTGCAGGGGGGGGCCCCGATCTGCATAGATCAGGCCCCCCGCTGCATTTAAAACTTTTAAATTCCCCGCCGCGGCTCCTTAAAGGGACCGCGGCACACTATTACCCAATCCCGGCCGCGGCACTTAAAATTAACCCCCCTCTATGCTGGGGGTCCCCATCGGGACCCCCGAAGTGTCCCCATATAAACCCCCTGCTGCGGGGGGCCCCGATCGGCACCGATCGTGACCCTGCTGCAATTCAATTTTAAATTTCCTGCCTCGCGGGTCCTCAAAGGACCGTAAAGGTCCTGAAAGGACTCACACTAAAAATATTAACCCCAGGCAACTATAATTACCCCATTAACTCATGATGGTCAATACAGACCACCATAAGGCCTAAATTAACCCATTAACTCATGGTGGTCAATACAGACCACCATAAGGCTCTAATTAACCCATTAACTCATGGTGGTCAATACAGACCACCATAAGGCCTAAATTAACCCATTAACTCATGGTGGTCAATACAGACCACCATAAGGCCTAAATTAACCCATTAACTCATGGTGGTCAATACAGACCACCATAAGGCTCTAATTAACCCATTAACTCATGGTGGTCAATACAGACCACCATAAGGCCTAAATTAACCCATTAACTCATGGTGGTCAATACAGACCACCATAAGGCCTAAATTAACCCATTAACTCATGGTGGTCAATACAGACCACCATAAGGTTCTAATTAACCCATTAACTCATGGTGGTCAATACAGACCACCATAAGGCCTAAATTAACCCATTAACTCATGGTGGTCAATACAGACCACCATAAGGCTCTAATTAACCCATTAACTCATGGTGGTCAATACAGACCACCATAAGGCCTAAATTAACCCATTAACTCATGGTGGTCAATACAGACCACCATAAGGCCTAAATTAACCCATTAACTCATGGTGGTCAATACAGACCACCATAAGGCCTAAATTAACCCATTAACTCATGGTGGTTAATACAGACCACCATAAGGCTCTAATTAACCCATTAACTCATGGTGGTCAATACAGACCACCATAAGGCCTAAATTAACCCATTAACTCATGGTGGTCAATACAGACCACCATAAGGCCTAAATTAACCCATTAACTCATGGTGGTCAATACAGACCACCATAAGGCTCTAATTAACCCATTAACTCATGGTGGTCAATACAGACCACCATAAGGCTCTAATTAACCCATTAACTCATGGTGGTCAATACAGACCACCATAAGGCTCTATTTAACCCCATCAGTCCCATAAGGGTATATTATTACCATTATGGGCCTGTTACAACCCAACATTAACCACATAAGTGCCATGATGGTCCTCAAGGACCATCATGTCACTAACTACAAACACTACACTATAACCCCCAATAAACCATTTAATCTAAACTAACCCCCCTCTACACTAATCTATTAACACTTACACTACCTACCTACACTACCTACCCCCTAATAAACCTCCCCAACACTCTAATTACAAAAAACAATAAACCTACAGCACAGAAAACAAAAAACCTACAGTACAAAAAACAAAAAAACCTACAGTACAGAAAAAATAAAAATTACAACCCCACCCCCCACTACAGAAAACAAAAAAATACATTACAACCCCACCCCCCACTACAGAAAATAAAAAAAATTACACACCTGAAAAGGAAAGACAGATAAACACAATACATTACATACATTACATACAATACATGACATTACATACATTAAATATAATATATTAAATATAATATATTACATATAATATATTACATATAATACATTACATACATTACATACAATACATGACATTACATACATTAAATATAATATATTACATATAATATATTACATATAATACATTACATACATTACATACAATACATGACATTACATACATTACATATAATGTATTAAATATAATATATTACATATAATATATTACATATAATACATTACATACATTACATACAATACATGACATTACATACATTACATATAATGTATTACATATAATATATTACATATAATATATTACATATAATACATTACATACATTACATACAATACATGACATTACATACATTACATATAATGTATTAAATATAATATATTACATATAATATATTACATATAATACATTACATACATTACATACAATACATGACATTACATACATTACATATAATGTATTACATATAATATATTACATATAATATATTACATATAATATATTACATATAGTCCTAATCAAATACCCCCTATCTATCTAACATACAATCTATTTAATTTAAAATAAATCCTAACTATATCAAATACATCCCCCTATCTATCTAATATACAAAAAATCCTAACTACATACACAGACCCTAATTCTAAGCTAAAATCAATAAATTAAGACCACTTACCTTTAAGATGTTGCTTCAGATCACTAACCTATGGGTCAAACAAAAAATAAAAATTAGTACAAAACATTAACATCAAATAAATAAACATTCTATACATTCTAAATATTCAACTCACCTTTACAGCATGTCCAGTCACTGTTTAGCTCTTCCGGCGCGGCCCTGTTAAAAAAAAAAACACAATACATGAGTACAATATATAAACAATAAATAAAATACACAAATAAACATCTAAATATACATTTAACTTACCTCCCCGCGATGTCCCCGGCCTTCTCTCCTTCAGCCCCGGCTGGGCCGCGGAACCATCCGCGCTCTAAAAAAAAAAAAAAAAAAAACTAACGGAGGTCTGCCAGTGCAGACCTCCCCGACGCTACTGAACCTCCCGGAGTCGTTTCCGGGAGGAAATTGGCATTGTCGGCTTGTGATTGGCTGAAAAAGCTGTCAGCCAATCAAAAGTCGTCAATGTAGGAGCCAATCAGGATGCGCAGATGTCTTCTACCAATCACTCCGTGGGGGTGTATCCCATAGTGATTGGCTGAAGGCATCTGAGCGTTGTGATTGGTTCCCATAAAGATAGACAAGTGTTTTAGCCAATCAGGGTGGGATATTGGGGTGTATCCCATCCTGATTGGCTCACACATTGACGACTTTTGATTGGCTGAAATTGATAGACAGCTTTTTCAGCCAATCACAAGCCGCCAATGCCAATTTCCTCCCGGAAACGACTCCGGGAGGTTCAGTAGCGTCGGGGAGGTCTGCCAGTGCAGACCTCCGTTAGTTTTTTTTCTTTTTTTTTTTTAGAGCGAGAATGGTTCCGCGGCCCAGCCGGGGCTGAAGGAGAGAAGGCCGGGGACATCGCGGGTAGGTAAGTTAAATGTATATTTAGATGTTTATTTGTGTATTTTATTTATTGTTTATATATTGTATTCATGTATTCATGTATTGTGTTTTTTTTTTAACAGGGCCGCGCCGGAAGAGCTAAACAGTGACTGGACATGCTGTAAAGGTGAGTTGAATATTTAGAATGTATAGAATGTTTATTTATTTGATGTTAATGTTTTGTACTAATTTTTATTTTTTGTTTGACCCATAGGTTAGTGATCTGAAGCAACATCTTAAAGGTAAGTGGTCTTAATTTATTGATTTTAGCTTAGAATTAGGGTCTGTGTATGTAGTTAGGATGTTTTGTATATTAGATAGATAGGGGGATGTATTTGATATAGTTAGGATTTATTTTAAATTAAATAGATTGTATGTTAGATAGATAGGGGGTATTTGATTAGGACTATATGTAATATATTATATGTAATATATTATATGTAATATATTATATTTAATATATTATATGTAATGTATGTAATGTCATGTATTGTATGTAATGTATGTAATGTATTATATGTAATATATTATATGTAATATATTATATTTAATATATTATATGTAATGTCATGTATTGTATGTAATGTATGTAATGTATTATATGTATGTATTGTATTGTGTTTATTATCTGTCTTTCCTTTTCAGGTGTGTAATTTTTTTATTTTCTGTAGTGGGGGGTGGGGTTGTAATGTATTTTTTTGTTTTCTGTAGTGGGGGGTGGGGTTGTAATTGTTTTTTGTTTTCTGTACTGTAGGTTTTTTTGTTTTTTGTACTGTAGGTTTTTTGTTTTCTGTGCTGTAGGTTTTTTATTTTTTGTAATTAGAGTGGTGGGAAGGTTTATTAGGGGGTAGGTAGTGTAGGTAGGTAGTGTAAGTGTTAATAGATTAGTGTAGAGGGGGGTTAGTTTAGATTAAATGGTTTATTGGGGGTTATAGTGTAGTGTTTGTAGTTAGTGTCATGATGGTCCTTGAGGACCATCATGGCACTTATGTGGTTAATGTTGGGTTGTAACAGGCCCATAATGGTAATAATATACCCTTATGGGACTGATGGGGTTAAATAGAGCCTTATGGTGGTCTGGATTGACCATCATGAGTTAATGGGTTAAATAGAGCCTTATGGTGGTCTGGATTGACCATCATGAGTTAATGGGTTAATTTAGGCCTTATGGTGGTCTGTATTGACCACCATGAGTTAATGGGTTAATTAGAGCCTTATGGTGGTCTGGATTGACCACCATGAGTTAATGGGTTAAATAGAGCCTTATGGTGGTCTGGATTGACCATCATGAGTTAATGGGTTAAATAGAGCCTTATGGTGGTCTGGATTGACCATCATGAGTTAATGGGTTAATTTAGGCCTTATGGTGGTCTGTATTGACCACCATGAGTTAATGGGTTAATTAGAGCCTCATGGTGGTCTGGATTGACCACCATGAGTTAATGGGTTAAATAGAGCCTTATGGTGGTCTGGATTGACCATCATGAGTTAATGGGTTAAATAGAGCCTTATGGTGGTCTGGATTGACCATCATGAGTTAATGGGTTAATTTAGGCCTTATGGTGGTCTGTATTGACCACCATGAGTTAATGGGTTAATTAGAGCCTTATGGTGGTCTGGATTGACCACCATGAGTTAATGGGTTAAATAGAGCCTTATGGTGGTCTGGATTGACCATCATGAGTTAATGGGTTAAATAGAGCCTTATGGTGGTCTGGATTGACCATCATGAGTTAATGGGTTAATTTAGGCCTTATGGTGGTCTGTATTGACCACCATGAGTTAATGGGTTAATTAGAGCCTCATGGTGGTCTGGATTGACCACCATGAGTTAATGGGTTAAATAGAGCCTTATGGTGGTCTGGATTGACCATCATGAGTTAATGGGTTAAATAGAGCCTTATGGTGGTCTGGATTGACCATCATGAGTTAATGGGTTAATTTAGGCCTTATGGTGGTCTGTATTGACCACCATGAGTTAATGGGTTAATTAGAGCCTTATGGTGGTCTGGATTGACCACCATGAGTTAATGGGTTAAATAGAGCCTTATGGTGGTCTGGATTGACCATCATGAGTTAATGGGTTAAATAGAGCCTTATGGTGGTCTGGATTGACCATCATGAGTTAATGGGTTAATTTAGGCCTTATGGTGGTCTGTATTGACCACCATGAGTTAATGGGTTAATTAGAGCCTTATGGTGGTCTGGATTGACCATCATGAGTTAATGGGTTAAATAGAGCCTTATGGTGGTCTGGATTGACCATCATGAGTTAATGGGTTAATTTAGGCCTTATGGTGGTCTGTATTGACCACCACGAGTTAATGGGTTAATTAGAGCCTTATGGTGGTCTGGATTGACCACCATGAGTTAATGGGTTAAATAGAGCCTTATGGTGGTCTGGATTGACCACCATGAGTTAATGGGTTAATTTAGGCCTTATGGTGGTCTGTATTGACCATCATGAGTTAATGGGTTAATTTAGGCCTTATGGTGGTCTGGATTGACCATCATGAGTTAATGGGTTAATTTAGGCCTTATGGTGGTCTGGATTGACCATCATGAGTTAATGGGGTAATTATAGTTGCCTGGGGTTAATATTTTTAGTGCGAGTCCTTTCAGGACCTTTACGGTCCTTTGAGGACCCGCGAGGCGGGAAATTTAAAATTGAATTGCAGCAGGGTCACGATCGGTGCCGATCGGGGCCCCCCGCTGCAGGGGGTTTATGTGGGGACACTTCGGGGGTCCCGATGGGGACCCCCAGCATAGAGGGGGGTTAATTTTAAGTGCCGCGGCCGGGATTGGGTAATAGTGTGCCGCGGCCCCTTTAAGGAGCCGCGGCGGGGAATTTAAAAGTTTTAAATGCAGCGGGGGGCCTAATCTATGCAGATCGGGGACCCCCGCTGCAAGTGGTTAATGTGGGGGTGCTGCAGGGGTCCCGATAGAGACCCCTGCAGCATGGGGATGTGTATAGGGTGCAGGGGGGAGCCTCACACTGCTGTCTCGGGCTGTTCCGAGGCAGCACGTAGAGGCTTTCGGATCCCTTGCGTGGACTTTTTGTCCACGTAGGGATTCTTACGATATGCGAGACTCGTGCATAGATTTAAGGCTACGTAGCTCTCTCGGAGCCTATTCTCGGCCATTTTCTCGCAGTCATATCGTAAAGCAGGCTGCGAGAGATTCGGTTCTCGCAAACAGCAGGAAAACTGCCTTTTGCGAGCACCGAGAGAACTACGAGGGAGAATTTAATAGGGCCCTTAGATATTAGATGTTTTTTCTCGGACTTGAGGAGGATTTTTTCCATGGGGTTTAATTCTTTGTTGCTTTGTAAATGTACATTGGTTGTGCCACAAGAAGTTCTATATGCTTCATATGCTAACCATCCTTCTCCTGAAATCCCAAACTTTTCCTTAATTTGATCGAAAGGGGCGATACGCCCATTAATCACAGTATCTCTTACCGAAATTAATCCTTTCTTCTTCCAGTCTTTAGTAATACTTATCATATTTAAATGAATTAGCGAGTCCAATGGAGTAATTAGACTACCCCTGGGGATTAATTTATATTTCCTGTTAATCTGTCTCCAATTTTTTAAGATCTCTTTCATAACAGTTGATCCTACCGCTAGATCCTTGTTAGCTGGTTTTACCCCAAAAACTAAAGCTGATAAATGGTAATTTATATTTAGAGCTTTTTCTATTTCTATCCACGGGAGTGTCTGTGATGTTTCTAACCATTTCAAGGTGTGTGCTGCCCAGTTAGCCTCCTGGTATGGTTGTAATAAAGGGTAAGCAATTCCTCCTTTTAGAAAACTTCTTCCCATAGTTTTTTTTTTTACTCTTATGTGTCTAGAGTGGTGTATAAACACATCTATTACCCGTTGTAGCTTCTTCAACCAACCTCTAGGGATCTTATAGGGGATACACCTTAAGATATAATTTAATCTGGGAAGTAGCATCATTTTAACTGCCGCCATTTTCCCTGAAAAGGAGAATCTGTTTTTCCGCCAATTATCTATAATATTTCGGAATTTAAACAATAAATCTTTGTAGTTTCTATCGACTGTTTTCTGTATGTTTCCCAAGAAGATAATTCCTAGGTGCTTAATTGAATCTGACTCCCAGTCGTACAGATAATTGGCCTTTAATTGAGACTGCTGTCTCTTGGAGACATTAAAGCAAAGTATTTCGGATTTCTTATAATTCAATTTGTAATAAGACACTTTACTGTATTTGTCTATTATTTTTGCTAAATGATAAAGAGATTCTTCAGGACAAGTAAGAGATAGGACAACATCGTCTGCGTATAGACTAATTTTATGTTCCTTCTCCCCCACTCTAATCCCATGAATTTGTAGGGATGACCTGATAGCTTCCGCCAAAGGTTCTATCATTAATACAAACAGGGTAGGGGAGAGGGGACAACCCTGTCTGGTGCCATTTGTAATTTCAAAAGGGCCTGCTCTAACCCCTATCCCGGTTACTTCTGCTGTCGGGGATCTATAAAGGGCCCCTATTGCCTTAACCCCAAATTCCTCGAAACCAAATTTAGACAACACCAATTTCATGTACTCCCACCCTACTCTGTCAAACGCTTTCTCCGCGTCTAAAGACAAGAATAGGGTGGGGGCACTATTAAGTCTTGCAATTTCGTCCAAATTCATAAGTTTTCTAATATTCTCTGTTCCCTGTCTGCCGGTCACAAATCCCATTTGTTCTATTGCGATTAGTTTTCCTATGGATTTTTGTATTCTAAGACTCAAAATCTTTGCATATAATTTAGTGTCTGCATTTAAAAGAGAAATAGGTTTGTAATTGGAACAGGATTGTGTGTCTAAGTTGACCTTAGGGATCATAATCAATGCTACCTTTGTCATTTCCGGTGGAATAGTTCCCAAGGTTTTAATTTCATTAAACACTTCAGTAAGATGGGGACTCAGAATTTGTGAGAATGTTTTATAGAAAAAATTAGTGTATCCATCTGGACCTGGGGATGTGTAAAGTTTTAATTGATTAATCACTTGTAGCACTTCTTGATTTGTAATTGGTTTGTTCAATTCTGCTAGGTCCTCTAACGATAATTTGGGCAGTTGTATCTCATCTAAAAATGCTTGTATTTCTTCCACCGCCGGTTTGCGAAAGTGGGATGATTTTTCCAAATTATAAAGTACCTGATAGTATCTAGTAAAGGCTTGTCCAATTTCCTGCGGGGAAGATATATATCTTCCTTCCTCTTTAATAACTGTTATTCTTTTCTTTTCTTTTTTCTTTTTTGCTTGTAAAGCTAGTAATTTGCTGTTTTTATTATTTTGATGATAGTAAGGTTGTTGATAGCGCCATATTTCTCTGTCTGATCGTAACTGATTGATCTTATTTATTCTATTTCGTATTATTTTAATCTCTGCCATTATTTGTTGTTGTGGATCCAGAATATATTTAGATTCCAGCTTATTTAGTTCTCTATATAATTCTTTTAAAGGAGCTCCTCTATGTTTAATCAATTGGGCTTTAAGTTTAATAATAAGTCCTCTTGTGAAAGCTTTTTGAGTGTTCCAAATCGTACAGTGTGAGGGAACCGAGTGCATATTTATATTAAAAAATTCCTCTATTTCTTTATTTAAATACTCTTTATTTTTTTCCATTCTTATTATCGTGTCATCTAATCTCCATTGTGGTCTTTCCCGTTTTACTTTATTAATTTCTATTACTAATGTAGTGTAAGCGTGATCCGAAGTGACAATCTTTCCTATTTCAGTGTGCGTGATCTTATTTATAATTTGAGAGTTTACTAGTGTTAAATCTATTCGTGAATATATGTTATGTGGGTTTGAATAGAAAGAGAACTCCTTTTGGTTTGGATGTTGGACTCTCCAAGCATCAAATAAATTGTTTTTAATAATCCATTTAGTAAATATCTGTGCTTCTTTATTTACTTTACTTAAATTTTTATGTGCCGGTTTTATTGACCTATCTAGGTTTATGTTTGGAATCATATTAAAGTCGCCTGCTATCACCAGCGATCCCTGGGCGAACTTCCTGATCAAATTGCCTATTAGTTTTAGAAATTTTACTTGTTTCTCATTCGGCGCATAAATATTTATTAGAGTAATTTTCTGTTTATTGATCTGTCCATTCCATAAAATGTATCGGCCGTCCGGGTCTATTATTAATAATGTTTCTACTATTTCTAAATTGTTAGAAAAAAAAATTGAGACTCCCCTCTTTTTCTTTTCACCTATTGAGTGATGACTGCAATCGAAATCGCCTGTCGCAAAACCTGGAATCTTAGTTTTCCCCCAGTGAGTCTCTTGAAGCAATATCACGTCTGCTTTCTCTTTTCCGCAGTGTCTGAGGACAGTTTTCCTTTTACTAGGAGAATTTAGACCATTTACATTCCAACTAAGTATTTTTAACGACATTAATTATGAGAAGCAGTTAATTATTATTAGACCCTTTTCTAAATGTACAAAATATCCCATTATATCTTTATGAACCAAGAGTACAAAATCTTCCTTACTTCCATTCATACTAACATTCATACACTTAGAACAGAAGAGGCTTTTATGACGCCTTTCCAAACTTCTGTTCAGCAGGGAATCAGCCGTTGTTTGGAAATGGTTGGCGGATTCTTTGGAGACAGCGGTAAATTTTTAGATATAATTTCCGTTCTTATATCTTGCCTTATATATATACCTCTCTTTTCAGAATACCATAATTTAGAACCCTCTGTGAACTATATTATCTTACTTTGACCCCTCTCTAACCCTCTCCCTCCTCCCCTTCCTCTGCCACCCTCCGGTACCCATTACCTACAAACATTCCCTGTTCAACTTTAACATTATTCCCTGCGCTGCCTTATTCTCCGGGTTTCTGTGCAGCATTGATCATTCCATCATTATTCCCTCTCCCCTTCCTCCACCCAAACCCAGAGTGAAAGCGAGAGGAGAGAGAGAGGGAAGAAAAACCCAGAAGAGAAAGAGGGAAAAAGACATATCCCCTATTATTTAAATGATCCTTTAGTCCATCAGAGTCATTTCTTCCTCTGCCAATCAGGCCTGGGAACTTGCAAATCCATTGAAGGATCTTTAGGATCAGAATTGTTAGGCATTATAGTACTCAGGAAGTTTCGGCCTTCTGCAGGGGTCTTAATCTTATGCCAAGTTGATCCTTGTAATACCAGTAAACCTACTGGGAAGGTCCATTTGTATATAATGTTGCTCTTCCTTAAGGCTTGTGTTATAAAGTTAAACTCCTTTCTCTTGCTAATTGTGCCTTTTGAAAGATCTGCGAATATTTGAATATTTTCATATGGGTATTCCAACGACTTCATCATATAACTTGCTTTAGATATTGCTTCTTTTGTAGGTGAGTGATGGATTCTCACTATCACATCTCTGGGACTTTTATTTTGTAAATGGCTTGGGAGCGGGATTCGGTGGATTGTGTCCAGTTTCTGATCCAGCTGCGAAAAATTAGGAGTGATTTTGGAAAACAGTTCCATGATGTATATTGAGAGGTCTTCTTTTTTTATGGCTTCCGGTATACCTCTTATTCGAAGGTTATTTTTCCGCGCCTTATCTTCCATCCTGTTCATCTGGTCATTCAGTATAGAAATTTGACAAGCCATTTTTGATGACTGTTCCAAAAGCATGTTGTGATCAATGATCAGCTTATCAAATTTGTCTTCCAGGTCAGCAGAACGTTTGTTTACCTCTTTTATTGATTTGGCATTTTCCATTATTTGGTTTTTAATTTCGGCAAAAAATTCTTCTTGAAAGTTCTTCAAAATCTCCTTCATTTTATCTGTGGTAAGAAAATGTTCCTCTTGCTTTTCAAGCTCTCTGCTTGGTGCGTTTGTATGAGGAAGAGGAATACTCTGGTCTAGCACTTCTTTCGGAGTATGTTTTGGAAGGGACATTGTGGAGCTTTTAGGGGTGAAAAAGGGAGATGGCTCTACAGTGTGATGACGTCATCACTGGTTGCAGCATGTGTGTTTGTCTGACCACGGAGGTGCAAGGATTGTTAATGGCAACTTAACAAGGGAAGTTTTTTCCACTATATTGATAGTAATGTTTTTTTTTATAACATTATTTCTCTTTATAGCTGCTTCTCATTGTTTATATAGCTGTTTATATCCTTTGTCATTTATCCCAGCAATTGTAGGAGATCAGAGTAGAATTGTGTTCTCAGGGAGTAATTGGTGGACTACACCAGCCATCACATGTATGGAGGGAGTTGCTTTATTATAGTTTAGAGTCGATTTTTCCAATGAGGGAGTAAGTGACGGGCTCTGCATGGCACCATAACAGTCTCTGTAGTGACTTAAGTTTAGTGTTCCCCTTTATTGGACATTTTATGTATGATTCATTCTGATTATGTTTTATGTTTTGTAGACTGGGTAGCTTTTCATTTTTTGTTACACTAGCACTTGCACTTTATATGTTTACTGCACCTTATTTGTTCATCACTTTTTTCATTTATAGATATACAATTTCTTTGTATGTTTCATGATTCTATTTTTTACTCATATAAACTGCTGATGTAATGTATATTGACAATGCACATGTGATATTATAACCTGTTATGGCGCTATCCATTGAGACACATGCAGCCTCACTAAATTGAAGGCCGGTAAATCCAATGTGAGGCCCGCAGCAGCTACAGGCTTGAAATTCCCCCGTGTCACGGGGCTATTAAATTGGAAAGGGCTGCAAACTACGGGCAAGAGACACAAAACCACAATGCGGTCTGTTGCACGTTGGATGTGCGGCCGTGAACAGGATCAATTAGTCAAACCAGTAGAAACGGATTAGACGTAGCCAATGGCAATAGAGATCATCAGCCCTTGCTGCAGGGGTCCCAATCGGGAACCCCGCGGCAGTTAAACATAAAAACCCCTGCCGCGGGGGTACTTTAAGCACTCCCCCGTGCACCTAAAATTAACCCAATCGGAACCACCTCTGTATTTAAATATTTACATTTCTTGCCGTGGGTCCTTAAAGGGCCCGCGACACACAAATAGTGAACCCCTGTCACGGTAGTATTGTAAGTACCCTCGCACCACCTAACATTACCACCCCCTAATGCTGGCGGTCCCCATCGGGACCCCTGCAGTGTCCCTACATTAACCCTTGCAGAGGAGGTCCTGATTGGGACCCCCGCTGTATATAAAATTCGAATTTCCCACCTTGCGGGTCCTGAAAGGACCTTAAAGGTCCTTAAAGGACCCGCACTAAGTAAAAAATTAACCCCTGGCGCGGGGGTTCTATAAGTACCCCCTGGCACCTAAAATTAACCCCATCACTCATGGGGGTCTATATAAACCCTCATGAGATTATAATTAACCCATCAGTCCAATAGGGGTCTATATAGACCCCTAAAGGACACTATTAACCCCTATATTAACAAAATAAGTGGCATGAGGGTCCTCCAGGACCCTCATGATACAAAGTATAAGCACTACACTACACTATTAACCCTAACTATACCCATTTACCCCTAACTATACCCAATTTTCCCTAACCCTAACTATAGCAATTAACCTTAACTATACCCAATTAACCCTAACTATTCCTGTACACCCTTAACTATACACAATTAACCCTAACTATTCCTTTACACCCTTAACTGTACTAAATAATCCCATACCCTATTAACCCCTACCTTACATTATTAACCCTATCCTACCCTATAAACCCCTATCCTACATTTTTAACCCCTACACTACATTATTAACACCTATCCTACCCTATACCATTCTATTTACCCGCTCTAACTAATTAACACCCCTAACCAATTAACCCCCCTCTAACTAATTAACCTCCCTTCTAACTAAGGAAGACCCCTCTAACAAATTAACCCTATTTAACCCTCACCATACCTAATTAACCCTATCACTAACCACTTAACCCTATCTAGACCCAGTTATCCCTATCTAGTCCTATTTAACCCTAACTGTACCAATTTGACCCTAAATGTGCCCATTTAACCATAACTGGGCCTATTTAACCCCAAATGTACACAGTGAACCCCTATACTAAACTTTAGCACGACTAACAAATGTGCGCCGACGCATGCGCATTTCGATAAAAGCGTATAGAGCACCCTGACATCTGCGCGCAGGTCCCAGAGGAGGAGCATGATAAAACAGTATGTAGTACATAGGGAGCTCAGTGTTAGTGTATATGTGCTATAGTACCAGTGGTGCTGTAAACTTTCTAGCCCACCACTTCACGTCTGGGTGCACAATAGATAT
This sequence comes from Discoglossus pictus, assembly GCA_027410445.1. Lineage (NCBI taxonomy): Eukaryota > Metazoa > Chordata > Amphibia > Anura > Alytidae > Discoglossus > Discoglossus pictus. The sequence goes on from CM050169.1 coordinate 227,642,859, forward strand.
CCTGTGGACCCCCTCCAGCAGGGAGGCCGGGCCCTGCAGCACCTTCATGTCCTCCAGTACCCCTCTACCCTTCCTGGCCCCTGATACAACCCTATGTATATAACCATGTACCAGTGACTAATCACTAAGAGGGTAAAACACAGAGGTGAGTGGGGCATTCATACCTGACTGTCCTTACAATATAGCCCTCTCTAGCCTTTCTCCATACACTGCTCCCCAATATACTGCTCTGTATATACTCCTCGGTGACCCTGCATATACCACTTCTTATATAGACTTCTCCATGTCCTGCTCCTTATACACACAGAGCAGTGAGATATCCGCTATGTGTCTTCATGACCCTCCAATAGGCAGCCACTAGAGCCCAATGTACTGCTATGTGCCCCTCCCTGAAACCTATATAGGTCTCCTGTGTATGCCACACCTTGTGCATCCCCTATCTATACCCCTGCATGAGAACCAGGCACTTACACCACACTGAGGATCGGCAGTAACGGTGAGACAGTGCTGTATGTGGTTAAGTGACCTGTTTTGTGAAAAATCCATCCGTTACTATGCCTAATACTGTGAAATACAGTAAGCATATGCTTAAAAGGAGCCATGTTTAAAATGGTTTGGATTGACAGAGTGACGGTGCATTATGTGGTCTCATTTGCATGTCCCGCCCAGTCTTCCCAGAGTGCAGTGCATTATACTGTATTTGTGAGAAATTTGAGGAGGAAATACGTTTTTATTTACTTATTTTTTAGACATTCAAAGACAGTCACTAATGGACTATTCCTTATTTGTACTACTGTACTTTGTACGGTGGAGTGCTTCTATCACTTCTAGCCCACCATATGTGAATCAATTTCTGCATAGAACTACTCTCTACAACAATCATCACTTAAACCAGGCACTCACACCACACTGAGGATCGGCAGTAACCGTGAAACAGTGCTGTATGTAGTTAAGTGACCTGGTTTGTGAAAAATCCATCTGTTGCTATGCCTAAAACTGTGAAATACAGTAAGCATATGCTTAAAAGGAGCCATGTTTAAAATGGTTTGGATTGACAGAGTGACGGTGCATTATGTGATCTCATTTGCATGTCCCACCCAGTTTTCCCAGAGTGCAGTGCATATACTGTATTTCTGAGAAATTTGAAATAAGTTTTTATTAACTTATTTTTTAGACATTCAAATAGAATCACTAATGCATTATACCTTATTTGTACTATATATATATATATATATATATATATATATATATATATGCACCCTCTCTATAAATGCCTTATCTATATGTCCCCTCTAGATGCCCCTCCATGGTTGCACCTATCTCCGTGCTCCCCTCTATATACCCCCCTCTATACCTCACTGCCCTCCTGTACCGCTCCCTCTGTGCACAATGCTCAGGATGGGCTGCCACCACTGGATCCAGCTGCCACCAATGGAGATTCCTAGCATTGGGGGGGGTTAATTATAGGTGTTACGGGAGTATTGTAAGGGATTGCGCATGTGTGTGCTGTGGGTTCCCTTCCGGTATACCTCTTATTCGAAGGTTATTTTTCCGCGCCTTATCTTCCATCCTGTTCATCTGGTCATTCAGTATAGAAATTTGACAAGCCATTTTTGATGACTGTTCCAAAAGCATGTTGTGATCAATGATCAGCTTATCAAATTTGTCTTCCAGGTCAGCAGAACGTTTGTTTACCTCTTTTATTGATTTGGCATTTTCCATTATTTGGTTTTTAATTTCGGCAAAAAATTCTTCTTGAAAGTTCTTCAAAATCTCCTTCATTTTATCTGTGGTAAGAAAATGTTCCTCTTGCTTTTCAAGCTCTCTGCTTGGTGCGTTTGTATGAGGAAGAGGAATACTCTGGTCTAGCACTTCTTTCGGAGTATGTTTTGGAAGGGACATTGTGGAGCTTTTAGGGGTGAAAAAGGGAGATGGCTCTACAGTGTGATGACGTCATCACTGGTTGCAGCATGTGTGTTTGTCTGACCACGGAGGTGCAAGGATTGTTAATGGCAACTTAACAAGGGAAGTTTTTTCCACTATATTGATAGTAATGTTTTTTTTTATAACATTATTTCTCTTTATAGCTGCTTCTCATTGTTTATATAGCTGTTTATATCCTTTGTCATTTATCCCAGCAATTGTAGGAGATCAGAGTAGAATTGTGTTCTCAGGGAGTAATTGGTGGACTACACCAGCCATCACATGTATGGAGGGAGTTGCTTTATTATAGTTTAGAGTCGATTTTTCCAATGAGGGAGTAAGTGACGGGCTCTGCATGGCACCATAACAGTCTCTGTAGTGACTTAAGTTTAGTGTTCCCCTTTATTGGACATTTTATGTATGATTCATTCTGATTATGTTTTATGTTTTGTAGACTGGGTAGCTTTTCATTTTTTGTTACACTAGCACTTGCACTTTATATGCTTACTGCACCTTATTTGTTCATCACTTTTTTCATTTATAGATATACAATTTCTTTGTATGTTTCATGATTCTATTTTTTACTCATATAAACTGCTGATGTAATGTATATTGACAATGCACATGTGATATTATAACCTGTTATGGCGCTATCCATTGAGACACATGCAGCCTCACTAAATTGAAGGCCGGTAAATCCAATGTGAGGCCCGCAGCAGCTACAGGCTTGAAATTCCCCCGTGTCACGGGGCTATTAAATTGGAAAGGGCTGCAAACTACGGGCAAGAGACACAAAACCACAATGCGGTCTGTTGCACGTTGGATGTGCGGCCGTGAACAGGATCAATTAGTCAAACCAGTAGAAACGGATTAGACGTAGCCAATGGCAATAGAGATCATCAGCCCTTGCTGCAGGGGTCCCAATCGGGAACCCCGCGGCAGTTAAACATAAAAACCCCTGCCGCGGGGGTACTTTAAGCACTCCCCCGTGCACCTAAAATTAACCCAATCGGAACCACCTCTGTATTTAAATATTTACATTTCTTGCCGTGGGTCCTTAAAGGGCCCGCGACACACAAATAGTGAACCCCTGTCACGGTAGTATTGTAAGTACCCTCGCACCACCTAACATTACCACCCCCTAATGCTGGCGGTCCCCATCGGGACCCCTGCAGTGTCCCTACATTAACCCTTGCAGAGGAGGTCCTGATTGGGACCCCCGCTGTATATAAAATTCGAATTTCCCACCTTGCGGGTCCTGAAAGGACCTTAAAGGTCCTTAAAGGACCCGCACTAAGTAAAAAATTAACCCCTGGCGCGGGGGTTCTATAAGTACCCCCTGGCACCTAAAATTAACCCCATCACTCATGGGGGTCTATATAAACCCTCATGAGATTATAATTAACCCATCAGTCCAATAGGGGTCTATATAGACCCCTAAAGGACACTATTAACCCCTATATTAACAAAATAAGTGGCATGAGGGTCCTCCAGGACCCTCATGATACAAAGTATAAGCACTACACTACACTATTAACCCTAACTATACCCATTTACCCCTAACTATACCCAATTTTCCCTAACCCTAACTATAGCAATTAACCTTAACTATACCCAATTAACCCTAACTATTCCTGTACACCCTTAACTATACACAATTAACCCTAACTATTCCTTTACACCCTTAACTGTACTAAATAATCCCATACCCTATTAACCCCTACCTTACATTATTAACCCTATCCTACCCTATAAACCCCTATCCTACATTTTTAACCCCTACACTACATTATTAACACCTATCCTACCCTATACCATTCTATTTACCCGCTCTAACTAATTAACACCCCTAACCAATTAACCCCCCTCTAACTAATTAACCTCCCTTCTAACTAAGGAAGACCCCTCTAACAAATTAACCCTATTTAACCCTCACCATACCTAATTAACCCTATCACTAACCACTTAACCCTATCTAGACCCAGTTATCCCTATCTAGTCCTATTTAACCCTAACTGTACCAATTTGACCCTAAATGTGCCCATTTAACCATAACTGGGCCTATTTAACCCCAAATGTACACAGTGAACCCCTATACTAAACTTTAGCACGACTAACAAATGTGCGCCGACGCATGCGCATTTCGATAAAAGCGTATAGAGCACCCTGACATCTGCGCGCAGGTCCCAGAGGAGGAGCATGATAAAACAGTATGTAGTACATAGGGAGCTCAGTGTTAGTGTATATGTGCTATAGTACCAGTGGTGCTGTAAACTTTCTAGCCCACCACTTCACGTCTGGGTGCACAATAGATATCCTGTGGACCCCCTCCAGCAGGGAGGCCGGGCCCTGCAGCACCTTCATGTCCTCCAGTACCCCTCTACCCTTCCTGGCCCCTGATACAACCCTATGTATATAACCATGTACCAGTGACTAATCACTAAGAGGGTAAAACACAGAGGTGAGTGGGGCATTCATACCTGACTGTCCTTACAATATAGCCCTCTCTAGCCTTTCTCCATACACTGCTCCCCAATATACTGCTCTGTATATACTCCTCGGTGACCCTGCATATACCACTTCTTATATAGACTTCTCCATGTCCTGCTCCTTATACACACAGAGCAGTGAGATATCCGCTATGTGTCTTCATGACCCTCCAATAGGCAGCCACTAGAGCCCAATGTACTGCTATGTGCCCCTCCCTGAAACCTATATAGGTCTCCTGTGTATGCCACACCTTGTGCATCCCCTATCTATACCCCTGCATGAGAACCAGGCACTTACACCACACTGAGGATCGTCAGTAACGGTGAGACAGTGCTGTATGTGGTTAAGTGACCTGTTTTGTGAAAAATCCATCCGTTACTATGCCTAATACTGTGAAATACAGTAAGCATATGCTTAAAAGGAGCCATGTTTAAAATGGTTTGGATTGACAGAGTGACGGTGCATTATGTGGTCTCATTTGCATGTCCCGCCCAGTCTTCCCAGAGTGCAGTGCATTATACTGTATTTGTGAGAAATTTGAGGAGGAAATACGTTTTTATTTACTTATTTTTTAGACATTCAAAGACAGTCACTAATGGACTATTCCTTATTTGTACTACTGTACTTTGTACGGTGGAGTGCTTCTATCACTTCTAGCCCACCATATGTGAATCAATTTCTGCATAGAACTACTCTCTACAACAATCATCACTTAAACCAGGCACTCACACCACACTGAGGATCGGCAGTAACCGTGAAACAGTGCTGTATGTAGTTAAGTGACCTGGTTTGTGAAAAATCCATCTGTTGCTATGCCTAAAACTGTGAAATACAGTAAGCATATGCTTAAAAGGAGCCATGTTTAAAATGGTTTGGATTGACAGAGTGACGGTGCATTATGTGATCTCATTTGCATGTCCCACCCAGTTTTCCCAGAGTGCAGTGCATATACTGTATTTCTGAGAAATTTGAAATAAGTTTTTATTAACTTATTTTTTAGACATTCAAATAGAATCACTAATGCATTATACCTTATTTGTACTATATATATATATATATATATATATATATATATATATATATATATGCACCCTCTCTATAAATGCCTTATCTATATGTCCCCTCTAGATGCCCCTCCATGGTTGCACCTATCTCCGTGCTCCCCTCTATATACCCCCCTCTATACCTCACTGCCCTCCTGTACCGCTCCCTCTGTGCACAATGCTCAGGATGGGCTGCCACCACTGGATCCAGCTGCCACCAATGGAGATTCCTAGCATTGGGGGGGGTTAATTATAGGTGTTACGAGAGTATTGTAAGGGATTGCGCATGTGTGTGCTGTGGGTTCCCTAAGGACCCACGGCGGCACATTGGCATTTCTTTAATGCAGCGGGGGTCCTAATTGGGCCGCCCGCTGCAAAGCTTAATGTGGGGACCCCCCAGGGGTCCTGATGGGGACCCCGCAGCATGGGGGGGGTTAATGTTAGTTGCTGTGGGGGTACTTACTGTACCCCGAAACATGGAGGATAACCATTAGTTAAACATTTTTAAATGCTGCAGGGGTCCCAATCAGGACCCTCGCAGCATGGGGTTGATGTGGGGACACTGTGTGGGTCCCAATTGGGACCCCTGCAGCATGGGGGTAATGTGGGGACACTGCAGGGCTCCTGATCGGGACCCCCGCATCATGGTGGTCATGTGTAGACACTGCGGGGGTCCCGATCGGGACTCCCACAGCATGGGTGTAATGTGGGGACCCTGCAGCAGGATTGTAGGCTGTATTTAAACTACGGGCTTGGGGGTTGGAAACATGGATGTCATGATGACAATCTCTGTTTCCATTGGCTGTGGCTATAGGGGGCATTAAGGGCTTCATGTTCAGGCCCATAGATGCTTACTTCTGACGACAGGGTTTCGCGTTTGGGACTAACTTGCGCTCCCAGCCAGTTAAATAGGCAAGTAAAAGAAGAGAAACTGGAGCAAGTAGCCCAAAAGCAGCAAATCGGAAAGTTACTTGTAAGTAGCAGCCCTGAATTGAATGAGGCCCTCAGTCTGTTTATATTTTTTTATATATGTGACCCTCTTATATGGTCGTGCAAATACCTTCATCCAAATTCAAGATTTATAGAATGTTCATGACTTTTTGCACTTATATATGTGATGCTTGTGTGTATTTTCTTCATACCACTTTTACTGGATCCCCTTTTTGGGACTTTATATATTTTTAAGTCAAGATTATATATATGACTTTGACCATAAATAGCTATACTATTGGTCTAGATATATGAGTATATCTTTATTAAGGAGTGCAATAGAACCAGACAGCATCATTCCAGTTGAGTTGTTTACATTTCTTTTAAACAATGGGAATTTCTTAAGTGAATATGTTTACCCATAAGTAATTTCTTCAGTTCCTATTCAGGAGTATGCCATCAATAGGCTTACGACTCACCTATGCTTCCCGTTTGGTTTATTGATTTTTTTTCATTGAGAGGTAGTATATTGAAGTTTGTGTTTCCTCTATTCCTTTCCAATTATAATGCCTAGATATATTTCCAATTTTGGCATTGTTAGTTTGTAATAATATTAAATTGGCCTCAAGAAGACTTATCAATCCCAAATCAGTATACAAGATGCAGTTTTAATATATAAGATTTATATATGGAACTCCTCCATACTTAAATTTACATTAACAACATACCCCTCTCAATTAATATCAACCTTATTGGAAAAAAAACATTGCCACCTGGCTTTAATCTGATATACTTTTGAGCCACTGAAGCTGCAGGAATATTCAGATATAAGGATACAGTGCCATGCAAAAATATTCATCCCCCTTAGCATTTTTCATGTTTTGTTGCCTTACAACCTGGAATTAACATGGATTGTTTGAGGATTTGCATCATTTAATTTACAGAACATGCCCACAACTTTGAAGAAGTTTTTGTTTTGTTTTATTGTGAAGCAAACAACAAATAGGACAAAATAACAGAAAAAGTCAATGTGCATAACTATTCGCCCCCCTAAAGTCAAAACTTTGTAGAGCCACCTTTTGCTGCAATCAAAGCTCCAAATCACTTTGGATAAGTCTCTATGAGCTTGCCACATCTTACCACTGGAATTTTTGCCCATACCTCCTTGCAAAACTGCTCCAGCTCCTTCGCGTTGGATGGTTTGCTCTTTTGAACAGCAATCTTTAAGTCTGACAACAGATTTTCTATTGGATTGAGGTCTCGGCTGTGACAAGGCAATTCCAACACATTTACATGTTTCCCCTTAAACCACTCAAGTGTTGCTTTAGCAGTGTGTTTGGGGTCATTGTCCTGCTGGAAGGTGAACCTCCGTCCTAGCCTCAAATCACGCACATAGTGGTATAGGTTTTGCACAAGAATATCCCTATATTTAGCACCATCCATCTTTCCCTCAACTCTGACCAGTTTCCCAGTCCTGGCTGTTGAAAAACTGTGGTGTTCTTTGTGTGATGAGATGTGTTTGGTTTGTGACAGACATAGGGTTTTCTTTGATGGCAGAAAAGTTCAATTTTAGTCTCATCAGACCAGAGCACCTTCCTCCATACATTTTGGGAGTCTCCCACATGCCTTTTCGCAAACTCAAAACGTGCCATTTTTTTTTTCGTTGCTGAAAGCAATGGCTCTTTTGGCCACTCTGCCATAAAGCCCAACTATATGGAGCGTATGGCACATTGTCATCCTATGTACAGATACTCCAGTCTCTGCTGTGGAACTCTGCAGCTCCTCCAGGGTTACCTTAGGTCTCTGTGCTGCCTCTCTGATTAATGCCCTCTTTACCCGGTCTGTGAGTTTTGGTGGGCGGCCGTCTCTTGGCTGGTTTGTGCCATGTTCTTTCCATTTGGTTATGAAAGATTTAATGGTGCTCCTGGAGATCATCAAAGACTTGGATATTTTGTTATAACCTAACCATGACTTGTACTTCTCAACAACATTGTCCCTTACTTGTTTGGAGAGTTCCTTGGTCTTCATGGCAGTGTTTGGTTAGTGGTGCCTCTTGCAGTGGAAAAATGGGTAAGATTCTACCCTACGGTGGTACGGATGTTACAACACGGTAGGCCCTGGATGAGGCTTCAGGGTGTAGGGCCTACTGTCTCTGGCCAGGCTCCTCCCCTCATGTGGTTATGTTTATTTATTAATGGTTATGGTTATTATGTTTACTTGTGTTTACCAAAAAACACTGTGGCCAGTCTTCCTCCCAACAAGTAGACTGTGTCTAATCATTAAATTTAGCCCCAAAGTGCTCTGTGCCTCGCTATATATCATGTCCATATACACTTCAACCCGCCTATTATGCTTAATCACGACTCTCTCTCCCTCCACAATTTCTCTATACCCCTTTTTCTTTTTATTCTAGTTTGCAGTGATTGAGGAGGAATTTCATCCTAGAATTTTTCTTATACTCTTTTTTGAACATGTATATTTTTTTTATACAAACAGATAATAAGCATACAAAATAATAATACATAGAGATAAAAGATAAAAGTACAACATATTTCAATGTTGCTTTATTAACGTATAAAGTCTCACCTCAATTTTTATATTTTATTTTATCTTATAAAAATGTTGTTATATAAAAATTAGTATATTATATTCCTACAATGGTTTCCAAATACTGTTAAATTGGTTTTCATGCTCCAACATAGCATAAGAAATTCTCTCTATTTATTGTATTTGTCAAACTTTTTTTTCTAGACGATTAATGTTTGATGTCTAATTTGTGGCCAGTGAGCACTAACAGCTCTAGCCGCAGTTAATATATGTAATATACATACGCAAATGCTAGTTTTCTATTTCTAAAAAATAGTTTTATGTATATATTTTTCTCATTTCACTTCACCAACTTAGACTACTGTGTTCTGATCCATCACATAAAATTAAAATTAACAAAACTTTGAACTTAAGGCTGTATTGTAACAAAATAGGTAAAAAGTCAAGGGGGGTGAATACTTTTGCAAGGCACTGTATAAATCTACCAACTAGTATAACCTGTTGTTGTATTATTAACCAATGTATTCGAAAAGGAATCACTTAAGCTAGTCATTAGGAGAGTGGGAGAACTTCTTCATGTGCCTAAAATACCCAATTGTCGACCTAAGTTAACTTACACTTACATTCAGTTGTTTTAGTAACCACCTATAATAAATATTTATGGATGTGCCTTTCATTAAGGCACACTTTGACAAAGACTTTTCCCCAAGGGAATATTACAAAATAGCATGCCACCAATATAGTATTATGATTTTCTTATATAGGGATTTTCTATTGAATCATTTTACCATAAACTGTAGCTAGAAGTTATCATACATAACTTCATAGTATTGATTTTTCTATACAAATATGTATGTGTATCTAAAAGACTACAATATCTCAATCAATTATTGATCAGTTTAAAGAAAATTTAAAAAAACTTTAAACAGAATGATTTTTCTAACCTATTTTTCGAACTATAGTAGATTACTTTTCTCTGCTTTTTTATATATATTGGACAACCTAGTATAGTTTAATATTTCTTGTTAGCTTTTTTTCTATATTTATATTACATGCATATCTATCATTGTTTACCAGTTAACTTCGAAGATTACAAATTGGTTGTAACAGTCTCCATTTAGATTACTATTGTTATTACTATTGATCTATGAAATACATTAAGGTATCAAAGAGAGATTTATTATTGTTTACACCATCCTCATAGATGATAATATGGGACAAACACAAAACAGTAAAGTCAACCCAGAGCAATGCAGTATTTATTACTTTGTTATATTTTGTATTATTAGAGCTGCCGTAGCTAATGACATGTCATTAGGAACAATTGAGAAAAGTATGGAACACTTCATGATTTGCAAGTACAATGCTAGTTCCTAGTTCACATAGCTCAAGTGATGTACATGTTTTCAGACTGTAGTCAGTTTCTTTACCATCTGCAATAAAAATGTCTTATTTTAGTAATCTGTATAATTTCATCATGCTGAATACACTGTAGAAAATGAATACATTTTCTCCTGATAGATGAAACTAATTCACTTCTTAATTGGCTATCATGTAATTGAAATGTTACCTGGATTTCTTCCTCTCCCAGTGTAATGCAAACATTTATTCCGAGAACCTCTGCACATCCTTACTTCAGTGGCATTACATTCCTCCAAACTGAGTTGAAAGCAGGATGGACATACTCTTCCATTGGGTGCTTCACTGTCATCTGGGGTGACTGGTATTGAATAATACATTAACAGATTATGGCACAGATTCTAAACATAGATGCTACTGTACAATTTCAAATAGGCTTTTAAATAAGACTACATTTTACAGCATATCTGTATTATATGGTATATTACTATAAACGATCTGGTTGATTGGAGAGGTGTAATCTAAAAACTCATAATAGTAAAGCACTTACAAGACTTGTGATATCAAATGCAAAATGTGACATCCTCTGATCTGTGATTCAATGTAATGGTAAAACTGTGCTCATACAAAATATGATAAATTAGATAGAATATATATTTACATTTATCACATATAATAGTTGTTTGTCGGTAACGCTATGTTACAAGTTATGACATACTCACAATTACTACAACTATAACTCGCAAGTTGCGAATGCGCAATGCGCCGCAAGTGGTGCCATGCGCAGCGTCAGCCGCGCCAGGAGTGAAAGGGAGGGAGAAAGACACAGGGGAGAGAGAAGGAGGGAGAAAGGAGATGCAGGGGGGGGGTAGAAACACAGGGGAGGGAGAGACACAGGGGAAGGAGAAGGGGGGAGAGACACAGGTGAGGGAGAGGGGAGAAAAATTGGGGGAGAGACACAGGGCAAGGGGGGAGACACAGGGGAGGGATGGGGAAAGAGACACAGGGGAGGGGCAAAGGAGACAAAGGGGAGGGACATCGGGGGAAGGAGACACAGGGGAGGGAGATGGGGGGAAGGAGACACAGGGGATGGAGAGGGGGGAAGGAGACACAGGCGAGGGAGATGGGTGGAGGAGACACAGGGGAGGGAAATGAGGAGTGGAGACACAGGGGAGGGAGATGGATGGAAAGTAGACACAGGGAAGGGAGATGGCGGAAGGAGATACAGGGGAGGGAGAGGGGGAAGGAGACACAGGGGAGGGAGATTGGGGAGGAGACACATAGGAGGGACATGGGGGAGGAGAAACAGGGGATGGAGATGGTAGGGAAGTAGACACAGGGCAGGGAGATGGGGTGAAGGAGGCACAGGGGAGGGAGATGGGGGAAGGAGACCCAGGGGAGGGAGAGGGGGGAAGAGACACAGGGGAGGTAGGGAGGAGACACAGGGGAGGGAGATGGGGGAGAGACACAGGGGTGGGTAGAGGCTTCAACGAGGCTTCGACATGAAGGGGGGGGAGATTTGTTACTATGAAAATTGCTGCACCAATGGTGAAAAATAGAAAGACTAGTAATTATGTTATGCCTCTATTTTAATAATGTACAAAAAATATCTTATAAAATGGATTATTGGTTGATGATGACTTTTATGATCCTATTTGTATACAAAATTATTGTTCAATAGGTACAAATTCCAACAATACTAAGAAGAAATTCAAATTCTTCCAGTTTCTAATTTAGCAAACAAAACCTATGCACATATGTAAAAACACATTGATACATGGGCCATATCCTCTTAATTGTGACTTTATTTTACATTTTTCAAACCCTTCAGAGATACCCTTGTCTCATGTTTTTCTCTGTTCAGACCAAATGTGACAATTTAACAATCACTCGTTTTAATCAGTGAAGTCAAGTTCTTCAATATAGCATACCATAAATGCTGTAGTGCTGTATATGTGATGATCACTTTCTTATTTGTAATCCATCTCATACCATTAAACTTTCCTGAATTGCAACAATTCCCCGAGCAGCAATCTATGTTCTGTGCAAGATATGTCCCACCAGCAGAAGCGTAGAGTCGTGAGCCACAGGGTAAGTTCCCAGCACAACCTTTGTGAAGCGAGTGTTCAATAGTTCCATCTGTAAAAAAAAGAAAAAGAAAGGAAAAACATAAAGTTGATGTAAGAGATATCAATATCATGTTAACCTGGCATCAGAGGGCTTTTCTTGTTGTAGATAAATGTTAATACATTTTTACAATATTTCCTGAAAATGTGAAGACACAAAATCCTAAAATACTGAATTTGTTATATTATTTATTTCAATATTCAGTAACAATACTATTTCTACCTGTTTCTATTTATTTAATCATAAATTGTTCTGTTAAAAACATTCTAAAAATATAACTATAAAGTATATAGAAATGTTAATATGTAAAAGAAAATATAGATAATGGATAAGAAATATAAAAAAGTTTATTTTAAACAATATAATTTTTGTTGTTGTCTGAAAAGAGCTGTAAAGGTTATTAAGAATCACTCTGCAAAGGTTGCGTTCTCTCAGTCTTGCCTCAGAATGAGCTTAACAAACCCAAAACTGTGTTTGCCAATCACATGGTACACGGCAGGTAGCCATGTTTATTCTCTCCTTAAGGGCCAGGAGAAACTGGTTCACCCATCTGTATCATAACATAATATATTAAAAATGTGGTGTGATTCTGGTGTTGGTCAACCTTGCTTTGAAGCAATGCTTCCAAAACGTTGTCACTTCATGTAGCCCTTGGTATGTCCACCATCACGGACATACCAGAGGTACTAGTGTAGAAAAACACGGTGAAGAAGAGATTGATTTTGTGCATGTGAAAAGGGTCGCAACAAATGTGAGTTTGTCACACTCATTTTGAGACTGGTTACTCTTCTGAGGCATTTTGTTACATGCAGTGTCAGCATTATTGAGCGCATGTTGAGGATAAGCCAAAAGGAAGAAGCAAACCCTTAATAACTAATAACAACCAGTGATATATATGTCAATGTGAGTTTTTATCATTACATGACTGGAGGACGAAATATCAGATAAAAAAAGGCTTAAATTTAATTTAAAGGCTTAATTTTACTGATACAGTTTAAAACAATCATAAAAAAGATAAAAAATAAAATGTAAACGATGCAATATAAAATTAACAAGACGGCCATTCAGATCATAGAAATGGGCAATACGTTTTTAAAGTTAACATCTAATAAGTGAATATCTGGTATAAATGAAAGCTTTAAGATCACACGAGAATATGATGTCATTTAAAGATTTTTTTTTTTAGATTTTTCAGTTCATAAATATATTAAACACTGTGGGCCTCATTCAATTGCGATTTGGCCAATTGAATAGGGCTCTAAATAAGCACATAGCATATATTTTTATAGAAGTTTTTAGTTAGTGAAAATCTTGCTTTTGGATAGATGTTTACTAACTAAAAACTTATTTAAAAAAAATATGTTATGGGCTTATTTAGAGCCCTATTCAACTGGCCAAATTGCAATTGAATGAGGGCCTGTGTATATATACAGTACATATATATATATATATATATATATATATATATATATATATATATATATTAGTTTGCTGATTCATATGTACATTAGTAAAAAAAAATTACAATTCTACTGGAGAGAACAGAAATACCACTGCAAGATTATCAATAATCTAAACAGCGTTAACACTTACATTTCTTTACAGTTTCAGAGATTGTAATACACTTGGAATCCTTAGGACAATAAATCTGTTCGGCTTCGCATGTTCCATTGCCAGGATGGTTGCAGGATAGGCAAAAGGTACCATCAGCTAAAGAAGAAAATATGTTTAAATCATAACTGTTCATATATAAGCATAGCATTAGTTTTTTTACCCCCCGAAAAATCATGTAACCTAACAGTTGCGGTTTTTTACATTTAACAATTCAATTAGAAAACATTGCCTATGCCTTTTTTCATATCATAGCATATTTTTTTACAGAAGTTTTTAGTTAGTGAAGACCTTGTTTTTGGATAGAAGTTCACTAACTAAAAACTTCTGTAAAAAAATATGCTATGTGCTTAAATAGAGCAATTTTAAATTTACCAAATCGCAATTTAATAAGGCTGTATGTTACCCAATATAAATGAGAGAGTTTAACGGTGTTAGTATAATCTGTGAATAGTGCTAATTTGTAAATAAACACGATAATAATTTTATAATCCACATACAGTAGTTTATACTTGAAAGTGTAAAAACCTCAAATCTTGTTCAGTGAAAAAAAGGACTACAAGAAAACCATAACTTACCTATAATGTTGAAACCAGAAAGTGAGCACAAACAGAAAATAAGAAACTTCATGCTCAAGGAAAAATAGTTCATCTATTAACTTCAATCTCAGGATTATACAAAGACGTATTCTTACTATGCAGATATGTATGTATTGTCTAAGCATGATGTGCTAAAATCAACAAGTTTTACCTGTGTGTTCTTAGAATATGAGATGATGTGATTGAATAAATAGTATTTGCTTCACACAAAACAATTAATAAAAACAAAATACAGACATTCAATATTATACATGTGCCTCCATTTCTTGGCTATGACCATTGTTTGCCTGTAAGCACATACAGTAGCCACACCCTGATCAACTTAGTCTTGAGGGCATATTCACTTCAGCAGTTGGATTATGTACTATTTTAGAACTATACACGTTAAAGTACAAGTATTTATTTTCTCTGTCATTCTCTCTAATTAAAAAAAAATGTAGAAAAATCTCTACAACCTCCAAAAAATGTAATAGGTAAAGCTTGGAACTGTTTTTCTTTGTTTTAGTGATTTACAGCCTTATTAAATTGCAATTAGGAGAATTCTAAAAGGCTTTATATATAAGCACACAGCATATTTTATTTACAGAAGTTTTTAGTTAGTGAAGACCTTGCTTTTGGATAGAAGTTCACTAACTAAAAACTTCTGTAAAAAAAAAAATGCTCTGTGCTTAAATAGAGCCCTATTCAATTGGCCGTATTGCAATTTAATAAGGCTGTTATTCCATAGTGAAAATGTTTTATAATTTTTACACCATAATGTTTCTCTTTTAGATTATTATTACATGATTATTTGCACATCTTACTTTACTATTTCTAAGCACTTTGGTCTATTAAAGAATATCCTTCATCTGTTGAGTTCTTATTAACCTATACTTTTTTATATATGCAAATTATCGGACAGTGTAAGAAGTTGTCAGCATGTACCTTTGGGAGGAACATAACAAATAAAATGCAAATTACAACATGTATTTGACATACATTCGTTTTCACCTATGCATTTCATAAGACATCTGTAAAATAATTAAAAGGCATTCAACATGCATTAAAGACAATTATACAATCTTGTGTAATGACATTATCTATTGCACATAATGTAACTACAGAGTCACCTAAATACATTTGAGTGGTTGAACCATGGCACCCTTTTGACTTCAAATAAGTTATGCGTCCCTACATTCTAGCTGTCAGTTTCTACCTCACAGTACAGACCCATATATTGGCAATGCCTATTTTTAAGTTTGGAACCTGTGGAGTTTTCCATGCTTCTCCTAAACCTTGTCTAGCTGCAAGGTTAATCTGTGTAGCTAATGTGTTTTTTTCCCTTGTATATATTCCTTTATGTTGAATTTTGGGGTCATGAAATGATGTTTTTCCCATAGGATTTTTTGCTCATTTGAGTGGATGGGTTTGTTTCTAAAGTTGCAATTTAATAGTGATCTAAAAGTGGTAATGTTTTTTTTGGCCATATTTGAGATATATAATATTTAAAAATAGATAATGTAATAAGCATGCTCAGTGGAGATTTGAGTACTTGAGTAACTGTCTAATTCCAAACATTTTGATATAGTCATGTCATTTTTTATATCGTTTTATACAAATCCGTTGCCATTAAAGGTAAGAATTTTCCAAAGACTGTGAATGGATGGTACATTTTAATAATGACATTTTCATTTTTAAATATATTTTTTTAATTACATTCACTAATAGCTATGGGCCTCATGTAAATCAGGTGCTTAGGATAATGATGGAAAATGGATGCAGGAGATTTTCTGACCCAATTTACAACAGTATGCTGAACTTTTGGTCCCCTGCTTTACAACACTCAGATCACGTCTGTAAACCATGCTTCAGGCAGTAGCACTGAAGAGGCTGGATTACGGCACCCACGCAACGCTTCTCCAATCCTCTATCTGATCCGGCTATTCTTGCTGCGCCACAGTTCTAGAGGCCAATGGGACACGGCAAACAGAAAAATGATTGACAGCCATACTGCATATATTTGCAAGCATCATGCCCCAGAATTTAATGTGTCGCAGATTTTTACAAGTTAGAACACAGGTCCTGGAATTGGAGGGTTCGATCCTGGAGAGAGAGAGTGAGAGTAAGAGAGTTATCTTGGACTGGCAGTTTATAAATGTCAACATGTTTTCCTATCACTAACTTCTGTACATTGTGGATTTAAGTAATTTTGGCCCTGTGTTTCCACTTTCTAATAACTGATGTTATTATCATCATGTTTATCATCAAATCCCATATTGGTGCTCACAACACTTGATTTATGCAAGATGTGTGACATGATAATGGCATATATATCCTTTCATTACATATGGTAGCACTGTTCTGTGAGCATTTATGAACATCCCAGTGATACAAGTCTGACTTACAAGTGTTGTCATGTATTAATATGTCCAATATGTGTTCTAACACTTCTTGCAATGTTATTATCACTTTTTCTAAAACATGTCTGAATAACATGAATATTGCTTACTGTGAGTTATGTATACAATGTGAAACTGCTGGGTCTCACCCTTCCACTGAAGTGTTATCAAATATATGAGATTATTAATATATGGTTCATCGATACATTGACACTGTCACTTTTTGTCACTTGACGAGTTTTGGTGTAGATGTTGGCACTTGCACATTATCAATGGCATTGGACAGCAGTAGACATGATTTCTGTTGGCCAGAGGTATGATTAGTGGTGCACTATGTGCCTATTCGCAGTCTCCTTTAGTGTTATTTTTGGGCCTACATGTCAAGCTTCATTAGATGAGCGTTATCCTCCTCATGATGATCTTTCCCTATTTGGCCATGTGCCTGTGCGTATGAAACCCTGTTCCTAATGTCTTCCATGTGAAGATCCAGTGCCTGGCCAGTGACATCTATTGATCTAATTGTGAGGATAACCTCCCCCATTTATCCAGCATCATGTCGGGCAGTCCTCTGTTACAGGCCTCCTGCTGCCCATGTTAACATATCTTCCCTCCTCAGTGTATGGGACCCCATGCTAATGTGTAGATGCCATACCTTAGATGATGTCTGTGATGTGATGTGGAGATGTGATCTTTACATTATTAGGTGACACTTATCGATGTATATATGTGATTATACCTTTGCACATTTCTGTCTCTGTGACTGTGAGAATGTCTTTGTAATGAAGTTGTATAATTTCTGAGGATATTATGTCTGCAGCTTTGAGCTGATATATTTTGTTTCCATATGTCTGACTAGTGTCATGTGATTATTTTTTTTTCTATTGCTCATATGTGCCACTAGTAGTGTGAATCCTTCATTTGGGATGATTTAGCACGCTTTTGCATTGTTTTCCTGTCCTTTTAAGAGGTTCTGTAACAGTCCACCATGGTTTTTAAAGTCATTGCGAGTGGTGTTTAGTACCTGTAAAAGTTGCTTCTGTTTTTGACCATTATGGCAATGCTTTTATTTGCGAGCTATCAGTAATCTTTGATTAGCATCAGCGTTGGGGGCTATGGTTTATCAGAACAACGCGTAATCTATAGGCAGTGAGAAAAGCTAATGGAAAAGTTATCCGTAATTGCAAATTGGGCTTGTCACAGTGACTCTTAGTTATTGTCTCTCAATGTTTTAGGGGTTGGTGAGTAACATAAGTAGGTAGGGTTTACTCTTCATTTAGGACACTCGCAATGGCTTTTTCTGAGATTCACATGAGGCCTTATGACGGATATTATTTGCATACAAAAAAAATTGTATGTTTAGCGTCCTCTCCACAAATGAATTTCCCTTGACATTAGACATTAAGTGAATGTTCCCCATTACAAACAAGTAAAGGTAGTATACAACAAATCTAAATTTAAAAATTGTAAAAAAAATGTAAAATGTTATAATATAAAATAAAATTAGCTCACTATCTTTGGTGGACCACCTTTACCGGTCAGCAAATTAACATTTACACTGAACATTTAAAAATAACAATATTGGTAGTGATAAAAAAATATTCACACACAGAATTTTTTTTACATAATTACATTTTCATTTGCCACCACTATAATTTTTTTTTTTACCTTTACAATTAAATAGTCCCTTGGAAAATAAATGTCATTATATTGGGGAAAACATCTAAAGGAAAACACTTGGGCCCCCATTCAATTGGGCAAATTGTAATTATTGGAGCCTATAATAGAGCCCGTAAAACGTATTGATATTCAGTTGACTCTTCTAACTACCAGCAATCGATTTGCATGTCCCAGGTTGAAAATTCATGTGGGTTGTCAAAAGCATAACTCTGACCCAACTCCACCTTTGATCTTTGCAACAATTCCCTAAGGCCGCAATTTTAATTTCAAACCCATAAATAGCAAAAGTAGCCAAAAATATTAAGGGTTCCAAATAGGATTTGCAAGTGAGTTAAGCACCTGTTCTTAACACTGCAAAAGAAAATATAAACACAATAATGTACTTTAAAACACTGGGAAAGCAATATAAGGCATTATAATGTTTTGCAGAACAATCCCAAAGGAAAATATAGGCCTCAAAACAATATGAATTTATTTTTAATATTTTGGAATGGTCATGCATGTGCTAATATGAAAGGTGTTTCTGCAAGATGCATAAAGCAATTAAAGACACACTACATGACTAAATTGCAACACAAAATCTGCCTGACAGATGATCCACTCACATAGTCTCAAATTTGGACCCAAAAAATAATAATATATTTATTTATATATGTCACTCATCAGATCCATATTGGAACTATAAACAGTGGCGAAATTGCACCGCCACATGACATATATCAAGTACTAGGGTAACATACACCACACTAATGTAGTGCAAACCATCAGGAAGGCAAGTAAACACACATGGAGGCTGTGCAGAGGCACTTGGAGCAATAGCCAACTCGCCTCCATCTGGGCCAATCTCTGCTACACCCATCTTGTAAAGTCCCACGCTATTGCTGTTGGCCATGTAGCAACATTTATACCCATTATCATGTTGTAAACCCATATCAAGTGTTCTTGTATCAATGAATTCAGAAAATCAGCTGTCAATTTTTTATCAACCCTTCAGGGAAATGTTAATGCTCAACAGTATCACACTTTATACTTATGTTATGTAGTAACTCACAGACCTCACAAAGAATGTTCTGCAAGCATGATATCCCAATGCTGAGAATCAAACCTAAAGTATTCATAACTAATACATGTGACCTTTTTGAAACCATGCCTGTGTCACTGTAATGGTCTGGAATGTTCACATAACAATCTATTGGACAGTAACTAGTTCTCATTAGTTTAAATAAATATATATGCATGTTACAGACATGTGATGTAGGTTGATGTCCAAAAACCCCAACCATTGAAAACACACATAAATGGTGATAAAGGTATAACAAAACTTTATTTGATACACAAAGCACACTCAGAAATGTATATGACTGTGCATTAATATTATGACTGTGGTGTAGGCGGATCCCGGAAGGGCAAGAGGCTTTTTGGAAAAAAAGGGGATACCTAAAGGGGGAAAAGGAATACTGCATAATGAGGAAGGTGCATAGCATCTACTAGGGTCACATGTGGTCACTACACTACAGTAAC
The DNA here is from genome assembly GCA_027410445.1 of Discoglossus pictus. Classification (NCBI taxonomy): domain Eukaryota; kingdom Metazoa; phylum Chordata; class Amphibia; order Anura; family Alytidae; genus Discoglossus; species Discoglossus pictus. Next base: position 227,663,064 of record CM050169.1, read on the forward strand.
CATAATCTGATGACATAAAGGATCATCACAAATCATAATAACCAGTAATGCGCATAGCTCTTACAAGTGGTCTTCAGCTGCTCAATTAAACAGATGCTTATACTTCTGGACCAGGGGTGTCCAAGCTCAGTCATGGAGGGCCGCACCCTGGCCTGGATTTGAATACATCCTTTCTGTGCACAGATGAGTCAATCAGGATGACTGAAGAAGTGATCATCATATAATCATATAATTTAATAAAACCATTAATTACGGGCTTGGAATTGAATGGGGGCCTTGTACTGCAATTTGTTATAATGAAATTGTTCCAAGGACACTGATTACAACATATATACTAATAATATAGTGCAAAAGGCACTGCTATGCCTCAACAAATAAATAACTTTTAACTTAACTAATTAAGCAAAACCACACACAAAATGTTTATAAATACATTTAAAAAAATGCAGTTGCATTGCAAAAGCTTTTAAATATGCCTGTGTGTGAAAACACTATTTGCCAATCTGCAATCATTGGGCCTTATTCTATTACCTGCTCGCAGATGCCTCAAACTCACAAATTTGATTGCTGGTGTTTTTTTGTGTTGTTTTTTTTATAAATGTTTAGATGTATTCTATTGACTCCAGCAAGCAAATTATGACCTCAAGGCTGAACTCGTAAACCCTGCCTTTTTAAGTCTGGTTTCAGGGGGTGTAATCATATGAACTGATAATATGTAAGCACTCCGGTAATTTACTTCTTAAACACATCCAATAGCAAATGAGACCTTCATCATGACGTCAGTAAAACATGGAAGTTAGACGTAATTTGCTAACAGAGGTTACAAATTAATTAATGCAATAACTAATATTTGCCAATCAGGCTCACAATTTACCAATTTCTAAAATGCATTAGATTACCTGTTTCAGTCCATGTGGGTTTCATGATAGGTATTAGTCCCTTGAGTTTTAGGATCGATGATACGCAGAGATAACAGTTAAAAAAAATATTTTTTTTAATTGCATATTGGTGGGTTTGGGATTGTTGTGCAATCATTTCTAATGTCTTTCCATGCCTTACCATGCTTTTAAAGTACAGTAGTGGGTGTTTGATTGCTGTTACAGCTTTAATAAGCATTTGAAAAAGCTCTTGCAACTACTTAGAACTCATAATATTCTTGACAGAAACGTGATACTTTTTTTAGTTGCGGGTTAGACTTTTTTTGCAAGTTAGAACTACAAATCTTGATAGAATCTTGATTTTGTTTAACTTTAATTATTTAGAGCTTGTAATATTCTAGCCCAGTTCTGGATAGCTACCTTGTCGTGGTAAAGGGGCTTGTGTACTTCAAAGAGAAGAGTGGTGGGGGGAGATAGCGCACCAATTCCTAGTGCAAAATAACCGATATATTGTAATCCCAAACCCTTGTTCACAGAGATCAGTAGGTAAAGCTCTCACCTTTTCTGACCTCAGTCTATGAGGTATATTATAGACTTCAATACAAAATATGAAATTAGTAATCTGAGGGGAGGTAGTATGAAAAAACTATATAGATCTATTGAAATGGTAAATACTAATTACATTTCTTTAATTCATACTTATCGGAATGAAAAGGTGTAAATGGGTTACTAAACAAAAGAAAAGAAAAGAACACCTATATATCCAAACCGGTTTAGCCTCCTAAGGTAGGGTAGTAAATAATCAATTATAATTCAAACATTTTTATCTTGATAACTAAAATTTCTCAATTTATTCAATACATATATAAGTACAACATGATAAAAACTATTAAAATGAACATATAGCAGCAATGAACACACAGCAGAACACTGAAAGAAGTTAATTATAATAATGTAATTGCTATAGAGACACCGCAAAAAAAAATACATTTTACTATAACCTAAATAAAAATCAAAGTGATAATTCTGATTTGGTGGTAGCGGAGCCCACCATTTACTCCTTTACGCTAATTCTAAATATACTATCTGCACAAACCTGAAAAAACTAAATAAACTAATCCTGATGGTGGTACTGGGGATCCACCAATTACCCCCTAATTTAAAATACCAAGGCAAGCTAACCTTCTCTAAAAGTGACTAAGTGCTGTGCATCCTCAGCCTGCTGAGGATGTGTCTGGAGGGGAAAGGAAAGTTTGGTGCTACAAAGATCAATTCAGAATAGGAACCTGGAATGTTAGAACTATGAACCAAGGCAAACTAGATGTGGTCAGGAATGAAATGACAAGGTTAAACATTGATATCCTGGGAATTGGTGAACTTAAATAGATTGGAATGTATTAAATCATCTACTGTGGTCAAGAATTCCGCAGAAGAAATGGAGTAGGCATCCCAGTCAATCAAAGATTGGTCAAATCAGTGCTCGGTTACAAACCAATAAATGACAGAATGATTTCAATTCGAATTCAAGACAAGCCATTTAATATCACAGTGATCCAAGTCTATGCTCCAAGCACGAATGAAGAGGCTGAAGTTGTCCAGTTCTACAAAGATATAACATGAAGAAAATATGTTACTATCATTATAGGAGATTGGAATGCTAAAGTAGGGAACCAAATGACACATGTAATAACTGGCAAATTTGGCATTGGAGTACAAAATGAAGCAGGTCAGAAATTAGTATAATTCTGTAAAGATAATTCTCTGGTCGTAGCAAACACCCTCTTCCAATAGCCCCCGAGACGACTCTACATATGGACATCACCAGATGGACAACATAGAAATCAGATTGACTATATACTTTGCAGTCAAAGATGGAGGAGCTCTATACAGTCAGCAAAACAAGACCTGGAGCTGACTTCGGCTCAGACCATGAGCTCCTTGTTGCAAAGTTGAATATTATTGCAAATAGAGTAGAGGTGCTCATCTGAGAATGAAAAATACCTCAGTGGGTTTTTTCTATAGGTCTGGTTACCTACTCAGTGAGCAACCTCTTTTAGCTCACTTGTGCTCTTCACAGGGAGAAATATCCTGTAGTATATCGGTCTGGTCTCAATCAAAAGAGTGACCCAGCCCCAAAATAACAGGCAATTCTACACTAAACAGGCAAAACAGCAAACCCCAGATGCTTTTTGGCCTCTATGGGCATCAGTGAGGTGCAGCTGTAATCCCTAGGGCACAGTGAGCAAGGAGATCACGTCTGTCACCACCAGCCACACAGCTGTTACCACCAGCGACACAGCCGTCAACATCACCACATTTGACTTTGAGGGAAATAATGGCCCAGTTCCACAGGGATGACATAAGACGGAACAACCAATGGACGCCAAAGCTATGATTACTCAGAAGACAGGTTCAGCTCAGCAACTCCCTCCTTCGAACAACAGATCGCTCCATTCTGAGGTGAGGAGGCACCACTGGAGAGATATGAGGAGCAGGCACATAGTGGCAGGCAGCATCTAATACAAATGCTGAACGCCAGCTCATATCTCTCCTGTCTTCGGATTCACAGCCACAACCAGAGACAGCGGCCTCTTCATCTCAGACCTCACCACCAGTGCAAAGTGATTCCCAGCCACCCGACGTAGTGGCACCCATTGCTCAAACACCAACCAAGACGTGGAAGTGGGAGTAGGTGCACGAGCAGACAAGGTGGGGGCCCAGTGCTGCGGAAGAGGAGGTGTTAGGAACATCCCCAAATTCCTCCTCATCATCACTCCTCACTGAATACTAATTGGTATAGATGTTGACATACTATTGCCTGGCTACAGAGTGTGTACATGCCTGGTTATATTTAACATTTTATCAATTGATGTTCAATGTGGATTAACCTTGAGATAAGTAGTTGTAGTTAATCTTAATATTGTTCTTATTGATATCTTGTTCTTATCTCTGTAGGTGTTAATATCCCAATCTCATGACCATGAAGGCATGTTCTTTTTTGAGCAGTGCAATACCATCATGTGAGTAAACACTCAACCCAGTGCCTAACAGGCATTCAATCAGTGTCATTCACCACTGCAGATAGGTCTGAAATGCAATATATGACTACATGTCTCTACACTAATGAACATGACTGGTGTGTTTCAACTACAATGAATAGAGTCCCACCGGTAGAGTTGCACAGACCCATTAGGATCTGCTAATCCCAAGCAGCAGTTATACATGTGGTTTTGTTGCATGTCATCCCGCTAACATTATGAAAGCGGATTCATGTTTTTTATTTAATACAGACGCATTTCGTTCCCCATGGGCCTCGTCAGTGAGGTGCAGCTGTACTCCCTAATGCACAGTCAGCAAGGACTCCACGTCTGGTCCCCCCTATCACCCATAAGATTACAGGGTTACATAGTAATTGAGGTTGAAAAAATACTTTTAGTCCATCAAGTTCAACCTTTTTAGATCTCCTCTCAGCTTTGGCCATATCTTCCTCCTCACAGTTTTGTGACATTGCTGTCTCACGTCCTTCCAGGAAAAATCAAGGTTTGTTATGGCCTGTGTGATGGTATACTTTTTCCAGGAATCCAACCTGGATTGTTTGTCCTTGCTGTCTGTTTGTTCAATGAGCTGGTGGAATGTTTGGTGAAGATAACAGGCCTTGAACATGGCAATAACCGCTTGATGCATTGTTTGCATGAGTGAAGTAGTGTTAGGTGGCAGGAAAACTAATTTCACTTGGAAGCAGCAACAGAGCTGAGGCAAGTTGGTAGGGTAGCTTGGAGCATTGTCCGTCAACAGTAACCTCAATCCATTTACACCTGCAGTAGCATTGCACCAATGAACAGCTTTTCGCTTGAATTGCCAAATGGCCTGCAAAGTGGATTTAGGAATCCCCTTCATGGCTTTAGGTATTTTTGAATGGTACACCAGCAATGGCAGCTTGGCATTCGCTTCCAGAAAAGTCCTGTGTCATTGATGTTGAATACAAGTTTTGATGGCTAATTGCCTCTTTCCACCATGTCCTTCTAAGTGGCTGGAAAGGCTATCGCAGCTTTGGTGTCAGTGCTCTCCGCTTCTCTCATGATTTTGATGTGGTAGAAGGATGTGCCTCTTCTTGAACCAATCTCTGCTGCCTGAGAAGCTTTTGGCCACATCTGGAGTTTGGCTTTGTATATCGCCGTAAATGCTTCTGGCCATCTTCATAATGATGGCCTGGCTGAGATGCATGTTGCTCTCTATTTTGTCGTCAGTACAGATGGAAAGCACTTCTCCATTTCCTCCAGGGCATAGCAAATCGACTAGGTAATCTTCTTTGCAGCAGATGCAGTGCTGGTGGTTGCCGGAGATTTGATCTTCTCTTTGTTTTTCAGAATGGTGCATGTTGTGGAGGTTGGCAAATTTAAATGCACTCCAATGTCCACTAGGCATTCTTCTTTCTCCAAGTGGTCCAGACATGGGTGTAGTTACTGGGGGGGATGAGGGGGACAAATCCTTACCCCAGATTTTTCAATGTGTGTGTTTATGCATAGAGAAGCAGTTGTGTGGTATTTTTATACTATCTGCGGTATCCCTCCCAGATTTTCTATGGCTTCTACACCCATGGGTCCAGCACCTGCATCTTCACATTACTTTAGTTTATTTGTAACACACCAACATATTCCATAGTGCTAGCATCCAGAGGATTGTCTTCTTTGCACTCCTTTATTATCTATAAAACAGTTAAAAAATACAATTAATGTAGATTTTATTAACCAATTAACAAACACATTATGAGAAACAATGAAACAAGAAAATATTCTGTATCTTCTCTCTGGTAGGAATTGGTGTTCTGTGGCTATTTCTTTGTCCAAGATGGCACTTTTCTTATGCTCTTTGCTCCCTCTCTCTCTCTCTTCAGCTCTGTCTCTCTTAACGCAGTGACACTATTCTGAGCATTACATGGGGTACAGAGAGGAAAAAACAGTGTGATGCATAGAAGAGCATGATAAAGAAGCACTGCATTCAGTGGGGATCGGCAGCCAAAAAAACTGCACTATTTGCCACATTAAATTCCCCTAACATGTAAAGCCGTAGCTCATAATGTAGCCCCCAAGACTTGCAGCTATTAAATTGGCCTTGGAAAGCAACCCGCCGATGATTTGCGGGGTAGGGACTGCAAATCCTTTGATCTGTCAAGCCCATAACTGTTGCGTTTCCAATCGTACTATTAAATTGCATAGAAGTTACTGCGTTCAACCCAGTAACCCGCAAATGGAGCCAAGAAGCCAATGAGTACTAGGGAGGACCTGCAAGGGGGGCAAAGTCCAATCCATAGCACTTTAAATGCACATATACACACACTATTGTACTTTTATTAACAGGGAAAGGGATTTTAGGTCTTAGAATTAATAGCACAACATTCTCAAGCTCGCAAATCGGCCCAAAAAACTACTTTATTTCATGTTTAATTTCAGGGTTATATTGATCCCGGCACTCACATGTAACAGAATATCATATTTACGGCTTCATTAATATTGCATTATATCTGGAATTTGGCAATTCTGACGATCTCTGATGATCTCTGTTTCCATTGGCTCCATCTAAACCCGTAACTACGGGTTTGACTAATTGATCACGTTCATGGCCGTGCATACAACCTTCAACAAATTGTTTGCGGCTTTGCATCTCAAGCCCGTAACTCACAGCATGTTCTAATTTAATAGCTCTGTAACATTTTGAGCCTGCAGCAGTTGTGGGTCTCACGTTGCACATGCGGAATTGGAATTTAATGTGTCTCTATATTGGGGTTTAGAACTAAGCGGGGAAATACATAAAAAACAGCGCTATAGTGAATCAGCAGTAGAAGGGGTAGCATTAAGCAGCGTATACCTGTAGTCTAATTTCTATCTTGTGTTTACAACTAAAATGTATCTTGTCTACATATTATGTTACGATTATATCTAAGTATCACATATGAATTGAGAGAGTACTTTGTAATCTGTGCCTTTAAACAGAAACTGTTATTACAAAATAATAGCAAAGCACTATTACATTTAATAAAAGTAATCTATTGTTTTATGACGCTTTGCCCTCTTGTGGAGAATGATGGAACAAGAGAACAAGTTGATATTAGACTCCTTTATGCTAAGTAACAGGATTTCAAACAAAAAGTTGTTCGGGCATCCTAGATGAATGAGCTTCACAGAAAAATGTTAAGGATATCTTGTGTGGCATATGATCAATGAGAAGTTATTATTATTATTATCGTTTATTTATAACACGCCAACATATTCCATAGCGCTGTACGCAAGTTAAGTTCCAGGCAAAGGTAAATAAAAGATCAACACATAGCAAAGCAAGGAGGGCCCCGTCTTTAAACCTTGAATCCAGTGTCCATGGTGCTTTCCCCAAAACACATTGCAGGATTGAAACTTGCAGACTTACAATCTAAAGGTATTGTGTGTGGAGGGAGAGAGAAGTGCTGAGTGTGTTAGGGTGGAAGGTGATATGCTTCTTTAAAGAGTTGAGTTTTTAGTGCGGTTTTGAATGTTTTGAGGCAGGAGGATAATCTGGTGGAGCGAGGCAAGGAGTTCCAGAGAATAGGGGGTGCAGGAGAAAAGTCCTGAAGGTGAGAGTGAGAGGAGGTGACAAGAGTTGTAGAAAGGAGAAGGTCATTAGCATAACGAAGAGGGCGGTTGGGGAATATTTGGAGATGAGAGCAGAGATGTACGGGGGTGCGCTGTTGTTGAGGGCTTTGTAAATTAGGGTCATGGTTTTAAATTGTATTCTGGAGGCTAAGGGAAGCCAGTGGAGTGATTGACAGAGAGGTGATGCTGACGCTGAACGTTGTGTACGGAAGATGAGTCTAGCAGAGGCGTTCAGTATGGATTGAAGTGGGGATAGTCTGGTGGCTGGTAGGCCAACAAGAAGCGAGTTGCAGTAGTCAAGTCGAATGATGATGAGAGAGTGTATTAGGATTTTAGTTGCGTTTTTTGTAAGATAGTGGCAAATCTGGAGATGCTTTTTAGATGTAGAATGCAAGATTTTGTTAGTCACTGTATGTGAGGGATGAAAGACAGAGAGCGGGGTCCAGTAGAACTCCAAGACAACGGGCTTGGGAGGTGGGAGTGATGATGTCATTGTTGACAGTGAGAGAGATGTGAGGAATTGATGCTGTGGTAGAGGGAGGGAAGATTAGATGTTCAGTCTTAGACATGTTGAGTGTGAGATAGGTGTAATTATGACATGTTTTAGAGACGATGGAAACATACCAGTATTTAGGGAAAGGTTGAAGAGGTGTGTGTGAGAGCTGGGATTAGTGTGGTTGAGAGGGGAGGAATAAGCTGAGATGGAATAGGATCTAGAGGACAGGTAGTGAGGCGAGTGGATGATAGCAGTCTTGAGACTTCGTCCTCTATAGCCAGGTCAAAGCAGTTCATGGTGGCTGTGAGATTGGGAAAGGGAGAAAACTGGGTGTTGTTGTTGGTTAGTTGAGAGGTTGGAGTGTGTAAAGCACTACGAGGAGAGTTCATTGCGAATGTTTTGAATTGTATGCATAAAATGGTTGGCAATACCTTTGAATTGACTACGGTATATGAAGTCCCAATAGTTACATATGGATTTAATATAAAATCCCAGATCTTACATAGAGCTATGGTATATGAGTTGTTATATGTGAGTAGATCCTATACAAAATAAACACCTATTTCTGGTAAACCCTATATTGCATATGGCATATCACTATAGTACTGTGAAATCTATAGAGCAAATAAATAATGGATTTTGTGCATGCTCTGCTGAGGTATAAGTCACCAAAATCAGAGTCAGAGAAAGAATGAACCTTAATAGGTTAGTTCTATGGACATGATAACCCACTCTGAGAGCACCTCTTTTACACATTTGTGTCCTTCACATGGAAACAATATCCTATAGTTAATCAGTCTGGTCCCACCCAATAGAGTGACCCAGCCCCAAAATACCAGGTAATGCTACTCTGAACAGGAGAAACAGCAAAATCCAAACTTAGGTTTCAGCCTTGATTGGGCCTCATCAGTGGAGTGTAGCTAAACTTCCTAAGGCACAGTGAGCAAGGAGTCCATCAGCCACATTAAATTTCAAGCCTGTGACAGCAACAGGACACCTGCAAAGCCTGTGGGCTTGAAATTCTGCTGCACTACAGAGCTATTAAATTTGACCATGTCGCGAGTTAGACAGACCGTATCAAGCTATTAAGGGGCTGGCTGAGCCACTATCGTCCGCTATGATCCAATTTTGGTATAACGTAGTGCAACACAGGCCTCTCAGCCAATAGAAAGTGGTCTAGCTGAAGATGATCGCCACCAGAGTTGGTAGTTATTTTGGAGTTCTAGAGAGAGTAGGAGAATTTGGAGAGAAGTCATTTGCGGTTTTGTTCATTTATATTTTATTACATACGATTTTACACTTAATCCTTGATTACACATATTTACAGATTACACATAATTGCAATACACATAATTTAAAGAACACACATAGAGTTTGGTCACTCCATACTATCCATACTATCAACCCCACTATCCCCCTCCTCCAAAAGCTGAGCATATCGCCAGGGCCCTCCAACTGGAGATATGATGATGGCAGCAACCAGCCACCATCTCCCCCCCACCCCCCCACCCCCACAGCAGTGCGTTGAACTGACCGCCACCACCACCGGGCCCGCCAATCATGCAATGGTTTTTGTGTTGACCATTTTTTTTTAATTTTTTTTTGTCACCACACTATATGTGTGACACTGGATTGGATTACACAGTCCAGAGGTTGAATCATCTGTTTCCTTGAGCAGATCTAGACAAGTTGTAAGTGCTATACACATTAATGGTTTCTTCAATTAAATGGAGTGATTTCTGATGATCCTTTTCATCCTTTCATCAGATTCCAGTTGCAGTGGTATAGTGACCACATGTGACCGAGGTAGGTTCTATGCATCATGCATCATGCTTATTCTAGACTATGACATTACCCCCTTTAGGTATCCCCATTTTCCCACAAGCCTCTTTCTCTCCCGGGATCCGTCCACACCACACCCATGATATTAAAACACAGTCTAGACCATTTCTGACTGTGGTCTGTATCACCACATACATAACATTTGTGTCACATTCCTATATATGTAAACTCATGAGCCCTAGTTACTATAATTTTATATATCATATATAGTCAACATAAAGGGTTAATACACATGCAAAGTCCAATTAATAATACTGTGGAGTACCAACATCCCCCTGAGGGCCTAATAGGAATATGACAGGTGACACTGGAGTGGGTTGCCAGCACCTTCTCTAGTGGACTGTGATTTGTCTGACCTCTCTGCTTTGACCTGCCCACCTAGAGTGACTCTACATGGTATAGCTCACAGCTTAATTGCAGTACACAAGCCCCTTCACCAACACCACTTAGCAATGCGGAAGGGGACCATGGGAACATACACCACACTAATCTACTTTAATTCATCAGGAGGGGCTGCAATAACGCATGGAGGCTTTGCAGAGGCACGTGGATTAACAGCCAACTCACCTCCATCTCTGCTACTCCCATTATGGAGAGTCCCACACGATTACTGATGGCCATGTGCCAAGATGTATAGCCATTCCCATTAAGTGACCTCCAATTATGTTTTGTTATTCATCCCTTTACATTTGTGTGGTGTACAGTATATTCCCCTTGTCCCCTTTGTGGATTGCTAAGTGGTGGTGGTGAAGAGGCTTGTGTGCCTGAATGTAGCTGTGAGCTATACCATGTAGGACCAGTGTAGGTGGGCAGTTGATAGCAGAGAGGTCAGACAAATCACAGTCCACTAGAGAAGGAACTGGCAACCCACTCCAGTATCTTTGGCTTGCAAACCTTGTGGAACTGCACAGGCAGAGACCTAGCTAAATGTGCTGCAGTCCATAGGGTCACAGAGAGTCGGACATGATTGAAGGACTGAATAACAGATAATAAAATGTTCCCCTGGTACTTGATATATGTGGTATGGCGGTGTAATTTGGCCACTATTTGTTTTACCAACGTAGATGTGATGAGTGAGATGTATAAGCATTTTATTTATATTTTAGGGGCCACATTAGAGCCTCTGTGAGTGAGAAATGGTTAATATGGCATGAGTTTCACGTTTTTGTGTTGCAATTTATTGAGGTAGTGTGTATTTAATAGCTTTATGCATGTTACAGCATGGCTTTTCATATTGGCATATGCACAATGCCACAAATGCCTATTTTTTAGGGGATTATTGTGCAAGTAATTGTAATGCCTTTCCATGCTTTCCCCATGGAAACTGTAAACCCTTTGTGGGTCCTATTTGGAGCCATAATCTTTTTGCCTCCATTTGCAGGTTACAGGCTCTAACGCCAGGGCGTCTTTGGGAAGCCGTAGCAATTTAACACCGTTTTTAGAACGTAACAGTTACGGGCTTGACAGAATAATGTACTTGGGGCCGTGGAGTTCAAATTTCCACTGTGAGCTATACAATGTAGGGTCACTTTAGGTATTTTGTCCTGTAACCGGCAGATTGTTAGCGGATTGCTTTACGGGGCCAATTTCATAGTTTTAAGTCTTGCGGGCTACGTTACAGGCTAAGGTTTTACTCGCTGAGGGAATTTAACAGGGCTGCATGTCTGGAGTCCCCTAATCACCCCATGGGTCAATAAACAAACAAAAAAAAAAACAGAGGTGCTCAATAAGAATATAAAGGAAATCAGAGCTTATGTTATGATGTTATCCATATAGAGATCATTGTTGCCATCATGCCCATTTTCCTAACAGGTAATTAAGTATCCTCTTCTTGATTGCTATCTTGCTGTGTTGAAGGGGCTTGTGTACTTCAATGAAGCTGTGAGCTATACCATGTAGGGTCACCCAAGATGGGCAAGTCATAGCAGAGAGGTCAGACAAATCATGGTCCGCCGGGGAAGGAACTGGCAACCCACTCCAATATCTTTGCCATGAAAACCTTATGGATTAGCACAACCTGACACAAGATGTGCCTGGCATGCTGTGGTGCATAGGGTCATGGAGAGTCGGACACGACTGATTGACTAAACAACAACAATTGTATATATAGTTTGCAGAATAGAAGCAACTCTGACACATTTATCTGACAAGCAGCCTTGCTGTTAATTTCCTGGGAGAGAACACATTAAATTCAAATGAGTAATTTTAAAGTTGGAAATAGATCTTGGTGGATGCAGAACATAATTCTAATTGTACTAAATTAATAATATATGTGTCATAAGAATCATAGATCATACATATAAACGTGATTCATATTCATGAAAAAGGTCCTGCATATCCAGATGTGTAATAAAAGGTCCTGCAGGGTATGTAATAAGATATTGAAATATATGTCCAATTCAAACAATAAATGCAGAACTAGAATACAAGAAAGAAAGATTTTTTTTTAAAACAAGACGAGCAAGGATATGTGTCAGGGACTTATATAAATCTTTGCTTAAATACAGATAACAGTGACAAGTTTTTCTAGATACTTTGATCAGATATATTTACCGTTCACATTCCTTGTTTATAATTCTGTTGTTCAGGCTTTATGTTATATGTCTGGGAATCACCTACATCTTTGATCAAATACACATAACATCTAGAGCAAGCAATGCATGGTATTCCATCTTTATTTATAGGTTTGTTTGGCACTAATCCTTGCACGTCTTCTTTAAAAAATCTTACTTTCTTGTGTTCTAGTTCTGCAAATATTGTTTGGATTTTAAATTCATTCCAAAGCTTAACAACTTTTATTTTTCTTATTACATACCCTGATATGCAGGACCTTTTATTACACCTTTGGATATGCAGGACCTTTTGCATGAATATGAATCATAGTTACATGATGATCTATGATTTTCTATGAACACATATATAATTTATTTAGTACAACTAGATTTACACTCTGCAATAGAAAAGACCTAAAGGTGAAGTGAGAGGGGGTGATAAGAGATCAGGACAGAAGAAGGCCAACACCAGTGGAAAGAGTATAGTTGGGGGAGTATTTTGAGATGAGAGCATTGTTGTTGAGGGCTTTATAAGTTGGGGGCATTTTTTACATTTTATCCTGGATGCTATGGGGAGCCAAAGAGGTCCTGCAGACATTGAGCATTGATTATGGTAGAGGAGTCTGTTCATTTTGTATTGGGGTGGCGACAGACATGTGATAGAGAGACCAGCAAGGAGAGAGTTGCAGTAGTCGAGGTGAGATATAATGAGAGAATCAATTAGAATTTTAGTTGTGTTTTGTGTAAGACGTGTTTTGGAGATATATTTTATGTGAAAATGACAAGATATTGTTGTTAATTGTATCTGATAAATGAAAGAAAGGGCAGTGTCCAGTAGAACCCAAGACAATAGACCTGGGAAGTGGGAGTATTTATGATATTAGCAACAGTGAGAGATATTTGAGGAATGGAAGTTGTAGTAGAGCGTGGAAAAATGAGTAGCTCAGTCTTTTGACATACTGAGTTTGAGTTGACGGCCACATATCCAGGGACATATGCCAGAGAGGCAATTGGTAACTCATGCTAGAAGAGAGGGGTATAGATCTGGTGCTAAGAAGTAGATTTGAGTGTCATCTGCATATAGATCATTTTTAAATCCAAAAGATTTATAGATGGAAAAGTGAAGAGGGCCTAGTGCTGAACCTTGGGATAAGCCAACATTCAGAGGGTGAGGCAAACAAGAGGTGCCAGAGAAGGAGACACTAAATGTATGATCTTCAAGGTAGGATGGGAACCATGAGAGAGCTGTATCATTGTTGCAAAGGGAGGATTCAGATTAAAAGAGAGTGGTCAACTGTATCAAATGCAGTAGATAGATGGAGGAGATTTAGAACATAGAAGTGAGCCTTTGACTTGGAGGACATTTGCAGCTTTTGTGATAGAGTTGTATGTGGAGTGTTGGGACTGGAAGCCAGATTGGAAGAAGGGAATTGGAGTAATTACATTTGGTAAGCAACTTGTATACAAGTCGCTCATGCATTTTGAGGCGAGGGGAAGTAGAGAGATAAGGGGATAGTTAGATGCAGATGCTGAGATGCTGATTGATTCTTAAGAATGGGTGTAATTATGGCATGTTTTAAAGATGATGGAAATTTGCCAGTGTTTCGGTAAAGGTTGAATAGATGTGTGAAAGCTGAGATAAGTGTGATAGAGAGGGGGGGGATTAACTGTGATGGAACATGATCAAGTTGTAAGGTGATAGTTTGGTTGTAGGCTAGAGTATTCATCCTCAGTTACAAGGTCAAAGGAGTCCAGAGTAGATATGGGATTTGGGAAGGATAAAGGCATTTTTGTGCCATTTTAGACGAGAGTTAAAGGGCCACTTAATACAGCACAATTCTGAGCACTCCAATGCAAAGATCTCCTAAAATTATGTTGAAATACTTTTTGAATTTTTGAAATACGTTGTGCAGGGAAGGAATGCTGGAATCACTTAATCACTTAAACAGGACAGTTGGGGGTTAACATCTACTAAGTTCAGAGAATAACTATAAATATTTGTATGCACCTTCACCACATACTGTAGTTTCAGCATACACTATGTTATTAATCATAGAATAGTCAGCAGCAGTGCCGTATCTACCTTTTTGGAGCCCCTAGGCAGTAAAGCGGAGTAGCCCCTGCGAGTGCCTGACTAAGGTATGCATGCACCCATTTTCTCCTTTTCGGTGCATGTATATAACTCTCTTGCTGTGTGAGCAAATCACAGACATTTCCCGATAACAGCCATTTTAACAACATAGCTACTGATACACACGCCAAGCTATTACTTGCTTACCAAATGCATTTGATTGTGGGCCGTATTATTTATATTTTTCTATGGGTGGACAGCGAGCTCAAGTTACACAAACACATATCATGATCACTTGTATCACACTTAACAACTAATTACGTGAGTTAAAGGGCCACTGCACAATAAAAACTGAGTCTTGACTAAGAGCATAGGTAATCAGGAAAAAAATCATACAGCTAGTTTTTAATTAGATAAAATACATTTTGATACATGGGAAAATCCATGACACATACATATATATATATATATATATATATATATAAATAAAATGCTATAAAAGTCTACCTCCCTCCCAGTATAACATGTCACCAGTCGCCACTGGGTTCCCTACAAATAAATGTAATTATATTCAGTCAGGATCACTTTTACTCATACAATCTAAACATACTGGACCAGGACCTCTTAATATTATATCAGCATTCACTAAGGTCCCACTATAATTATAATACAAATATATACATAATCAGCTAGGGTGCCCTACTTTAAAATAAGTATATACATATTCAGCCATGGTCCTGTGCAATCAAATAAATATGTACATATTTAGGTCTCCTCTAATACTATATATGTACACATATTTAGGCAGGGTCTCCTATTATCATATTAATGTATACATATTCAGAGAGGGTCACATGTAACCATCATAGTAATACAGTATATAAATATATAGTCAGTGTCACATGCAAACAACAACATATTTATTATTTACTAGAGACTTGCCCGGCAAAAAATTACGGTCAATACAATTATAAGGCTGGGAATTGTAAGGCATTTAGTCCTCTGAGTACTTTCGGTGCTCTTTGCGAGCCTCTCCCCTCATGTACTTTTAGTTGTTTGAGCACCTTCGGTGCACGTTGCAAGCCCCGCGTTGAGCGCCTTCGGCGCTCATTGCAAGCCTCTCCCCTTGAGTAATTTTGCTCCGCTTAGCACCTTCGGCGCTGATTGTGAGCTTTGCGCTGAGTGCCTTTGGCAAAGCGAGTCTCTCCTCTGCTCATTTATATTTTATCTATCTATCTATTTTTTTTTGTTTTTCCTGCAGCATACAATGTACATTTGGACTGTTGGTGATCTGAGGATAAAGTATCAGCAATGTGGCAAGTGTGCAGTGTAAATAGGCTGCGTGCGCGTGGCTAAAACGTTTGTTTAGTTGTGTAAAGCAGCATTTTAGAATGGTAATGTTATTAGTTGTAAGGTAGTGTTGGCAGCGGTTGTGTATGTATTTGGCGGGTCTCAAGAATTTTTCGTCCTTCCTATTAGTGTATTTTGCACCTCGTATGTTCCTGGCTAAAAGTTGAATGTACCTGGCGGTGTTTTGCGTGTTTAGGGTTGTTGTAGCCTCGTTTTCTTCGGCGGCCATTTATTCACTCGCTTAGGCGATTTTCGAGTGGCAAAACTATGCAAATTCGACTACCAGACGTCCTGGCTGTTCCCCTGTGCTGTGTGTGATGTTTTTGGTATGATTTTTATTATTTTAGTTTTTCGTGTTTTTTTATGTGTGCTGGTCGTCCGTTAACTTCGTATTTTTTGCGGGTCGTAGATTTTTTTCTCTAAGTGGCGGTTTCATTTTCCAAGTGTTACGGGCTGTAATTTTCACGCAATTTCACTTGTCTCGCACTGTGAATTGTGTATTTGTGTTTTCTGTTGTTCTGTAGTCCCGCGGGTCGTAGTTATGATGCGTAATGCGTGCGGGGTCATAGGGGCCTATGGTGATTACCTCCTTCAGAGCAGTGAGCACCTTTGGCGCTCCCTGCCAAAGTCGTGCTGGGTCATACTGATGAGCGCCTATGGCGCTCATCTCCACATGCGCAGTGAGCACCTTTGGCGCTCTCTGCCTATATTGTACAGGGTCGTAGGGATGAGCGCCTATGGTGCTTATCTCCACCAGCACAAGGAGCGCCTTCAGCGCTCCTTGCCAGCAACTGCGGCAGCAAGCGTTAGCAACAACCCGTATTGCTCACAACTACTGTATATATGTGATTATTAACCTTTATTTGTAACGCGTCAACATATTCTGTTGAGCTATAAAGGGGTATTTTCAGCCAAGGTCTGCTATAGGCCTATATGGGACATAAACCAGGGAACAATATAACATAAATATTAAACTGCAATTGTCAATTATAATTACAATGCAAACAAATCAAGCTTTTCACTAACTAAAAACGTATTTAAAAAATATATGTTATGTGCTTATTTAGACCACTATTCAATTGGCCAAATCGCAATTGAATGAGGGCCATAGTCTTCTGCTCTTTCGCAAATTGCCCTTTAATTTTGGATGTTTTCAATTTTATTTTAAAGTGTCTGGCAAAGTCTTCAGATGTGAGACAGGAAGGGGTATGAGGTGTGGGTGGGCAGATGAGAGAGTTGAATGGGTTTGCTATTAACAATGAGTAGTAGTGCTGTTTGGCAAAACTGAGGAGTAGTAACAGAAGTAGGAGTGCAAAATAAACTTGTAATGGAGAAAGTCTGCTGATGTTTGAAATTTCCTCCATAATCTTTTATCAGTGTTGGAGCACCTTTGGATGTAGCATATTTGTGTTGTGTGCCATGGTTGTGGATGAGAGTAAGGGCATCCATCTGTGGCTTTGGGGTCAAGAGCGTCCGGGGGGAAGTAAGAGTCATGTTGTACTGTGGGGGGGGGGGGCAATGTCAGGGTAAGTTAGGGTTGTTATTGGGCTGAGAAGAGAATGCAGCACATTGGAAAGCTTTTGTGGGTGAAGTCCTTGCAGGATTTTATGGGCTGGCATTAAAATAGGGCAGTGAGTAGCAGGTGTGGTGGGGTAACAGGTCAGGATATGGTAGTCAGGTAGAGGGAGTGGAGAGATGACAAGGTTGTGCATTGTGCAGAGATTGGTAAAAATAAGGTCAAGGCAGTTTCCATCATGGTGAGATTCTGTTCATTGTGAGAGGCCAAGGATAGAGGTACAGTAAGTGTAAGTATTATTGTGTCTGATGGTGGGGAAGGGGAGATGGTTGTGTCTGGGGCAATGTTAAAATCACCAAGAACGAATGAAGATCTGTTGGAAGAGAGAAAAGGCAGCAAAATTATCTAGAAATCTATAAACCAGCTGTAATATACATATCACTTATACAAAGCAGCTGATGACCATCAATGACTAATAATGTTGCTCCCAAAGCACACAAAAAATGTGTGATATCATATAGATACTAATACTATAGTATAATCACACCATATCTATATGAGACAAATACAAGACAACAGCCCAGATTATTCCAAACCTAACAAGAGAAAGACACCCCTTATTCTCAGTAGTATATTCCCCTCAGAGATATGAATAGAAAAACTATAATGTTTTAATAGTGCAAATGTTTTATTGGTCTTAAAAAACTAAAAATATAATAACATCACCATCATCCACATCATAACATATCAATTGCAACAAACTTTTGATCACAGTCAAGGTTCCCTCTAATTCTTTGCAGTCCGTGTGCGCTAAAAATTTCTGTTGTACAACATTTTGCGAGGAGAGTAAACTTTTGTGCTCATTTTTGAGACAGGAGATAATCAATATAATTGAGTCTTACGCTTTAGCATACATTGCTTGAGATTAAAAATTTGTTTGCAATATAAAGGAGTATGGGTTAAGAAATTTAGCAAGTTTTACATGTAGGAACAGATTGATTACTAACATAAGTGTTTCAATTTGCTTCCATATTTAACAGGTACAAGCACGACTATGTAGTATAATGTCTCTTATAAATAACTTTCAGCTGGAGGGTGGGGTGCTGAACCCGGGAAATGTAACGCCAACACTGCACTGGCTCAGTAACTCAGGCCGGGGAATGTAACGCCAACACTGCACTGGTTCAGTCACTCATGCCCCGGAAATGTAACACCAACACTGCCCAGGCTCAGTAACTCATGCCCGGGGAATGTAACGCCAACACTGCCCAGGCTCAGTCACTCATGCCCTGGGAATGTAACCCCAACACTGCCCAGGCTCAGTCACTCATGCCCGGGGAATGTAATGCCAACACTGCACTGGCTCAATCACTCATGCCCGGAAATGTAATGCCAACACTGCCCAGGCTCAGTCACTCATGCCCGGGGAATGTAATGCCAACACTGCCCAGGCTCAGTCACTTATGCCCGGGAAATGTAACGCCAACACTGCACTGGCTCAGTAACTCAGGCCGGGGAATGTAACACCAACACTGCACTGGCTCAGTCACTCATGCCCCGGAAATGTAACGCCAACACTGCCCAGGCTCAGTAACTCATGCCCGGGGAATGTAACGCTAACACTGCCCAGGCTCAGTCACTCATGCCCGGGGAATGTAATGCCAACACTGCCAGGCTCAGTCACTCATGCCCGGGAATGTAATGCCAACACTGCCCAGGCTCAGTCACTCATGCCCGGGGAATGTAATGCCAACACTGCCCAGGCTCAGTCACTCATGCCCGGGAAATGTAACGCCAACACTGCCCAGGCTCAGTAACTCAGGCCGGGGAATGTAACGCCAACACTGCACTGGCTCAGTCACTCATGCCCCGGAAATGTAACGCCAACACTGCCCAGGCTCAGTAACTCATGCCCGGGGAATGTAACGCCAACACTGCCCAGGCTCAGTAACTCATGCCCGGGGAATGTAACGCCAACACTGCCCAGGCTCAGTCACTCCTGCCCGGGGAATGTAATGCCAACACTGCCAGGCTCAGTCACTCATGCCGGAATTGTAATGCCAACACTGCCCAGGCTCAGTCACTCATGCCCGGGGAATGTAATGCCAACACTGCCCAGGCTCAGTCACTCATGCCCGGGGAATGTAATGCCAACACTGCCAGGCCCAGTCACTCATGCCCGGGAATGTCATGCCAACACTGCCCAGGCTCAGTCACTCATGCCTGTCTACTTCCAGGTAAAACTGAATTGCAGAGACATACAGTGGATGATATCTAGGTGCCTGTAAGCATTTTGTGGCATGACAACCTGGCTCCTGGCATTTTTTTAGCCCTGTAAATCTTAATTTTTATTTAAAGTACAGTATTACTTGAGTTCTGGTTGCTGTAATCGTCTCAATAAGAGTGGTCTTTAACTTCACTATCACTCTGTTCCTTTTGATGGGATTGAGTTGTGGATTAGGGTGGGAGTAATTATACAATAATAACTTTTATACTATACATTTTAAGTGTTTTAATGATGATAGCTGTGGCGGTTATTAGTCCATATATCAGAGTACACTTAAACATAATACTGTTAGTCCATATCCCAAGGGACACAATCCTTTATTGCATTAAAGTATACCATCAACGTGCACTATTTTTTTACTAAATAATAACTCCTTCAGATATTCTAAATACGGAGAGTCCTTCAGTAATTTAACCACAGATTCTGTTCTTTGTTCCCACTAAGTACTCAGTCTTTATCTCCACCAGCCTGGTTGCACCAGCTACTAATTCCATATGAGAGAGCATAAGTTTCTAATTCCCTACAGGTGAATATTTAATATTAGTTTTCCCATTAATGTTTTCCACCTAGGGATAAATAGATCTCCATTGACCCTTTTCCTTTTGCCCTGTGTGATTCTTTTATTTGTTATGTGCACACATTGAAACGCTGTTTACACAGCAGGGAATGGTGAATGATGCCGATGCTCACTTTGAGAGAGCAAGCTAATGTTGGACGTAGGCGTCTGACATCAGAACCAGATGTCCAGATTTGACCTAATGCATTTCTTTGCCCACCAGCGCTCTCACAAAGGGGGCATTGGAGTCAATCACCCTTCCTTGTCGAGTAAACAGTACACATAACAAATAAAATAATAATACAGGGCAAAAGAAAAAGGGTCAATGGAGATCTATTTCTCCCTGGGTGGAAAAAAGTTAATGGAGAAAACTAAGATGAAATATTCCCCTAGGGATCTGTGTGCACTCCATGGTTATTTGTGTACACTCATCTCACGATATGTATGCGTGCGCACACATGCACAGTGATCACAGTATATATTTGTTTTCAAGGTAATATGCAACATTTTCATCCACATCTGTGCTTCTATTAAACACTTGGAATGTCCTCAATACACTTGAATCTCAGTCAAAAGAAACAACACATGCACTTTCCGCAATACACTAGAGACTCTGTCATGCTAAACAGCACAGGCGACTTACATTATTACACCAAGGTCTATATCCTTGTAAACATTACTTCATGAATCCTGGGATATTCCTCTCATTAAACAACATCTTTGACTTTCCTCAAGTACATTGGGATTATCTTCTCACTTAACAGTACCTGGGTCTTTCTTCAATATACTGGAGTTGTGGAATTTCTCAAAACACTGGGGTCTAAGTCCCATTAAACACTTTGGACTGTCCTCAGTACACTAGGGTCCTCATCAAACAAAACAATACTTGACAGACCCTAATTAGATTTAATCACAAAAAGGCCCTCACTTTGTTCCTAGAATCTTTTATAGGGAACCAAATAACATTTTTAACTCATGTAGCACTAATTTATTGAAATCTCATCTGAATCCACCAACTAGTACTCCTCCATTCTCAATCCCTCCTCTTTTCACTCTATCACATATATAGTTCTCAGCAGCGCGGACTTGCCAAAATACATTAGTAACGCAACGTTAAAACTGCGGGCTCGCGAAACGGTTGTGGCCAAGCAAGGAGCATCCCTATGACCCCATACAACATTAAGCATCATACCTACGACCTGCGGGTTTACAGAACAACAGAAAACTCAAATACACAATTCATAGTGCAAGACCCATAGCACTTTGAAAAAAATCGCTTGAAAAAATGACGGCGTCCCACGGGACTACAGAACAACAGAAAACTCAAATACAAAATTCACAGTGCGAGATCCGTAGCACTTTGAAAAAAATCGCAATTGAAAAGGAAATCGCCACTTAGAGGAAAAAAAATACGACCCGCAAAAAATACAAACTTAAAGACCGCGCACATCCAAAAATACGAAAGACACACAAATAAAATAAAAACATACCAAAAACATCACACACAGCAAGGGGGAACAGCCAGGACATCTTGGAGTGAGGTTGCACGCAAATTTAAGCCGAATTTGTAGAGTTTCTCTACTCGAAAATCGCCTAAGCAAGAGAAAAAATGTGCGCCGAAAAAAACGAAAACGAGGCTACACGAACGCTAAACACGCAAAACACCGCCAGGCACATACGACTTTTAGCCAGGAACGTACGAGGTACAAAATACACTATTAGGAAGGACGGAAAATGCTCGAGACCCGCGTAACACATAGACAATCGGAGCCATTTTACAACACTAACTTGCAACTAATAACATTACCATTCTAAAATGCTGCTTTACACAACTAAACCAACGGTTTGCCCTCGCGCACAAAGCCTATTTACACTGGACACTTGCCACATTGCTCACACTTTCTCCTCAGGTCAGCAACAGTCCAAATGTACATTGTATGCTGCAGGAAAAACAACAGTGATTATTAGCTCTTCAGCATATTCATTCCAGGATATATTCATTACAAATAGGTAAAGTATATTAATTTATTATTCAATTAATTATTATACAAAAATATCACATATATAGTTGTGAGCGTACGAATTGTTGCTAACGCTGCAGGCTCGCAAAGCGAGCCAAGGCCCTCGCGAAGCGAGGGCACTGGGCGAGGGTCTCAGTTGCTGGCATGGAGCGCCACAGGCGCTCCATGCCAGCACCTGAGGACCTCGCAAAGCGAGGGCCGCAGTTGCTGGCATGGAGCGCCGAAGGCGACCCTCGCAAACTTCACGTCGCAACCCAAAGAGCACGACACACACATTACGACACTCGCAAACAACATACGAAACACGTTCACACACATTACGGCCTCGCAACACTCGGACGCAACTCGCGAACATTACAAAATTAAAAACACAATACATACACACAGCACATACATAAAAACCTTACCTACAGAAACAGGAAGCATCCAGAACCTCAAAAATGCAACTTACACCTTCATTTTACTCAAAATAAAAGAGTTTAGACAGTAAACTATTTGCTAAGCGACACAAAAAATGGCCGACGAACAAAACGAAAACGAGGCTACACACGCAAACACCATACGAGACACGTTAGCACACATTACGACCTCGCAACACTCGGACGCAACTCGCGAACATTACAAAATTTAAAACACAATAAATACACACAGCACATACATAAAAAGCTTACCTACAGCGAGAGGAAGCATCCAGGACCTCAAAAAAACAACTTACACCTTCATTTAAATCTAAATAAAAGAGTTTACACACTAAAAAAATCTGTAAGCGACAGAAAAAATGGATGCCGAAAAAAACGAAAACGAGGCTACAGCACTCTAAACTCGCAAAACACCACAAGAAAGTCGCAAAACGCCACAAACGACCTACGGATATTCATACTACACATTGCCCGCCATTTTACCCCAATGCGGAAGTACACAACTACGCTAACGGTTTGGTCTCGCGCACGCACACTATTACACTGCACACATTTATCACGCTTACACAGCAGCTCCACACCACTAATGCTCCAGCAACATCAAAACAGATTGCCAGCTCTTCAACACAATGCTTCAAAATAGGTAAAGTATATTAATTTATTAATGTATTATATATTTCATTATTATACACCAAACAGCATTAGCTACCTTACAATTTCATTGCCGTCATTTTTTTGACGGGCAAATCGCTAGTATTTATATAAAAAAAACAGAGCACAGGAGAGACTCGCTTTGACAAAGGCGCTCAGCGCGGAGCTCACAATAAACGCCCAGGGTGTTCAGAGGAGCAAAAGGCGCTCATTGCGAGCCACGCGATAAGCGCTGAGGGCGCTCAGTGCGAGGCTCGCAATGAGCGCCGAGGACTAAAAGCCTTACATTTTTTGTCAAACAGTATTACCTGCCTTACAATTTTATTGCCGTCATTTTTTGATGGGCAAGTCGCTAGTAATATATATAATAGGAAGCAGGGACGGTACAAGAATTCTAGTTTTCAGACCTAATCAATGCCTACAAATACAAAAATTGAATCTCGAGAGCGCTAATTGAGAAGCAACAGGATTATTTTTTGTAAAATGCTATTTGAGGGGTGTGAATATCTCACAATTTTAAGTGTAAGGAGATTTTTCTGAACTCTGCTTCTTTAGAGGTGTTATATAGAATTTGAATGCCTGTAATAGGTGGTACTTCTCATAAATATCAAGCCCTGATCCCTGAGAACAAAAGTGTTTCTCTCTTAAATGTGTGTGCAATAGCAGTGTTTATAATATGTTTTTTTGTTTTCTTTGTTTTATGTTCTTTAGTTTATATGTGTACACTGTGCTGGATACTTAAATAAAGACATTTACTTGGTCAGAGTGGTAAACTTTTTCCAAAAATGTGTAATTTGTTTTCATGTATAAATTATTCACAAAAAGAAATTACAAGAACATTTACAATGTTTTATTGTAAATCCATTCCCTCATCAAATCTCACATCAACTACTGCAACTCGCTCCTTGCTGGCTGTCACAAGCCCCAGGGCTAATGGGCTTTTCGGTCTTGCAACTGGACCCTGGATGAATCAAAGGCCATGAGGACCTGTTGAAAGACTATATCACTTGTTAACTAGTTATGTTCTGCAATGTTTTCCCTAAGTCCTGGACTCCTAAGACCCCTCTCCGCCAGAACTCCTTGCAATAATCCACCAGACTATCTTTCTATCTCAAAATATTCAAACATTTATTAAAAACACATCTTTTTCAGGAAGCTTATCACCTTCAGCCTTAATATGCACAGACGTATTCTCGACAGTATAATATCATCACACCCACGATCTACAGTGCAGCACACAACCACCTTCACTTGCTTGGGCCTATTGCCTTACACATTGCCATCTTCCATCTATCACCATCATGTATCACACCCAATTCCTTTAGATTGTAAGTTTGCTAGTTTTCTATCTCAAAGACAGCGCCATTCTTGTGAAAATTGTTAACATTGTCTTTGCTTTGTACTGAAACCCTGTATAGAGGTACGAAATATGTTGGTGCTTTACAAATAAAGGATAATAATAATAGTGGAGTGTGAGCTGTATATAGATATTTTAGGAGTTTCATAATTTGGTGTTGATTTAGAATAGATTACTAAGAGTTACACTGTATGGCTGATGCAATGCAAATTTAACAAGGTTTACCACACCACAAAGGATAGTGGTTAGACAATGTAAATAAAAAAGATACACAATGAACAGGAAAATCTTGTCTGTAAATGTACCTGGCACATACCTCTGTGTTCACATTTGAATGTCTAAAACAAGTTAAAAAACCTGCTTCCAGCTCAGAATTTCAGAGAAAAACAGTTATTACACTGCATTCTGGGAAGCTGAGCAGGGACATGCAAATTAGCCCACAAACTACATTACACAGCTTTTATGCAAAGCTAAAGTTGGATTATATACAAGCTGGGAATCCTATCCACGTACAGCTGTTTCAAGCTTACTGGCTATCATCAGTATGGAACAGGATCTCAGCTTGTGTTGTGGATCTTATGAGTAGGTAGTTTACCACAACCATCATTTAATATATGGTGGGCAAAAGAGCGATAGAAGCCTCCACCGTACAACAGTATAGTAAATAAATAGTACATCTGTGTTCACATTTGAATGTTTAAAACAAGTTAAAAAACCTGCTTCCAGCTCAGAATTCCAAGAAAAACAATTATTACACTGCATTCTGGGAATCTGAGCAGAGACATGCAAATATGCCCACAAATGCCTCGCTCTTCTATCCATGAACCATTTTAAACATGGCTTCCCTTAAGCTTATGCCCGCTGCATTACACAGCTTTTATGCAAAGCTCAGGTTGGATTGTACACAAGCTGGGAATTCTATCCACGTACAGCTGTTTCAAGCTTACTGGCTTTCATAAGCGTGGATACTTATAAGTTTGTAAAGGAGGTAAACTTATGATTGGGATACAGCAAGAAGAAAGGAGGAGTAACTGGTTCATTGGGGGTCGCACAAATCTGAATGGGCATAGGGCAGCATAAAAGCTAAATATGCCCCTTAATCCTTGCAAGGCTTTTTATATATAAAAGTTTTTATAGCAAGAACAAAAAAAAAAAAAGAAAATGACAGATATTCAAAAATACAGTCAGGTTCATACATATGGCACAGAATCATGGCTCTTTATTAAATGTTAATGAATACTGTGTGTTATGTAGTGTCTCATTGGGTTTCTTATTTTATTGAATATCAATTTTGGGCAGGAGGACAGCTGTAAAGAGAGTTAAACGTGTATGTTACTGGTAATTAATGACTGAACATCAAACCTTATTCTAGATCATGGTGACCTTGGCAGTTGCACTGGACTCGTGTAGAAATAATTCAACCCACTGACCCTACAAGTCAGCAGGTGATATATGCCACAGTGGACTTCAAACAGATCTGTGGTTGGAACATTTAGCAAACTAATAAAGTGTTAACATGAGGTCATGCAGAGCAGGAAAGTGAAATATTGTGTAACTTGTATAGATGAATATAAAATGAGTCTGAATTTATTTTGGCAACTTGTGCCATAGAAACTATACAGATTTATTTTATGCTTCCTTTTCTCTTTACATCTACATTGTGTGCCAGAACTGAAAAAAATATTAAAACCCTCAGAACTTGATTACTTATATCGATATTGATGGGATCATTACAAATAGTTTAACTGACTGTAAAGGGCTTGGCACAGTGCATTACTATTCTTGTGAATGAAGTATTACCTTATTGAAGCCTAAGTCTTCCTATGAAGGAAACACATTTAGACATTCGGAACAAATTTAAACATTAAACTCCCTAAATTTGTTTTTTATCCAACAATGATTTATTCACAGTATGTAATGGTCATCTTATGTCACATTTAAAGTAAATTTCTTTAATTTCTAATTTACATGATCCACAGGTCACTGACATCTGCATTCTAGTATTATAGATTGTCAAATAGCACTAGCCATGTTTGGTGGATTGAGGAAATTTCCCAACAACACCCCTCTGGCAGGTGAACCTAACTACACTCACCCCACTGGCAGGTGAACCTAACTACACTCACTGATTTATCCAGATATTTACAATTAGATTTGATAGTTGTTGGTGCAAGAAATGCTTTAAATTTAAAGTTCCAAAATGTGGTTTGTGGACCACCAGAAGTCCTTGAGTTTCATTCTAGTGGTCCATTGAACAACTTTAATCATAAAAATATGGGAAATTTAGTTATAATAAATGTATACAATTGCATAAAGAAGTAGCACACATGTGTCCATTATAGAAAAATAAATAGCAATTGTTGAATAATGGAAAGACAAATCATATAGTCAAGACTGGATGACTTTAAAGTTGAATTCATATAAGTAAGGTTCTTTAGAAATATTTTTTAAAATTTTCAAAAAGTTTATAGTGGACACAGAAAAACCTGGTAAATAATATAATTGACTAATAGGACAAACTAAAATGACAGGCCATCTATTTTATTTAAAAAATTCAACCAACATATTTACACACTATTATATATCATTATATACACATTTGATAACTCAGAATTGTGACTCACCTCTACTATTTCTGGTTACATCTCCAGTTTAGGAAATAAGAGACTGAACACCAGAGGTACTCAAGAAGTGGACTTGGATTCAAATCAGACCCGTTTCTTCTGAAACTCAAACTAGATAAGAAATGTTACTACATGTGCCTCTTGAACCCTCCATATACTTAAAAAATATATCAGTTAAAACAAGTACTATATTTTGGTCTTTTTTTCTAATGAAAACCCCCTTCCTTTTTCTTTCTACACCTAGTTATATTAAAATACTTATGTATGTATTTAAACTTTAAACACATGCTTGAAAAATAAATGTGGACCATTTTCTAAAAAGCCAATTGGACCAGGCACGAAAGGAATCCTAGGCATCTTAGGCTAGTTTTCAGAGTTGGATATTTGTACTTAGACTCTGGAAGACTTACACTGTCAGGAACGCAATCTAAAAGTAGGATTAGGAAATTGTAAAACACAAAAATCGGATTGACAGCTTTGTTGATTGTTTCTAAAACTGTTGGGAAACCAACAATATATTTATTTTCATAGCACAGGTTAAGGTAACAGGAAAACATTAAATACATCACCCAAAACTTCCCTCCTGTTGGATGGTACCTAATGTCTGGCCCTGTCGGGATAGAAGAAAGTGACAACCTGATTCGTGTACACACCTGGTGATTGAATGCCAGATGCCAGGAGGGGTAGTGTGAGTCCTCGAGAACTAACAGTCCAATCAATACCCATTTTGATTCAACATTTGTTATACAAGACAGGGGCCCCCTCCCAACACTCATAGGGCCTCATTCAATTGTGATTTGGCCAATTGAATAGGGCTCTAAATAAGCACATAGCATATTTTTTTAAAGAAGTTTTTAGTTAGTGAAAATCTTGCTTTTGGATAGATGCGTACTAACTAAAAACTTCTTTAAAATATATATGTTATGTGCTTATTTAGAGCCCTATTCAATTGGCCAAATTGCAATTGAATGAGGGCCATAGTGGCAATCTCCCTGGTGTTTTCACGTCCACCTGATACTTCCTTCAACCCACGTTACCCAAGTAGTCTGTTCATGCTAGCCTTAGTACATGAGGGGAAATAAGTCCAGCAATTGTATATAAGGGAGGTGGGAAAGTACATTGTTACAATACCCCTACTGTAAAGCTTTTTGAAATAGTAGTACCTTACCTCATCCTGAGCACTATTCCAAGTTTTGCTATTCATCCAGACATTGCAACTGTTTATAGTACTTTACACCTTTGTTCTGTTACATCTTTGAATTACACAACCCCTCAAGCCGAGGGCAGATCTACCAGTGCTGCAGGCAGTGTGGTGCACCAGGGCAGTCCTGGGGGGGATGCAGTGCTGAGTGCTGAGTTAATTTTGTTTTCGGGCCCTCCTGGGGACTCCAACCTGGTCCAACTCACCACTGGCTGAAAACTGGTGCCTCCCTGTTTAAAAAAGAGCATTTCTACTGAAGCTCAAAGAGGTGGCAGTGTGGACCAGTATTGCACACTGAGGATGTGTATCAGGGAAGAAGGTAATAGTGCAAGGTCTGCAAAGTGACAGCAAAGTGCAGGATGTATTGGGTTATGTGAAGGGGGAGCAAAGGAGATAGGGTTGGGTGCTATGAGAGGTAGGTGCTGAGAGGGGTTGGCTGCTAGGTAGGGATGGATGCTGAGAGGGGATGGCTGCTGACTTGGACCTTGTACTATGTATGAATAGGTGCTAAGAGGGGTGGGTGCTGTGTAGAGGTGGATGTTGAGGGGAACTGGGTGCTGTAGAACATAAGGGAAGATAAGTGGCAATGGGAAAGGGTCTTGAGGAAGGGTGCTGTTATGCGGAGGGGTCTTGGGGACCGGGGGACAGCACAAACACATTTTTACAACCTCCCATGAGAGGTTTGGCCCAAGTTTTTTTTGTACCAGGGCCCTCTATGCTCTAGCTTTACCACTACCTCAAGCTGAGTTGGCAGGGAAATGGCCTTTACTCAAGATGTAGTCAGCCTCTCAAAGTGACTCTCAATCTCAAATTAATCTTGCTGTACCATTCATTCTGTACCATTCTGTACCATGCTGTACCATTGATTCACCCAGATACACAAAATTATATTTGATACGTTTCGGTAGAGGAAAATTTTTTAAGTTTTCTAAAATGTGGTTCGTGGAACAACATTTTTTTTTATTTAGAGAAACACTGTCAATTGTTTCTATATTGTATACTAAATAAAAAAAAGTTGAGAATGGGTTAAATGATTTTAGAAAGTAAGAAAATAAATAAATTACAAACACAACCTTTACTTTTCAAATGTATATGTTATTTATTTTTGATTGTCTTCTCCTAGTCTGTTTTGTCTGTTTGACCTTTCAATTACTCCTGTTTTAAGCAGTGTTAGTTTTAGATGATATATTCCTAATGAGCAGATATAAACTTCCTGTGTATCCAGTGTCTCTCCACATCTAAAGAAGTTGATCAGAAGAAACCAAAGTGGGAGACAATAGTATAATGGCATATAAAAGGTACAGATTTAAGGCTGTATTTTTTTTTACATTATAAAAAACATTTAGCATACTGGTGGCACCGTGTTCAGAGTTGACTGTTTTACTGAACTGTTATACTGGGTGTAACAGCTTGCAATAGTGAATATATTCATGTTAAACATGCCTGATGTTTGTATGTATTTTTATATGTAGTTTTATTTTAATTCAAGGTTTACTGTGTGACTTGGTCTGTGGATGTTCAATAAGGAGAATCAATTGGTTAAGAGATAAGTGGTAGAATAGTGCTCTTTTCCTTGATGCTGGGGTTCCATGCTCTGTTTGTAGCTATATGATCGAATGCAAGGCTATCAAAATCCTGCTGTCTGCTCCAGATTGTAAGGTGAGGAACCCTGTGCAAGGATAGATACAGTAGTTGACCCTGTTTCATCATATCCCCTACCATCAAAATTAAGGATACACCTTGCGGCTGCTCTTTGACATAACGATGATATCACAGCACCACAGCCTCTTTCCTCAATGGACATTTAAGAATGTTACACATGTATTCAAATGATAAAATACACATATATACTATGCAAACATAGTTGAAGGCAGGAACATAAAACAGATGGTGCCTATGGTGTTTCAAATAGGTTACATTTAATTGGTTTATCTGCTTTATCTTTACTACCTGCTTGTGAAAATGATAACCTGTTAAAAAATACATTTCCCATGTAATTTCCAGTCTTTTCTCTAGAGTGGAAAGCATGTCCCTTCCCAACAATTTGAAGTCTACTTTATCTCTCCACAACTAGTAAATTACTCTCAGTACCACAAATACTTCAACAGTTCAATTTGAGATGCTTATCTTTGGCTTCTTACTATGCTCCTGGATCCCAGCACGTGTTTCATTGATGTGTGCGGCTTTCTCATTTAATGTTAAAGTATTAAATACCAGATGCAGTCTTATTAATATAATTGGTAAGTTAATTCAATATTTCATCCCCAGTTATGGACACTATGATGGGCACCAATCAAACGACAGTCCCATGTGGGTGGTGTATGATATGTTATCATTTAGCCAATGACAATATGTCTAACACCAGCAGCCTTGTGCAAAAAGCTGAATGGATGAAATGCACTGCTTGTGTTGCTTGTATTGCTACTACAGGTAGAAATGTAGTTAACAAACGAGATAACATTGCAACATTTGCAAACAGCGGCCCTGATTTAATTCCAAGCCCTTTATTACTTTCACACTGCCTGTATGTCTGCGGGTTAGAAATTGGTTACAGTTACGGATGTATTTAATTAACTCAAGCCCACAATTGCAGGCTCACAGGGACCACAAACAAACCATGAACCCATACATAGCATTTCAGGGCATGATCATGATCAATTAAGAAAGCACTTAAGTTACAATTTAGAGCCAAAAGTAAATGAGACCGTCATCATGATGTCAGTAAAAGATAGAGTTTAAACTACAATCAATTAGTGTTTAGAAGTACGATTTGCGATCAGACTTGCAATCTAGAATTGGAGAAATCCATAAAAATGACTAAATTAACTGTATTAGTCCATGTGGGTGAGCTCATATGTATTATCTCTTTGATTCCTGGAGTCAAAATAACACAGAAATGTTATTTAAAATTTGCGTTTGAGACTGTTGTGCAATTAATTCTAATGCCTTTCATTGCTTTCCCAGTATTGTAAAGTACAGTATTTTGTGTTTATATTTGCTTTTACAGTGTTACAAACTGGTGTTTAAACTACTTGTACTTTAGTACTCATATCATTTTTTGATACATTTGCCATTTACGGGTTTGAAGCCAATTGCGAGCTTGTTGCATGGTTGCAGTTGAACATGGATTTTGCGTCTTTAGCACTGGTAACATTTGCAGTCTTGAAACATCAGATAGGACGGAGTTACGTTTTTTGCAGAGATTTTTGGCCTGTAACTCGCAAATGGATTGCGAGTAGCAAAATATAGCCAATTACATATCAGTAACTTTTACGGGCTCCATTTTGGGCTTCTGTAATGGTGATTTGGACAACTGAATAGGGTCCAATGTTTCAAGTGATATTAAAAGGCAACAAAGAAAAGCTATATCAGTAAGGACAGAAAATCCATGAAGAGAAGCCACTGTCTCTGTCAAAATGGTGTGCAGGTGCTGGAAATGTTTGGCAAAAATTATAAATCCCAATTAAACAATCATTGTTTGCAGTAACTCTTCTTGAAGGCTTATGGTAAACTAGTCACTTGCCTGTTACAAATAATGGGGTAACATTTCATTTTTCTGATCCCCCCCTCCGTCTCTTTCTTCCCTCTCCCTACCCTGTGTCTCTTCCCCCTTCCCCCCTTTCACTCCCCTGTGTCTCTTTCCCCCTCTCCCTCCCTGTGCTTTTTTCCCCCATCTCCCTCCCCTGTGTCTCTTTCCCCCTCCCTCTTCCCCCATCTCCTTTGTCTCTTCCCCCCTCTCTCTCTCCTGTGTCTTTCCCCCCTTCTCCCCTCTCACTCCCCTGTGTCTCTTTCCCCCCCTCCCTCCCCTGTGACTCCTAGGTCTTTTCCCCATCTCCCTCCCCTGTGTCTCTCTCCCCCCCCCCCTGTGTCTCCTTCCCAAATCTCCTTCCCCTGTGTCTCCTTCCCCCCATCTGCCTCCCCTTTCTCAGCCAATTTGGATGCGTGACACTCGGCGCCCAGTGCCCATGCACATCTCTAGGTGCACAATGCGCATTGCACTGATAGTAACACATAAACTCGCAATTACGACATCTATATATGTGATATGGCATAGCAGTGTTCCTATAATATATCTAGTTGCTCATTTTAATTTTTAGCACTAGAGACAGTAATGACATAGTGGAGAGATGAACAGGGATTTATAATAGCCCAGTTTGAATTTATAGAAAACATATCATATGGGGGTAATAATTGCCCTTTTCAAGCCCCATGAATCGCCATTTTTACAGATATACCCCATTGTTCCTTTGTTTCCTAGCACTACATCAAGACCTCCATGACTTGGAGTCCAGACTTTTATTTATCACAACCCCCAGGGATCAGCAATCAGACCAATAACCAGAATTCACCATAATATCAACTCAGAAGTCTTATTTTTTTTTTTTGCATTAGTGGGGAATATAGCAGTTATACAGGAAATACCAGCTTAGAAAGCTCTCATTGCAAACAGATTAATGACACATTGCTGCCAAGGTTCAGCTCTGATTATACATGCACAGACGTTGCTGAATCTGGAAAATCATTACATATGGCCTCTGGATTATAGTGATTGGAGATTGCCCACGGCAGGTTATCGGTCTTCTATAACCTCTGTTTTCCTTCATTCATTCTGTAAGAAGTGTGAAAAAAGGGGAGAACTGTTAAGCCTGGACAACAAGGGACCAGCATTCAATATTACAGAAAACAAAACTGGACAAACAGCAAATCTGGGTATTGTATTATACAGTATATGTCCCCGCAGTGTAATGTTTAGTAAAGTGACAGAAATACATAGGAAACACGTTTTGAATATTGGTGTCATAAACAGAAAGAACTCTGTGTGAAAGAAAATATCTATTTTATATTATGCAAGAATACAAAATGCAGAATACAGTAAGAAAAGACACACTTCTTGATTCTCTCCATTTTTATGTTTTTATGTAGCGTTTATCTTCACATTGGAGATTAAAAAGTTATGAGAGAGTAAGATGTACATTACATGAACAATATATATAGTATTCAAATGACACCGGGAAAACAACTTGTATCTACTTTTTTAGAGTTTTATTGCATACATTACAATTACATTTGTCATATTATGTCAGCACAAACTAAAAGAAAATAAAAAATGATAGAAAAGAGAAAAAGAGGAAAAGAGGGTTAGTGAGAGGGAATGTGGGGAAGGGGGGTGAAGCTTAGTATTATATCCTCCCTGAGGTCTGTATATGTATTACCACTTTTTTATGCTACCATCCAATTCATAGTTCCAAAACGTCCCAACAGGAGATTCACTTTTTATAGTTGTCTATAGTTGGCAGAGATCAAGCTCATTGAGTGTATGTGTTTAAGTTTTTTTCAGTACCACCCCAAACACAGGGATGGACGTCTTCCAATTTTTAGCAATAGTGTTCTTGACTGCTTACAAAATTTGGTTTGAGCGAAATTGAGCCTCTTTAGTAAGGCCGGTAATAATGATACCTAATAAGGCTTCCTCTGGTTTTTGAAGTATCCTGTGTCCCCATAGCTTCTCTAGGGTGTCATAGATCTCTGTCATAGGTTTCTGACCAGATGTGGGCTATTTTCGGGCAGTCCCATAGTATGTGTCTAAGTGTTCTAGTGGAATTACAACCTCTAAAACAGTTGCCATCTAGAGATGGATTTGAGAGCTTTAGTTTAACAGGGTCAGGTACCAGGGTCATGATGGTTTTGTAGGAATTCTCTCTCAAGATTATGTTGCATTTGTACGTATTTGTATTTTTTTGTATTTTTATGTATTTTATTCCATTGTAAGTAGTCCAAGGTGATGTTAAGTTCTGTTTCCCATGAGGACTGGTGGTGAAGCTTAGATGGTGTGGCTTGATCTTACAAGTAATTGTAGATAGCGAAGATGTTTTTCTTACCATTTGAGTAATATATGCAGCATTTTTCAAATTAAGTTTTGCTGGCGGTTTGTTAATTTTTCATATGTTGAATATATTGGAACTGATTTGTGTTAGGTTGAACCATTCTTTAACATAGGGGTTTGCCCTTTGAGAAAGACGTCCCTCGTGACCCAAAAACGCGTCAGGCGGAAGCGTCCTATGCGGTCCACAGTGGCACGCACATAGATGCTGGTTACTTTGCGCTGTCATTTCGTGCTCTTTCCATCATAATAGCCCTAAAACCCCTCGAATGAGATTGTTCTTCTCATATCCAAAGAATCCCTTTTAAATAAGAGTGCTCCTCTTTTTCATATTAATTGATACAGCAATTTATGCTGTGAATTTCTATAGATATTAATTACATTAAATGTGCCCTAACCATTGTGTATGGTAGTGGTGAGGGCCTGGAGGAAATCACCTAACTTCGGAATAATAGTGGAAATGATGGGATTTATATAGAGAGATAATAGATTGTTTACCTGTGTGTCATATATTGGCTATTCTGAGCGCCATATTGGAACAGTAGCAAAGCCTAACCTCATATTTAATTGATACTAGACTTGGAGATATTGTTTATTCTACAAACTTGGGCCCATTTTAGGCCTCATGAAAGGCTTTGTTTTTATTGCACCCTTCCCACCCTTGTTTTTATTGTTTTATTAGTCGTTGTGAGCTACAAGTACCTAATAAATGAAAAATAATATATCTACTTTATTCCCAACATTGTTTCATAAGAATTATGGTATACCATTGTTAGAGTGAAAAACTCTTGGGATTTGGAAAATCCTTTTTTATTTAAAATATTATTCTGTTTTAAAGATTTGAGAAAGTAAAACAAAGGAAAACAATGACCACAATAAAATACCCTGAGCAAGTGACCACTTAATTTTTATAGCTACCTAACCATCTGGGTAGCTGGCTAGCTATCTGTACCTGGATATCTATTTAATTGCCTAAGAGTGAGTAGTAGTACAGGGATGGAATTTAGCCAAGAGAGGTAATTTAAATAGGGACACACATTTACATTGACTTTTAGGGCAGCAAAGTCCTGCTTAAAATATAAGAAGGAGCTGATTTTCAAGACCAACAAGGACTGGATGTTCAGTAGCAGGAGATCAAGGATACCACCAACATCTTTATAGGATTGTGTCTACTCCAAACTTATACTCTTTCTTACCATAATTTCCTTCTTTTCTGGCTTTTATCCACACATTTATTATCACGTGTCGCAAGACCAGGCTTGCAGTAACACCCAGGATTTTGGCACATCAGGATACAAGCCCGCTGCAAGTTATCACAAAATGAGACACAAGGATCACATTGATAATGCTGCATGTTCTCTGGGCATACTGTAAGAGATCAGTCAGGTTAGTGTTAGACTCCCTGTGAAATTATACCATGAACCATAATGCTGAGATTTTCTATTCCGTCCCACCTCTAGTAATCTGGTAATAAGAGTTAAATTCATAAATAAAATATTTTTTTTATTTTAAATGAAGAAAGGTCCTATTTTCCTGGACTATATTTTACACAACAGGAAACAAATGGTAGCAAAAACAAGGCTTTTCTAATATCACCACACCTTTATTATTTTTATACTAGCGACTTGCCCGTCAAAAAATGACGGAAATGAGATGTGTATGTTTGTGAAGTTGTTTAGTTATTAATATACGTAGTTATGATGAAATAAGTACTATTGTGATATTAAACATGTTTATTTTTGTAAAATTTTCTTTTGTTCAACAGTAACTGTTAAAGCGTTTTGTAGTAAAAGTATTAACATTTGAATGTAAGAACAGTTGAACTTTAAATTAATTAGTATTGTAAACTTGAAGTAATGTTTTTTTAACATGCAAGTGCGATCTCAAGAATTGCTAACTTAAATATACATTGAATCCAGAGGAAGGCAAACGTTAAAAACCCTCCTTGAAATGTAGCCAATTGTATCAGAGAGGGAAAAAAAATAATTCCTTCCTGATCCCATTAACTGCCGATCGGATTACTCCCTGGATTAATGTTTAACATAAAAGACAACATTTACATTGTGCTTTAAAACGTGGTTGTGCTCGTAACATGAACTTTGTAATATGTCTAAGTAAGAAACTTGAAAGTATATTTTTTGAAACTTGAACTTTCTTATGCATCTAAGTAAGTAACTTGAAAATATTTTTTTGAAACTTGTAACATTAGAAACAGTAACATAGTTAATTAACATTTGAAAAAAATTTGTGAAAATAATGCAAGGCAAGTGTTTTGTGAGGCTAATCATGCATAAACAGTACTTACATGAATTATGACTGAATTCTTTATTGATTTGTAGTTTTCAATGGTTGACCTTTGTTTGTTGGTGTAGTAAAAAGAGACCACGAGAACTTAAACTTGTATCTTGTAAATGATATGTAGGCACTGTTCTATATGTGTTTGACAAGTTAATGTAGTTTAATATGAAAATATTTTTTTGTAAATTTAATTTCTGTTGCGTAATAATGACCTTTTGAAGGAAACGGACATTTATGTGTATTTTTTGTAAAAATTTGGTGGTTATATTGTGTTTTTTTAGCTTTTTGCATTTGCTTTTTAATTGCTTTTGCATGGCTTTTGTTTGTTTATTGTAAAGTTAGAGTACTTCATAGTAGACAATGCTTTTTGTAAAAATGCGTCCATCTTCTAATAAATCACCTTGACTTTCATTCTTTTCAATGTAAACTTTAATAGCCTGTGGATTTGTGCACCGTGATAACGCAACGTACAATTGGCCATGTGCAAATACTGGTTGTTCTAAGAAAATACCCACAGATTTAAAAGTTTGTCCTTGTGATTTATTAATGGTCATGGGAAATGCCATAATGATGGGAAATTGTCTTCTTTGAAGTATAAAAGGGAGACTACTTTCACTTGGTGCTAAATCTATTCTTGGTATGAAAACTCTCTTTCCTTTATGGGTACCAGTTAAAATTTCAACATTTATGGAATGGTCCTTTATTGTTGAACAATTAATCTTGTGCCATTGCATAGGCCTTTTCTGGGGTTCATATTTCGCATGAAACATGGCAATTGCACCTTTCTTTAGCTGCAAAAGATGTGGTGGCATTGCAGAAGGAGTTAATGAGTTTATGAATTCAGTGGAAAAGTTTGACTGACTTTCTTTGTCATCAGCAAGTACAGAATCAGCACTGTGATAATTTCTTTGGGGTGCATACATTTTTTTAAAGATTTCATTATTGAGGATTAATGCATCCTTATTTTTACAGGTTAGGATGACTTGGTTGGCAAGCTCTGAATATTCCTGGTTATTTATGGTACCTTCAAATATAGCCGATATAAGATCTTGGTGACAAATCATATTAGGTGGGATGTGTACAGTGTCCCCAGGTAAATTTGGTATTTTTTCTGTTCTGCCTTCTAGAATTTTAATAAGACAATCATCGAAATCATTTTGGCCTTCTGATCTCATATTTTGTTGCAGTTGAAGATGGGTAAAATGTTTCCATAGTGTGCTTGACTTTATACATTCCATTAACGCTTTTAAGTGTGCAAAAGGTTTATTGTATCTTTGCATAAAGTCTTCAGCCATATTACTTTTAAATGTGTCCCACAAAGCTAATGCATTTGGAGC
The DNA here is from genome assembly GCA_027410445.1 of Discoglossus pictus. Lineage (NCBI taxonomy): Eukaryota > Metazoa > Chordata > Amphibia > Anura > Alytidae > Discoglossus > Discoglossus pictus. The sequence goes on from CM050169.1 coordinate 227,701,024, forward strand.
ATTTGAGAAGATACAAATAAATGCAAATTGTTCCCTCATTTGTCGTGGCATTTGACATAGTGCTGCTTTTTCTACCCATCTTTCCCATTCTGTATCATCAGCTAGTAAGTTTCTATGTCTTGCAGCTAAATGGAAGGATTCATATACTATGTCATTAACAGTTCTTAAGTGTTCAAAACGTTGTGCTCCAGAAACATTTAAAAGTAATAGTCGTAAGCAGAAACGTTCAAGATCTCTTGGACTGACTGTGTAAATTCTTGGGATTATTTAATTTCCTCTGCTATTTCTAGGTCTCCATAATCCATTCACAAAAACATAGTGATATGGAATTTCAATATATAAGAATTGTGTTGCTTGTGAAGCTGTAGAATTTAATTCAAACAATGCAGTTAGTGTAGTGTGACGATGCTCACTTTGGGCTAATGCATTGCTTTCATTTTTAGCATGGAAATACACTAAATGTCTTTGTGGAAAATGTACTGCTAATCTATATACTGCATGTGATCTATTATGCATTTCAAATTTTAAAAGGCGCCACATAGCTTCTGGTGCACTTACATAGCGAGCATCTACATGAGATGCAAGTTCATCATGTACTAACTCAGTGCTTTCGGGGTTGTCTGCACTTTTGACGACTACAGTAGCTGCATCATAGCATTTGTAAATATATTTGTACACATATTTAATGGATTTGATGGAAGTGCAGGCTTCTACATTAATGTGTGCATTATACTTCATGAGTAAATGTGGATTGTAGGGTACTACATATCTATTGTCAACTTTTTTCCCATGAATAATGGCACTATCTCCTTCTCTTCTTTTATAAAGTGGATAGCCATCACAATTTGCATATGTTTTGTCTCTATAATCTTTTGGAAAATCTTTGGAACATTTATTATTTTCCATACATGGTGATTGTGGATTAAGCTCGCCACAGGGTCCATGAATCATGCGATGAGTTACAATCTCATATAGTCTACCATATAGTTCTGGATCTGGTAGTTCAGCAACAATGACTGAATCCACTTTCTCACCAGTATCTATTTTATCTTTTTCTTGAAGTATTATTAGAAGATGTGCATGTGGAAGGCCTCTTTTTTTAAATTCAATTGTATATATATAAGCAAGACATTTGCCAAATAAGTGACTTATAGTGATGTCACGTATTAATTAATTTAATTTAATTTTAAAAACTCTGGCGACTAAATCTGGCGAACGGAAGGACTTTGGGCAAGTAGTAAACTTTGTGTAATTTCTGGCCATTGGGGATTACATGTAAATGCAATAAATAAATCAGGTTTTCCAAATTTGGTGACAATAGCCATAGCATCATTGTATCTTTCTCTCATATTTCGAGGAGATCCTTGAAAAGAAGATGGTAAAATGATGGCTTTGCCAGCTGTCTTGTCTCTGCTTGTAGCCACCTCAGCAACATTAGTCCACAATATTGTTCTACACGTAGTTTATCTTGTTGATATTTTATGAAGTTTAAATTATTGGCCTCAACTTGCAAATAGGAATCAATAATCCATTGTTGTGTTAGTTTTCCACCACATAAAATTGGATTAAATGTATTTCGAATGGCAATTTGAGCTACTTTAAATTCAAGCATAGAAACGTTAGTTCTGATTCTGGCTTTAGCATTTGGGTAACTGGGAAGGGTTAATTTTGGTTGCCAACCTGCTTCTCCGTGTGGGAAAAAAATGGGTTATGTCATTGGATCTAAATTTGGACTTAAGATACTGATATTAATTAATGGTTGCTCCTCATTTCTGGGATATATTCTAATGTCTCTTTGAAATGGTGGTTCTCCTTGATCATATTGAAACACCATTGCACCTCATTTGATGTTGGCAAGTTATAACAGCGTTTATCAGTATGTCTATCTCTTTTAAGCGCCATATTGACCTTTGGGATTGGTAATTGATGTCTTTCTGCATGAAGTTGTTGTTCATTTTCTACTTCTGCCAATTTTTTATAAGCTTTAGTGTAGGGATTATTGAACATAATGTTATCTAGCTCTATAAAAACACTGGGTAAGCATGTTTTATTTTCTTGCAGCTGCATACGTTGGTCAACAGCTTCCATTGTATCTAGGACATATAGTTGAGCAAATTTTCTTTGCTCTCCTTCCTCTGGATGTAAATGTGAAGTCCAATGGTAAATTTGACCTTGGACTTTAAAACAGTAAGGATAATGTCCTGATACATTAGCAGCTAATGTTGCCCCCATAGATGCAAAGGATATGGCACTATTGTAGGATCTTAAGTTTGTCTTACATTTTTTGTCATTTTGAAAAGTAGGTTCAGTCATAATGTTTTGTAAACAGATTGGGAATTGTTTTCTTTCTGGAAGTTTGACCTTGCCTTTTTGACAGCAACTAATAAATTGACCATCTCTGGGTCTCTCCTGTTTAAAATGATAAGCCTCACAAAACTGACATTGAGTATTCATGTCCCCACAATTATGAACCTCTACTGCTAAACACTTGAGTAAAGGACAATTTGCAAAGCATATATCAGTTTCAGTTTCAAATTCATCAGTTGAAATGTCTTGTGATGTTTCAGGAACAAGTTGTAAATGCTTTGTTTTTTTGGTGGCTTTTTTTTTGGTATATCTTTTATTTTTTCAGGTAAAATGTCATGTGATGTTTCAGGAACAGGTTCTAAATGCTTTGTTTTTTAAGTAGCTTTTTTTGGTGTATCTTTAATTTTTGCAAGTGATAGTCTTTTGCTTGCAATTCTTCTGCGTTCTTTTTCTTGTCGAATTTCCTTCTGCTCCGGTGTCTGCTGGTTGGCCCATCTTTGTTGTCGTTCTCTAGCTTGACGTCTTATCTTTTCTTGTTTGGTGTCGTTATCAGCCATGTTAATCTGTAAAATAAAATAATGTATCATTAGTTTAGTTTGAGATGTTAAGTTTGTTTTTTTAAATATTTGATTTGCAACAGTTTGTTTCTATGTGATTGTAGTTCATTGTAGCTGAACTTTCTTTCTATTGTTAAATAAGTGTGTTTTATTTTTTTGCTCTTACTTTCTGTCGTAGGTTGTAATTTTTGTCTTACATGCATAGCACACTCAAGGTAATTACATTATAGCTTCTTCTAGATGTAGTTGGTGTATAGTGTTAATTTAAATAGATTTTTTGTTTTGTTTGTTATTGCTTTTTTTGTTGTAGTTTTTGCTTATTGGCATAGTAGAGGGCAAAAAGTTAGCCTTTGTGATTTGTCCTGCAGGAGATTGTTGTAATCGAATTTTTATAATTTACTTAAAGGCTTATAGGTTGGGGCTGAGAAAAGGTTTGTATTGTTGTTTTTTCGGTGTTAGTAGTATTTGTTCTAGTATTCTATTTTATGTGTGGTTAGGTTTTATGCTTAATATTGTACATAAGGGCTGGGAATTGAGAATGAAAAATGTTATTTAGTCTGTGTTTTCACTATTTTTTGGACTATGCTTGCTTATTTTTTTTTGCCTAGATTGAAGTTTGGGTTTACTATTAAACGTTGTTGTCCGTAAAAGACAAATAGCAGGTAAAAGACAAATGTGTCAGTAATATTTTGGTAAAGCTGATAATTAGTGGTGCTTATTGTTGTTGGTGATTTCTTTATTTTCTGTTGACATGGATGCAGAGCAAAAATGTTTATTTTTTTTATTTATTTTTTTACTTGTTATACTGTACCTTGCTTGAAGTGTGATTTGAAGCAGAATATTTCTTGGTCCAATGTTGTAAGTCTTCGTACGATGCTCTTCATGCAGTGTCTGTTGTAAAAGAAAAAGCAAAATGTTATTTGATTTGAATGTATTTGTAATGAATAGCATATGTAATTTTTTTGGTGTACTCTGTTATGGTGAATTTTTCTGCTATGCTGTTTTTTGTGCGACACTTTAAAATACTTTAATTGTATTTGTATATTACAGTTATCCTTTTTTTTTACTGTAATTATTAATGTTTTCCCATTTTGCATATGATCACAATGTTTTTAGCATTATCCTGTTTTGTGTCCACCACTTTTGGTATGCTTATTTAGGCTTCTTTGTAAGGCTTATAGGTTGTTAAACAGTAAAGAAGAATATTCATTTATTTTTCTGTTTGTGTGATTTTTTGTACAATCCTGTTTTGTGTCCACCACATTTTGCATGCTTTTTTTTGCTTAATTAGTCTTCTTTGTGAGGATTACATGTTGTTGGACAGTAAAAAGGAATGTTACTTGCCTTTTCTATATCATGTTGCGCTTTTTTGTTCTATCCTGTGTTCACCACTTTTTGGTTGCTGCATTTGGCTTGTGGGTGATGGTTGGAGGTTATTCTATAGTAAAGAGGAGGAATGCTTTTGTTTTATGTATGTTGCTAATGTTTCGGATGCTATCCTGTTTTGTGGCCACCTTTTTTTTTTTCTGTGAAACTGTCTTTCTTTGTAAATTGTATAGGTCTTTGTGAAGTTTGTTAAACTGTGTTGTTTTGGTCTTGATTGAATTTGTATTGGGTTTTTTTTTTTTTACTTTTCATTCTCATATTGTCGGCCATTAAACATATATATATATATATATATATATATATTTTTTATTTTTTTTATTTTGTACTTGTTATACTATACCTTGATTGAGGTCTTGTTCTTGTCTGAATGACAGAGGGTCCCCTCCTGCCAATCTTAATCAGCCAAGCTTCTTGTAGTGTCTGTTTGAAAAAGAAAGTTAAATGGTTAATTGTATATTTATTATTTTTGATTTTGCAAAGCATGGTGTTTTTGTGCATGTAATGTATTTTTCTATCTTACCTCTTCTTCTTTCTTTCTGTTCTTTAAAAGTGATTCTCTTTGACAGTCCACTGTGCAAATTCTTGAGTGACGCTGTTGATGCAGAGTCTGTTTGAATAGTGAAAAAAGGGGAAAGATTCAGCTTCAGGTTGCAGATGTATTAGTGTCATATTTTTTTTACTATGAGTTGCAGTAAATTAATGTCATTTGAATATACTTGTTTCATTAGTTTGAGTTAACATTAGTTTGTTGTAGGGCCTATACACATAAATGTGCGTGTCACCTGTCACTATACATGAATCCCATTTTCATAGTTTTTGCATTTTTATTTTTTTTGCTGTCTTTGTAAGAAAATGTAATATATTATAGCTTACCTCTGAGTTTGCAGAGTGTAAAGTAGGAAATTAGGAAATAATTATCTTCTCAAGTAACAGCAGCAGTTAACTATCCAGTCACTCCGTTCATCACCGGAGGAGAAATGTAGAATTTTCTGGAAAGTAGGCAGTATTTATAAACTTTGAGGTGCCTCAGACTGTTAGAACGCAATACGCATGCGCTATTTGCGTACCAGCGTACAATTTGCGTTCCAGCTGCCATTTGATGCGTAGTAGTTGTGATTTTTCTGTAAGATGGTGGTTAATATCAGGGTGGTACGTGCCGCAGAGTGTGTGTTACGTACCTCGTGAAGTTGACTGCAGCGTTGTTTCAGTTTTGCGAGTCACTGTAGTATTGTTGCGTCTGTAGCCTCGTTTTCGTTTTGTTCGGCGGCCATTTTTTCTCTCGCTTAGGTGATTTTCGGCTGTTTAAACTCTGTTTTTTTTACATAAATGGACGTGTAACTTCACTTTTCTAGGTCCTGAATGCCCCCCCCCCCCTTGCTGTAGGTAAGCTTTTTATGTGTTTGTTATGTTTTTTTATGTGTTTATCATGTTTTCATGTGCACCGTTTTCGGATGTTTTTTGCGTGTTCGGAATGAGTCGTAACGCGTCACGTATTTTTTGCGAGGGCCGCAGTTGCTGGCATGGAGCGTTAGCAAAAGCTTGCATGCTCACAACTAACCCCCTTGCGAGTCCTCTCTAGTACTTATATATTTTTTTTATACATTTGCAATTTACGGTTTGAAGGCAATTGCGGGCTTGTTGAATTGTTGTATTTAAATATGGATTTTGCATCTTTAACACCAGTAACATTTACGAGCTTAAAACATCAAAGGAGGAGATAGCAACCAGAAGTAAAAAACTGTAGGCCCATATCATTGCTAAATGAACACACAAAGATCTTGGCAAAACTTATGGCAAATAGGTTTGCCCTTTTTTTACCTAACCTTATTCACAAGGATCAGGTGGGATTTATACCGTATAGACAAGCGAGAGATAATGTACACAGGGTGATTGATGAATGTAGTCTATAGGGCCAACCTGCTCAAAATCCCGACCTTCCTGTTAGCCTTAGATATTGAAAAGGCCTCTGATTCGGTGGAGTGGTCATAACTTAGGGGTGTCCTAGGGAAGTTTGGCTTTCCTGAGCAATTCATCAATTTGATCAACTCTTACTACAGCTCTCCGAGAGCTCAGTTGAAACTGCCGGGTAACTCTAGAGTTTTTTTAGACATACAAAGGGGCACCAGACAGGGCTGTCCACTATCCCCCTTTTATTTGCCCTAGCAATAGAGTCGCTGGTGCAGTCAATAAGGTGCAACTCTAAGATCAAGGGTGTGAGGATGGGTGCATATCACCTAAAATGCTGCTTATTTGCTGACAACATTTTGTGCTCTCTGACAGAACCAACTGTCTCTGTTCCAGAGTTGTTTAAGGTAATGAATGACTTTGGGGAGTTTGCAGGCCTAAAAATAAATGTAGAGAAATCAGAGGCAATAAATATTCAGTTGAATCAGCAGGATCAATTGAGACAATCAGCAGGGAATACAAGCTTTCATGGTCCAAATCACACATAAAATACTTGGGAGTTAACATTACAAATAAAATTACAGACTTATATAAAATTAACTACCCAAAGATGTTTAGGGAACTGAGCTTAGACTTCCAAAAATGGTCCGAGAGCTATCTATCTTGGCTAGGAAGAATGCACTCTATTAAGAGCAACATACTTCCACGCCTGCTTTACTTGTTTTGCACTTTACCTATAAATCAACTATGGAATTCAAAAGACTACAAAAATTAATCCTAAAGTTTATATGGGGTAATAAATTGCAACGTATAGCTAGAAATGTTATGTTTCAACACAGGAGAGTGGGTTTATCGTGCCCGAACCTTAAATGGTATAAAAAGGCGGCACAACTGTCTTTATTATCTCTAGCACACTCCATCACCAACCTTTATGGGTAACTATTGAAAACATTGACTTATGTCCTTACTCATGGGAAACTATTATTTGGGTATCTAAATCCTTAGCATTGGTGGGGCAAGCTCCAGTCCATTCATACAACACACTGTAGATCTTTGGGTCTGTACTAATCGTAAGTTACAACTAGCTCCGGTGCTTACCTCACTGAACTTGGTCGTTCCCCATCCGCATTTGTCACTAACACTGTCAGTAAACTCGCTAGCTTGTTAAAAGGTCTAAGGGGTTATTGAAATGTGGGACATGGCTCAAGAACCAAACTATGCTAAACTTTGAAGACATAAGAGATAGGTTTAACTTACCACTGGAGGAGCATTTCACATATATCAGAATACAACACTTTATCAGGAAGCTTGTACGTGTATCGGGAGGTATGATAAGTAGCTGGTTTAACAAATTATGTGAGGCCCTTCCTTTATCTAAAAAAATTGTAAGTTACCTATATGAACTTTTTTATGCAAATCAACACATTTAAACATATAACTACATGACATTTTGGTAAAAGGATGTAGGTCATGACATAAGCTGGGGACAGTGGGATAGGTCCTGGTGTACCCTCACAAAAGGATCCTATAACTTTAGCATCTGGGAGATCTCCATTAAGGTGCTGCATAGAGTTGATATTACACCGCAGAAATTATTTAAATGGAAAGTGGTAAGGGACCCTAGTTGCTTCCGCAGATGCACAGATACAGGCTCGTCCATACACATTTGGTGGACATACAGTAAAGTTCAACAACTGTGAAAGGGGGTTGCAGCCATGGCCTAAACTCTATTAGATATCCAAATAACAGTAACTATCGAAATATGTCTCATGGGGGCCGTGGCTGCAATCTCCACATAGTATATCTTACATAGGAAATGGACAACTAAGATAGGTCTCTGAGGCTGGTTGGATGAAGGAGGACCTGGGCCTCGGCGGGAGTCGGAGAAAAAGACAATAAGAGGTAAATGCCTATTTACTAAAAACAAGTTAAGATGTGTACAGGTTTAGTTGGAAAAGTATTTTTTTTGGTAGCTGCACTAACCCCCCCCCCCCTTTCTTTTTTTTTTTCCTTTTTTTATTTTGTTGTTCCCCCACCCCAGTGATCTTTACGAATACTGGAAATTTATACTAGAAAAAATAAGGAAAAAAAATATTTAAGGGCACTTTCTGTCTTTCCCTGATTTCTATTCCATCTCATTATCCTTGTGATCACATCACTTATTACTCAGTCGAGATGTGCAATTTCCGGTTTAACACAGCGATCACAAAGATTTTGAGCTGGAATGGAAATCTGTGAAAATCATGACAGGAAGTGCCCCTAAATATATGTGTAACACAATAAAAACCTATAAAATACATGCAATCTAATTGGAACAAGCATTTTCACTACTTGTGTCTTTTCTCCTGCTTTAAAACAGCGCCATCTAGTGGCCAGATGCAGCATTACCGTGTGATTCCTGTGTTAAACTTACACATCGCAAATGAGCTGTACAACTTGTGTGTGGCATATGTGTGCATATAAATCTGTATTTTATAGGTTTTTATTGTGTTACACATACTGTATATTGAAGTGCACTTTCTGTCATGATTTTCACTGATTTCCATTCCAGCTCAATATCCTTGTGATCACATCACTTATAACTCAGTTCCGCTGTACATTGCATTTTTCCGGTTTACACAGGGATCACAGGGATGTTGAGCTGGAATGGAAATCAGTGAAAATCATGACAGAAAATGCCCTTAAATATATGTGTAACACAATAAAACTTATAAAATACACATTTGCATATTTATTTATTTATGAATTTTGGGCTCCAAAAATAGGGGTCGTCTTATACATGGGGGCGTCTTATAGACGGAAAAATACAGTAAACTTGCTTTTCCGACCCTATCTGATAGTATAACTGAATAAACCTAAAATGTTTCCTTTTTTTATCTTTTCAGTTGCTCCCTTAACTAATACATGTTACATGTTGTTATTTTACAGCAAAAAAGTGCTAATTACAAAGTGCTTGGGTAATCACACAAAAAAAGTGAATTTCAATATTGTGCAATTAAGAAATGCATTCTGTTCCATCCTTTCTCAATACTCCCTCCAATGGAAGGCCAAAAACCACACACTCATGATCCAGCTATCACGATGTGATGTAACAAATACAAAATGGATTCTTATATTCATACACATAGACTGCAAAAAAACATTTTAGGACAAGCAGGTTTTTTCTCTTGTTCTGTAGTGACCCTTTAATGATAAAACTAGCTAGTATAAGTGATCAGTGAGTGTGTGATCAGGATGTGTCTCACCAGTTTCCTTTCCATTCTAACAATACATCATATAAGAATGTTTGTAATTTACATTTATTGGTGTGTACTATATTGGTCAGTCAGCCAGACACACATCATGATAACTTAGTCCACACACACAAACACATACATAGACACACGCCAATGGCATCCCCCATGTGCAAGCACATTTTGCTGACCTTGCTCTCAAAACTCAGTTATTTTTTATCTCATAACTACTTACAAAACCACTTAAGGTGGTTACTACACATAATACACATTATATCCCCTCACTAGCTCTCTTTTGTCTGGTGTTTTCCACCCTTAGTTTCTCTTTTGTTAATTCTTCCACTGGGGTAAAGGTATTTTTCCTTTGTAAAGCTAAAAAGTATTGGTTTTGATTTGAAAACGAGTTGTTCCTCTTTAAAAGTTGGTCACCATAAACTGAATTTATAGCCAATAAAGGGTATTACTATATTACTATATTACTATATACCGCAATACTTTTATTTTGCGTCTAGTATATACGCACATAAATCTAAACAAATATATATATATATATATATATATATATATATATATATACTAGCGACTTGCCTGTCAAAAATGACAGCAATAAAATTTGAAGCCATGGCAATGCTGTTTGCCACAAAATGCGAGGATATGTCCGCTCTGAGCACCTTCGCGCTCATCGCGAGTTCCATGCTGAGCGCCTTCAGCACTCATTGCTAACCTCTTCCCCCGTCTACTTTACAGGCCCTGCGATGAGCGGCTTCATTGTTTTTGCCAAGCCGCACCTTTCCTGCTTTGCAATGATCCCCTTCTGCTCTTATTGCGAGACTTCCCCCTGTCTACTATATATGCCTGTGTAGTTTAGGGTCCTACTGCCTTGGGTTAAGTGTTAGTGTCTTGAGTTAAATGTTACTGCCTTGTATAAAGTGTTACTGGTTTGCATTAAGTCTTAGTGCTTAGGGCTCGTATTTACATTCTTCTGCCTTGTTTTTCGTCCTTCTGTCTCGTTTTCATTGTGTTTACGTTTTTTCGGCAGCCATTTTTTTTCTCACTTAGGCGATTTTCAATCTTGAAAAAGGGCAAAATAACTTACAACCTCAGTCACAGGCTCCCTGGCTCTCCCCCTATGCTATGTGTGAGTATGTAAGTGAATTTGAGGCATATTTGTGTGTTTTTTCATGTTTTTCCAGTTCTGTGGTTCGGCCGTTAAAGTCGTATTTTTGCGAGCCCCGCAGTCCATCTACGTGCTTTGGGTTATAAGGCTCGCAGTGCAATGAGCACCGCCTCATTGCACTGCAAGCAGTTGAAGCATGCAGGATTTTGCTGTTTGCGTCCCATAGGGCGGCAACTGCGAGACTCGCTGAGCCAGGCAAGCCGTCACGCTGGACTTTGGATCATAGCACTGCGAGCAGTTGAAGCATGCAGGACTTTGCTTTTTGCGGCCCATAGGGTCGCAACTGCAAGCCTTGCGAAGTGAGGCGAGCCGTCTCACGGGACTTAGGCTGCATTTGCCATATGCGGACCTTAGGGCCGCAACTGCGAGGCTTGCAAAGCCGTCACGCGGGTAATAGGCTGCAATGAGCACCGAAGGCACTCATTGCAATGCGAGCCTTGCAAAGCGAGGCATGCCATCACGCGGGACTTAGGCTGCATTTGCCGTTTGTGGGCCCATAGGGCAGTTGCAGCACGCAGGACTTTGCGGTTTGTGGCTCATAGGGCCGCAACAGCAAGCCTCGTAAAGCGAGGTGAGCCGTCACGGGGGACTAAGACTGCACTTGCTGTTTGCGGCTGCAACTGCGAGCCTCCCAAAGCGAGGCAGGCCGTCACTCAGGACTTAGGCTGCAATGAGCACCGAAGGCCGCAGGCACTCATTGCAAGGCCCGTGGGACTTTGCCGCAACTATGAGCCTTGCGAATCGAGCAGTTAAGGCATGCGGCCTTACGAGCCATATGACTTAGGACCAAATCCCATACATGCACGGAACTGCAAATACCGGAAAAACACAACAAATATGCCTCAAATTAACTTAAACACACACACACAGCACAGGGGAGAGCCAGGGAGCCTGTGAGTGTGGTTGCAAGTTTATTTCTGGCATATTTGGCGTTTTTTCACCAACGAAAATCGCCTAATCGAGAAAAAAAAAAGCTGCTGAAAAAACGCAAACACAACAAAAACGAGGCTAAAGGAGGTAAAACTAGCCCGAAGGACGAAAAAAGTGCTCAGAGGGCCCATAGCCTCGCACTGTGTGGCAAACACCATTGCCAAGCATACTATTTTACTCCTTTTTGATGGGCAATTTCCTAGTCTGAATAAATAATAGATAACATTGGTATCTCTGACTCTCTGGGAAGTCGCCCTTCCAGTTATTTAGTATTCTGACCCAGACAAGGTACTTGAAATGAGTTTCCATTGGATTTTTGAAGCTTATCACGTAAATCCCACCTATTCCTGTGTGTCTGCTGATATTTTTATTTCTGACTCTCCGTGAAGTCGGATACTTGAAATTTGTTTCTGTGGAATTTAAGAAGCTTATTATATGAATCCCATCTAGTCATTTGGTATTTCTGACTCTCTGAGAAGTAATTTTTCCAGATAATTTAATGAAATATCATATTCTGGCTTGTTAAAGCGTCCTAGTCTGTTCCGGCCTGATCCAGGTAATATTTTTATTTTTTAATTACGTATTGCATTGAATTGGATTAGGTTCTTAGATATTTTTCGTAATAACATTTTACAGATTCCCATTGATATTGGCATTGACTTCTTTTTTAAAGGGCCTGTTCCAGCCCTTTCCGTTCCGGCTTTTATACCGTCCCTTATACAAAGAGCCTAAAAAAATGGTAATATAAATGGTATCCATGAGCATCTTCGTGGAGAACGTGAAGCCTTCACAGTCCTAAAAAGATCAGTGGTTTTCATGTGTGTGTGTGAGACATCAAGAGATCAGGAGATTACGTACATACATGATTATTTGCTCAAGCACCACGACATCTAGTTTATGTAGCAAGTTTTGTTTATCTTTTGGGTTTATAATATATTAATTGAGAAAAGAGAAGTATTAGATTCTTTGAGCACTAACCAATCAGTGGTTTCAACATTGAAGGACCACTGGAGATAAAATTAAATAATATAATTTTCCTTCTGTAATGCCAACTTTATTCAGTTTCCTAATAAAAAATATAATGATTTATCTGAAAACTATTTGCTCTCCCATATAAGAGATCAGGCAGGGACTAGGTTCTCCAAACATGTCAAGAAGGATGAGATTGTCACTGGACTGACTGATTCAAAGTAGGAACATATATAGTAACTAGTAACTTGCCTGTGATAAATGATGGTATCATATGTGATATTCAATTGTCTATTCTGTCTCTCTCTGCGCTGTCTTTCTCTCTGTGCTCTGTGTGCTTTCTCTCTCCCTCCCATTCTCTCTGCCTCATTTTTGTCTCTCTGCCTCCTTCCTACCTCTAACTCTCTCTTTCCCTCTGTCTCTGCCTCCTCTAATGCCTCCTTGTCTCTCCCTGTTTCTCTCTCTCTGCCTCCCCCTCCTTCTCTCCCACCTCTCTCCCCCTCCCTCTCTCCCCCACTCTTTTCCCCTCCCTCTCTCTCCCCTCCTTTTCGCTGTGCCTCCTCTCCCTCTCTCCCCATCCCTCTCTCTCGCCCCTCTCTCTTCCCCCTCATTCTCTCTATCTCTTTCCCCTTTTCTCTCACTCTCCCTCTCCATCTCTATCTCTCCTCCTCCCTCTCTCCCCCCTTTTTCTCTTTCTCTCCCCCTCCTTCTCTCTCTCCTCCCTCTCTTTCTCACTCTCTCCCCCATCCCTTTCTCTCTCCTTTCCCCTCCTTCTCTCTCTCTGCCTCCTCTCTCTCTCCCCACCCTCTCTGCCTCTTTTCTCTTTCCCTCCCTCTCTGCCTACCCTCTCCCTCTTTGCCTCTCACTCTCTCTCCCTCCTCTCCCCCTCTCTCTCTCCTCTCCTCCTCCCTCTCTGCTTCTCTCTCTCCCCCTCACATGCACTCTTTGCATTTGCGAGCGCAACTGTGCATGAACGAGTGGCAGGCACAACTGCACAAGCACGAGTCGGGGGCACAACTGCGCATGCACGGGTCATGGACGCAACTGCAGTTTCTTTACAATTTGTGCATAGCAGTTGTGAGTAACACCTTTGCAGAACGCATCTGGCAAGCGTTACTCACAATTACTAACTATTACTAACTATATAGAGATAATTATAATGACAAGAATACAATATATATATATATATATATATATATATATATATATATACCATATATATAGATATATATATATATCAATACATATATGAATAAAGTATATTTTTTATTTTTAGACACTTGAAGTGTCACTTTCACATGATATTTTGAAGAAATAAGGAAATGTGTGAGCACAAAAGGTAGTTTGCTGCCTAAGACTGAATTTGTGCTTGGCATACTTAGTATAGGAGCATGATCATGTATAGATCCACCATTAATTCATATACTAATTTCAAGATAATACTTGATTATGTTGATAATCTTATTATTTCTGTATGTAGTTCCCCATCACCTTCTATTTGTCCATCTGCTAAACTGTGATAGTGATTTTTTTACTGGTGATATTTTACAATTAGTCACATTATTTTATTATTTTGTTTTAGAGACTTGAGAATGTTCTCAAAATAAGTTAAAACAATGATCACAACAAACTACCCAGCATCAAGTGAACACTTTATTTTAAAATTTAATTTTAATCTACGTACCTTCTTCTCTAGCTAACTAGTTATAGGTATCTGCCTTTTAATTGCATACATGCAAATACATGAATGAGCTGAAGCCTGAGTCAGCTTTTCAAAGGATCAATGATAGTGTGCAACAAGACACCTGCCTTCCGGGGTTACCACCACCATCTTTACGGAGCTGTTTCTTCTCCAACAATACTTGCAGTATCACCCAGTAACATTATGATACAAGCCCTCTGTGAATCATTTTGTAACATGCACACATGGCATGCAAGGTTGAAATTCACAATGGCAACAATTTCTACACATACTTCAGGATAGAATGGTTTGTTTTATGCCAATTCAGTCATCAACCTCCCCTTAACGCTATTCATCAGTCCATGTAATTCCCACTTCTTACCTATACTTCTCTACCCAATGGACCTTCTTTTCATCCTATGCTGAATGTTCTTCCTTTTTTTCTTACCTTAGATTGTATATTTATCCTTTTAATTCCCCCTCCACTGACTTGTGCAGTGCCTTGAAAAAGTATTCACCCCCCTTGGCATTTTTCGTGTTTTGTTGCCTCACAACCTGGAATTAACATGGATTGTTTGAGGATTTGCATCATTTAATTTACAGAACATGCCCACAACTTTGAAGATGTTGTTTGTTTTTTTTAATGTGAAGCTAACAACAAATAAGACAAAGTAACAGAAAAAGTCAATGTGCATAACTATTCACCCCCTAAAGTCAATACTTTGTAGATTCACCTTTTGCGGCAATCACAGCTCCAAGTTGCTTTGAATAAGTCTCTATGAGCTTGCCACATCTTAGCACTCGTTTTTTGCCCATTCCTCCTTGAAAAACTGCTCCTTCAATTTGGATGTTTTGCTTGTGAACAGTAATCTTTAAGTCTGAGCAGGAGTGACGCAGGGAATAGACAACCTAAAGGGTTGTAATCTAGTGTGAATGTGCTCCACAGAAAGACGCTTATATAAAAATACATAGCACATTCTAACATGTGCCAGACTACATATCCCAGGCTGCTTTGCAGCATAGACAGCAACCCCAGATGGTAGAAATGTTTCAGTCTCTGCTTCCTCCTGATTGGCCAAAACAATTTTTAAATTTTATGCTAAATTAGCCAGGGTTTGCAGAGGGTGTTAACCCTAATTTTCAACTGTCAGAAATTACGACATTTGGCTAACTTCAAGGTAAGTGTTTAAATGAATATTTTGGTATTTTTTTCATAAAAAAAATGTTTTCATGCACTCCTGATGCACTCATAATCAAGGAAACTTGAATATGCCTTTAAATACACTGCCTAAGATTCTGTATTCATATCTATGTACTGCTGCTTAGATTAGAAATGCACAGTAAATCTGCAAACAATGGCAATTAACTGATATCCTGTAGCAACATTGGTTTATCTGTATTTTATGTTTTTAGTATACTGTAGTTATGTATCATACTAACTTCATTGAACGTTTTTATTAATTAAATTATAATACTTTTATCTGAAAACCTGTTTCTTTGTCTCTTCTCTGGTCTGTGGATTCCCATATTTCAGAACCATCTCTCTAATAAGTCTATTTTTTATTGAAAAGTTTCTTACTTTTGTCTGCCTCTTGCATATCAACACAGGAAAAGAAGAGAGCTATAAAGAGAGTAATAAAAAAAACATATTAATGGTTATGAAACATCTTGCCCGTTTTTCTGCATCTATACTGGGCTCATGTGTAGAAAGACTCAGCCCACTATTCCTACAAGCCAGTTTCTGTTGACTTTTCACTGGACTGGAAAAAGATGGGTGGTTGAATAGTTAGTATGTGACAGTATTATTATTATTATTATTATTATTATCTTTATTTATAATGCACCAACATATTCCATAGCACTATACAGGGGTTAAGTACATGGCAAAGACAACATTAACACCTTATAAAGGATGGAGGGCACCTGTTTTTAAGCTTTAAAATCAAGGGCCTTATTAAATTAGCCCTCGTAGTTCCCTCGTTAGCGTCGGGGAGGTCTCCGTTACTTTTTTTTTTTTTTTTTTAGAGCGCAGATTGCTCCAGGGCCCAGCTGGGGCAGAAGAGGAGGAGGCCGGGGACATCGCGGGGAGGTAAGTACAATGTATATTATGTTTAATTTATTTTGTTTTCTGTTTATATGTATATTGTAGTAATGTAATGTTTTTTTTTTTAACAGGGGCTGCGCCGGAGAAGAAAAGAAGAAGGATGGGGACATGCTGGAAAGGTGAGTAGAATATGTAGAATGTTTATAAAATGTATTTATTGTATGTAAATGTGTTGCACTGATTTGTTTTTTTCCCCCTAGGTTGGTGATCTGAAAGGACATCTGCAAAGGTAAGTGGTCTTAATTATTTTATTTTAGGTTAGAATTAGGGTTTCTGTATGTAGATAGCATTTATTGTATGTTAGATAGGGGTATGTATTTTAGATAGAAAGGATTTATTGTATATTAGGATTGATTGTATGTTAGATAGATAGGGGGTATTGTATCTTATTTTATTTGTATTGTATTGTATGTATTGTATTGTATGTATTGTGTATGTCTTTCCTTTTCAGGTGTGTAATTTTTATTTTATGTAATGTAGATATTTTATTTTTTGTGACTTCGTTTATTTTTATTTTCTGTAATTAGAGTAGTGGGGGGGTTATTAGGGGGTAGGTAGGTAGTGTAGGTGTTAATAGATTAGTGTAGAGGTAGATTAGTTTAGATTTAATGGTTTATTGGGGGGTATAGTGCAGTGTAGTGTTTGTAGTTAGTGTCCTTGAGGACTGTCAGGGCACTTATGTAGTTAATGTTAGGGTTGTAACTGCCCCATAATATACCCTTTTGGGACTGATGGGGTTAAATAGAGGCTTATGGGGGTATGGATTGACCCCCATGAGATATAGGGTTAATTAAGGGCTTATGGGGTCTGTATTGACCCCCATGAGTGACAGAGTTAATTAAGGGCTTATGTGGGTCTGTATTGACCCCCATAAGTGACAGGGTTAATTAAGGCTTATGGGGGTCTGTATTGACCCTCATGAGTGACGGGTTAATTGAGTGCTTATGGGGGTCTGTATTGACCCCCATGAATGACAGGGTTAATTAAGGGTTTATGGGGTTCTTTATTGACCCCCATGAGTTATAGGGTTTATTAAGGGCTTATGGGGGTCTGTATTGACCCCCATGAGTGACAGGGTTAATTAAGGCTTATGGGGGTGTGTATTGACCCCCATGAGTTATAGGGTTAATTAAGTTCTTATGAGGGTCTGTATTGATTCCCATGAGTGACAGGGTTAATTAAGGGCTTATGGGGGTCTGTATTGACCCCCCATGAGTTATGGGGTTAATTAAGTGCTTATGGGGTTTTGTATTGATCCCCATGAGTTATGGGGTTCATTTTAGTTGGCACGGGTTAATATTTTTTAGCACGAGTCCTTTCTGGGCGGGAAATATAAAAATGTAAATGCAGCGGGGTCCCGATCGGTGCCGATCGGGGACCCCCGCTGCAAGGGGTTAATGTGAGGGGGGGGGGGCTGCAGGGTCCCTATGGACCCCTGCAGCAAGGGGTTAATGTGGGGACACTTCGGGAGTCCTGATGGGGACCCCCAGTATAGAGGGGGGTTCATTTTAGGTGCCGCAGCCGGGATTGTTAATAGTGTGCCGCGGGCCCTTTAAGGAGCCGCGGCTGAGAATCAAATAGTTTTAAGTGCAGGGGGGGCCTGATCCGTGTCGATCTGGGACACCGCTGCAAAGGGGTTAATGTGGGGGGGCTGCGGGGGTCCCTATGGTCCTCTGCAACAAGGGGATAATGTGGGGACACTTCAGGGGTTAATTTTAGGTGCCGGGGGGTAGTTGGAGTACCCCCCACGGCAGGGCTTATGTGTGGGACTGCCGCGGAGGTCCCATTTAGGACCCCCCGCAGCAATTAATGAGGTGTGGGAGCCTGTGAGATCATCTTGCAGGCTGTCACTCCTCATGTACATTTTCGCTGTGTTGATACGGACGGCCCTGCTGCGTAGCTCACACGTTGCTCGCAGCAGGGTGAATTTAATGACGTCATAAATTTCCAGCACGTAGGATGTACACAGTGCTTGTTTCCAAGGCACTGACACAAGATTGAAAACTCGCAGAAAGAGACACAGGGGAGGGAGAGCAGGGCAAAGAGACACAGGGGAGAGCGTAGGGGGGGAAGAGAAACAGGAGAGGGAGAGGGGGAAAGAAACACAGGAGGGAGAGGGGGAAAGAGACACAGGGGAGGGGGAGAGACACAGGGGAGGGAGAGGGAGGGAAAAAACAGGGGAGGGAGAGGGCGAAAGAAACACAGGGTTGAGAAATGGGGAAGAGACACAGGGGAGGGAGAGCAGGGCAAAGAGACACAGGGGAGAGCGTAGGGGGGGAAGAGAAACAGGAGAGGGAGAGGGGGAAAGAAACACAGGAGGGAGAGGGGGAAAGAGACACAGGGGAGGGGGAGAGACACAGGGGAGGGAGAGGGAGGGAAAAAACAGGGGAGGGAGAGGGCGAAAGAAACACAGGGTTGAGAAATGGGGAAGAGACACAGGAGAGGGAGTGGGGGCAAAGAGACACAGGAGAGGGAGAGGGGGGAAGAGACATGGGAGGGAGTAGGGGGAAAGAGACACACCTGTGAGAGAGGGGGGTAAAAGACACAGGGGATGGAGAGTGGGGCAAAGAGACACAGGGGAGAGAGAGGGGGGAAAGAGACACAGGGGAGGGAGAGGGGGCAAAGAGACACAGGGGATGGAGAGAGGCTGGAAAGAGACACAGAGGAGGGAGAGGGGGAAAGAGAGAAACAACAGATGTTGTTTGATCAATTTCCTCAAGCCCCCAAATCTTTTCACACCCGTAAATGGCAAAAGGAACACAGTGGGGAGAGGGTGAGATACAGGGGAGGGAGAGGGGAGAAGACACAGGGGAGGGAGAGGGGGGAAAGAGAAACATGGGCGGGAGTAGGGGGGGAAGAGACACAGGGCTGAGAGAGGGGGAGAAGGAGACCCGGCGTAGAGAGAGCAGAGCAAAGAGATACAGGGTTAAGATGGGGGGGAAAGAGACACAGGGGAGGGAGAGCGGGGCAAAGAGATCCAGGGGAGAGAGTGGGGGAGGCATAGGAGAGGGAGAGGGCGGATAGACACAAGGGGGCAGGGGGGAAGAGACATGGGATTGAGGGTGGAAGAGACACAGAGGGAGGGGGATAGAGACACAGGAGAGGGTGGAAAGAGACACAGGGGAAGGAGAGGGTGAAAGAAACACAGGGGTGAGAAATGGGGATGGGGGAAAAAGACACAAGAGGAGGTGGGGGAAAGAGATACAGGGGATGGAAAGGGGGGAGAGACATAGGGGAGGGAGAGGGAGGCAAAGAGACACAGGGGAGGGAGGGGGAAAGGCACAGGGGAGGGAAAGGGGATGAAAGAGACAAACAACAGTTAGTACATAAACAGACAGAAACCACAATGGATAACGCTATGTCACTATATCAAGTCGCTAGTACACAATATAAACACTATACATAATATGAACATAGTGCACATTGTGGTCCAATATATATACTGTACATAACATATAGCTGTCAAACTGCGAGACGTTGCACGATTTGCGTGGTGCGTACAAGTTAGGGAAGCAAGGTGAGCCATTAACGCGTAACACTTAGGCGATGAGCGCCGAAGGCGCTCAATGCCTGCGAGCCTCGCGTAGCTGTTAAGCTATTAAGGCACTAAAACTCTGCGAGCTGTTAAGGCACTAAAACTCGCAGCACAAAGGCAATGAGCGCCGATGGCGCTCATTGCCTGCTCGCTTCGCGAAGCGAGGCGAGCAGTGAAGGCAATGAAACAAGCTTGACTTAGCCACCAAACTCTTAGTAAACGCGGGATCGCCTTAGCCTCCAAGCACTTGACAAACGCGGGACTTAGAAAAAAAAGTTACGAGATGCAGGACTTTGAAGCAAAAAAAATACAAGACGCAAAAAAACGAGATTAACGGCCGAACAGCAAAAATCCAAAAAACACAAAAAAATAAAAGAATATATCACACAGAGCAGGGGGAATAGCCAGGACGCCTGGGAGTGAGGTGAAACGTGAATTTAAGGCAATATGGACAACTTTCGATACTCGAAAATTGCCTAAGCGACAAAAAAAATGTCTGCCAAAAAAAATTAAAACGAGGCTACACGTCCCCGGACCACGCAAAACACTGACAATTGCATAGCACTTTCACACAGGATGCTTGCGAGCCATGTAACACATTAATAACAATACATTAATAACAATACAAATCTAAAATGGCTCTTTACACAACTACACCAACGGTTTTTCCTTGCACACGCAGCCTATTTCTAATGCACAGTTGGGACATTTATTACACTTTATCATCAGGGCACCAACACTCAAACCGTACATTGTATGCTGCTGGAAATACAGATTTTTTTGCTCTTCAGGCTATTGATTGCTGGATATATTCATTACAAATAGGTAAAATATATTAATTTATTCAATAACTAATTAATTAATTATTAGTCAACTAAATATAGATAAATATATATCTCTATGATGGGTGACAAAGGTGCTCAGAGGAGCAAAAGTAGACGAGAGGAGAGGCTTGCCATGAAGGCGCTAAGCGCAAGGCTCGCAATGAGCACCAAATGTCCTCAGAGTACAAAAAGGTTTACATTGTGTGTCAAACAGAATTCCCATGGCTTCAAATTGTATTGCCCCATCAATTTTGATGGGCAAGTCGCTAGTTGTATTATAAAATCCATCTTAAGCAAATGTCTTACACAGGTCAATAATGCTGGTGGCGATCTTCAACAACTTGATTTTTATCTGAAAGACAAAAAGTTTCTATCTTCAAAAAAAGCAAATAGCAAGATTATTGCTGAACTCCCTATCTCACCACATACTGGACAATATTTTTCTTTATTTCTTTTATCATATACTCAAATGTATTTTGTTGCACTTCTGTATGTTAATTGCAGTAGTGGTCAGAGGCGGAGCTACTGCCGGTGCAACCGATGCAAGGTACCAAGGGGCCGCTGCAGACATTCCTGCGGTCCCTGCAGACCCCCTGTGATTCCTCAGTGGCCCCAGTGGACCCCCTGTGGCATCCGCGGCCCTCTGGTGCCCCCAGCAGGTCCTCAGTGGCATTGCGGGTCTATTGTGGCCCCTGTGGCCCTCGCCTCGCCACCACAGGTCTTCTGTGACCCCCACAGGTATCTGTGGCCCCTGTGGATCCACTGTGGAACCCCTGTGGTCCCTGACGATCCTCTGTAGCCCCCAATTAGCCCCCTGTGGCCCCCTATGATCACTGTGGACCGTTATGGCACACGACAACCTCCTGTGTGTCCCATGTGGCCCTTGCGGCTCCTTATGGCCCCCTGTTGCCCCCTGCAGTCCCTTGGGCCCCCCTGTGCCCCATGCAGACCCTGTGGCCCCGCGTGGCCCCCTGTATTCCCCCTCAACTTCCTGTGGCCTCTTGCAGACCTCTGCAGCCTCCCTCAGCCCCCTGTGGCCCCCTGCTGATCCCTGCTGACCCCTCCTTTGTCCTTGCAGGCCCCTGTGGCCCATACAGAACTCTTTGGCCTCCCTCTGCCTTTTGTGGCCTTTTGTATAGATGCATATGTAAATGTATATCTGTGTGTGTATATATATATATACTGTATCTAGGGTAGGTAAGTTCCTCAACAGTACACATTACAAATTCTGACTTTAATGAGCAGAACAATAGCTGTATAGTATTAGGGTTATGGGGAACCTATCACAAGATTAAGCAACAATCTTGTTAAGCACTCTTTATTCTTATACATTTAAAATAAAATTGAATTAAAAATGAGGCCAAAAGGAGTCAAATTGCTTTATTAATATTGCTCCTAAGCACTCCACACCTATTAAGAAGGTATTTTTATATCCACATTAATAATGTCTATAACGTACAGGTCTTATTAGAATAATAAGGACTTTATATTGGCTACCACTAAGTTGTTGTCATTAAAATTTCCTATTAGGTTAGCTTGTGTGGAATAATGCCAGCTGGTAACTGGCTCCCGACATTGGTTTCCCTTAAGTCGCTCCCCCACTTAACACTTAGTGCCCAGTATGCATGTCCTTCCTATCTTTAATATCTGTACTAATTACATCCGGTGTGCACAAACCCCAGTCTTTTTGATTGGGTGGTAATAATATCTCTGCAAGACAATTCCTTTAAAATAAACAGTAATCTTACCCTCCTTTAATATTATGATTGGAAATATGGCCGTGGAGTGAAACAGTGATTATAAAATCATAGTACAGTCAATATGCGCACATACATCTTGTCCCTATTTTACACTATAAAGCTATACCAGACCCTAAAATCGCAAGGCCAGCAAGTGAGAGGGGGGTGAAAAGTCTCGCAATGTGGGGCAAACAGCATTGCCAGGTTTCAAATTTTATTGCCGTCATTTTTGAACTAAGAAAAAAAAAGACCAAATCACCAAAAACATTGAAAAAAAACAAAAAAAACATCACACACAGCACGGGGGAACGCCAGGACATCTGGGAGTGAGGTTGCACGCAAATTAAAGTCAAATTTGAGGAGTTTCGGCACTACACCACCCCAAGGCGTGCAAAACACCGCCAAGGACGTACGACTTTTACAAACAACAATTACGAGGTCTTACAAAGGGGGGGGGGGGGGGCGGTCATCAAAAGAGGGCCATCATGCCCGGGTAAACTCTTGGGGAGAGATCTGTTAGGATTCCTGGGTACAACTGTAGAATTTGACAGTAATGGTGGTATGAATGTCTCACTTGACCCTCCACTCAAATCCTTCCTCAGCGTTGACTTAGACGACGTACCCTCCTCAGTATGGGCCTCCTCTAAGTTAGACATCGGAAGGGTTAATTGTACTCCTTACAAAGCCCGACTAAAACTACGTACCACCCCTGTTTACATCAAACAATATCCCCTGTCGTAGGAAAAGAAAGAAGGTATCCGCCCCATGATGTATTCATTTTTTACAGCAAGGAATATTACGCCCTGTTGTATCACCTTTTAATACGCCAATTAATCCTGTGCCTAAATGCAACAAGGATTTTAGGTTTGTTCAGGATTTAAGAGCAATTAATGACTTAGCTATCCCAATTGCCCCAATTGTTCCTGATATCACCGCTCTCATTACGGCCATTCCTCATGATGCCACTATATTTACTGTTATTGATTTACCAAACGCATTATTTTCGGTCCCATTGGACCCTGAGACACAACTACTTATGGCTTTCAATTGATGGGCGCCAATTAACATGGACCAGTCTTCCCCAAGGCTACGTGGACTCGGCAGCTGCTTACTCACTGGTGCTCCAACATACCTTGCGGTCATGGAACCCGTGCCATGGTTCTGTCCTCCTTCAGTACGTTGATGACCTACTGTTGTGTAGTCCTAACAGGGAAGCCAATAGACAGTATTCACTCAGTTTGCTAAAGCATCTAGCAGCTGAAGGTCACAAGGTAGCTAAACACAAAATACAAATGGGGGCAACACATGTTGAATACTTAGGTTTTACTATCACATGGCACACGCTCTGTTAGCTCAAAACACATAGAGGCTAATTCAGAGAATACCGAAACCACAGACTAAAATGTAAATGCTTTCCTTTCTTGGTATGATTAATTATTGCAGGCAATGGATCTCTGAATGTTCACACCATGACTCCATTTTACGAGCGGCTGCTAAGGGGGACTGCCCAGAGCATATTCAGTGGACTCCAGACATGACCAAAGCTTACGTGACCTTAAAAGTTAGTATTATGCAGGCCCCCGCTTTAGGACTACCTGATTATTGTAAACCATTCCACCTATATGCGAGGGACAATTGTAAAACCATGGCCGCAGTCTGTGCCAAAGATCACGGAGGTAGTATGCGTCCCGTAGCATTCTTTTCCAAAGTAGTCCCTACTCCGGTCCAGGGGATGCCGGCGTGTCTCTGAGCATTAGCTGCTTGTGCTATGGCCGTAGAGACAGCCAATACTATTACCTTAGGACATTCTACCATTCTACATACTAGTCACCGAGTGTTACAGTTAGTTAAAAACCTAACTACACAACACATGACCGCACAGCGCCTCAGTGGCTATGAGTGCATACTGCTTAACCATACCAACTTAGAGATAAAATACAGCGCCCCTAACTCAGGCCCTATTGCCATCTTAAATGCTATACTAACTAACCATCCTACATCTAATGATGACCACACACAGCCACACGACTGTCTTGCTACCATACATGACTCCACCTCCCCACGACCTGACCTTCTTGACATACCTATAGATCATGCTGAGAACGTGTTTGTTGATGGGTCATGTTCTAGACCTGCAGATGGGGTCTATAAAAAAGGTTTTGCTGTAGTTTAGCTTCCAGATATTGTACTTGAGGCAGGTCCCATCCCTTTTTCTTCCGCCCAAGCTGCTGAACTTATCGCCCTTACAAGAGCATGTCACCTTTTTGCAAATAAATCTGTTAATATCTATACTGACTCTCGCTATGCCTTTGGTGTGGTTCATGACTTTGGAAAAATTTGGCAACAACAAGGCTTCGTTGCTTCAGATGGCAAATCAATTTACTCTTATTAACTCTTTATTGCAAGCTATTCAGTTACCTAAGTATATTGCCATCATCCACTGCCGTCCACATACTAATCGCAATGACTTTGTTTCTACAGGTAATACTTTAGCTGACTGGGTAGCAAAGGAAGCTGCAATTATGCCGCTCTCCCCTACCCCCACTTTCCCTGTACCTCAGCCCCCATCCTATGCCTCTGACTTTCTTTTCCATGAACTACAAGTTTTTGCCACACCTGATGATTTATCATACTGGCAATCACAAGGTTTAGAAAAGGACATACAAGCCTTTTTCTCAAAAGAGGGGAAGATAGGGATACCTGAGAGTAGTGCCCCAATATTCATAGGACAGGCACATGGGGTAGGACACAAAGGAATTAAAGTAACCATGCAGCAGCTGCAACTATAATTTTGCATAAAAAATTTGAAATTACACTGTCAGACATACATACAAAGATATATACAATGTCTACAGAATAATTCTACAATACCTAACAAAGTATTACATGATCATTTGCCTCCACCCACAGCTCCATTCACCCATTTACAAATCGATTTTACTCATATCCCAAAGGTAGGATCAAAGCAATTGTATCTTTTGGTGATAGTGGACCAGTTTTCACGGTGGCCTGAGGCCTTTGTAACACAAAGAGAGGATGCTAAGACAGTAGCTAAAATATTAACTACCGAGATAATACTGAGATATGGATGCCCACTGCAAATTAATTCTGTTAATGGACCAGCCTTTATTAGTGCGGTAATTAAGGAACTGGTACAATGGCTACAGATAACCTGGAAATTCCATATGCCTTACCATCCTCAGAGTTCAGGCATAGTGGAAAGAATGAACCGCACTATTAAAGAGAAACTTACAAAGGCCACTGCAGGTACATGGGTGAACTGGCAGAAATATTTACATGACATACTAGCAGAAATTAGGATGACTCCTAATAAGTCTACTAAGTTGTCCCCTTTTGAGATTCTAATGGGAAGACCATTTCCAACTCCTTGGGTAAAAGGCCCACTTATAATTATTCCAGGTGATCTTGACCTTATAAGAGAACAATATGTGCAACATTTGATTGATAAATTGAATGGCATCTATGGTGGTGTGTCTTCTCACTTTCCTTTACCCTCACAGGAACCAACACATCCATTCCAGCCAGGTGACCTTGTCTGTGTCCGACAACTGAACAAAGCAAAGAAAGGAGGCTTCCCATTCGGACCGCCGACTACCGTTGTTGCAGTAACCAGGACAGCCGACAGCCTGGTCCTGACTCACAGGAAATCTGGATCCATGCATCACGTCTGAAGCTGTGTCCAAAGAGGGGTGAAGCAGGTGACAAAGTCCCAGCGAAAGTGATTAAAGACAGTGATAATAAAAATGTCGAACTTACTCCTGCATCCACGGAATGCATGGAAGAACTTTCTCCAGGTGATGGGCATTATGCTCCTGATTTATTTTCCCTTATGGACATTTCTTAATTGTTATTTTGACCCAGAAGAACTGGGACCATTTAAGTTTGTTTGTGGTAAACACAATGACACTCACACCAATGCTAGTTCACTTCACAGAAACAAGAGATTCATAAATGATGACACAATTTTAAAAAATCATCCCTGGGAACACAATACGTTTTCCATAATGTTATAAAGGATTTGCCCACTCCCTTAACCTCTCTAACTATTGGTTATGTGCACACGTCTCTACACATGGGCAAATGGGTATGCCTCTATTTGGCCTTCCGGCAGAGAACTTCACCCAAAATCATATGTATTACAATGGCAGTACACAACCCCGCAAATGGAATTTATTTACTTATGTACAGTTGTCTACACCACTTAACTTTACAGGAATGCAACAGCTCATACGCACTTATTTTCCATCAAAATATAATAAGAGTATATCATTTATGTTAGCCTATACTAACCCAGGGTATAACTGCTTTAGGGCCCAGGGGAAAGGTAAATCTGTTGGTTGGTCTACTTGCACCAATACCACTATTATTTTTAATAGGACTTACTCTGGTTCCTCTCTTTCCGATCTGTATAAGAGTTGTTCACCTTGGAAATGTAGTGGTCCTGGCTGTACCTATCTATTTTCTCTCTTACACCTGATAGCAATAAATGGCACTAATTGTGCTAAATCCACCAATACATCTGTGTCTAATCTCTTCCACCTTATGCCACCTTCCCCAGCCGCGGACGTATTTTTTATCTGTGGGAAAAATGCTTATCGATGGCTGCCCCCTAACTGGGTAGGCAGTTGTTACTTGGGTCAAGTAGTCCCATATATATATAATACTACAACTCTCCCAAACGGCCGTATTAGGAACATAAGAGATACGGAGCCGAAAGGTGGGTGGGACATATTCCTAGATGTCCTAGGTATAATCTCCCCGAATGTAGGTGCAGGGAGACTACAAGAAGAACTGTCTACTCTCTCCCTACTCGTGCAAAAGGCCCTGAATAGCTCTGCTAAAGCAATTGAAAAATTGAACCAGGAACAAGTACAAATTAGAATGGTTGCTTTGCAAAATAGAATGGCCTTAGATTATGTTTTAGCCTCTAAAGCAGGTGTGTGTGCTTTAGTAGGGAAGGAATGTTGTTCTTATATTGATGATAACTCTGCTGTGATCACTGATGACATAGAACAAACCAGGGACATAGTTGACCGTCTCGACCAGTTCCAGGGGAGCGTATGGGAAGACATGTTCTCCTGGCTAGGACCATTGGGTCAGAGAATACTGATCGCCTGTCTCTGTGTCATAGCATCTCTTGTTTTTCTCTGTATTTTTGTTGCATGCTATAAGACCTTGTTTCAAAGAATTTTAAGCTAACTGCCACTTAATAATTGAACGTGCAAAGGACTCCCTGTGATACAACACCACCAGGTTGTAGGAACTTCATGTGTACTGGTTCTCTTAGGGGTCTTGAACCCTTACGAGTTCGCTTGCTGTATTTTTTTTAATGCTTTTATAATGTTTTATATGAAGATCACTTTGTGATCTAAGAGGGGAATGAAGGGTTAATAAGAACTCTCTTTGTGTTTAGGAACTGGAAAATTAGCTGACATATAGAATATTACCACCTGTTTCTTGCTATCTATGTTCCAAGAACATCTTACAATTTTACCTTGTTAGACTAACGAGCTGTTTCTGCTGAAACTGCAATTTCCTCTGATATGCCTTCTTTCATTCAAATATATAAGTTTTGCCATCCTACAAATAAATGAGCTTGTACTGAGATTCTTGTGTGTGTGTCATTTCCAGTACTGGCTCCCAGAGCCAGGTCTGAGGCCATGGTCCAAGCTGTCAACGCAGTAAATAAGCCCCAACAGTATGTAGATAGGATTTATTATATTTTACATACAGAGGATGTATGTATGTTAGTTTTTTTTGTATCTTACATAGAATGGGTGTATGTATGCTAGATAGGATTTATTTTATTTTAGATAGAGGGGATGTATGTATTTTAGGATTGATTGTATTTTATATAGAGGGGGTTATGTATGTTAGCTAGGATTTATTTATTTTATGTAGAGGGGGATGTAGGTATGTTAGTATTTATTGTATGTTACATAGGTAGGTATTGTATTTTTATTTTTTAGGTATTGTATTCTAATGTAATATATATTATATATTTTCAGGTGTGTAATGTTTTTTTTTATTTTCTGTACTGTGCGGGGGTGGGGTTGTAATGTAGGTGTGAGGAATTGACTCTGCTGGGTTTTGAACCCTGGTCCCCAGGCTGCTATACCTCTTCCCTACCACTGCGCCAGCCTGCCTCTTGCAGATTTGCCTGAGATCTGATACCTTGATTCTAAAAGCAATGCAATCAGTGACAACTCTCTTTAGCTGTGTCTAGTCAGGTGTCTGGTCCTTGGCCTATATAAGGCACTTCCTGTCAAATGTACCTTGCCAGATTATTGTGTGGTTTCTGATCACTTCAATAAAGCTTGTTCCTGTTTCACCTACAAATTGCTGAACTGGATTATTGCTGACCTTGGCTGCTGGTCTCCACAACCTTGTGATTCCATATCATTACAGAATAATCTGGCCCTTTCATGGAGACCGCCGGGTCAGATTCTTGGCCCAGCAGGTTGCTTTATTTGCAAGAACTGTGCAGACCCAGGCACAGACCATTCAAGTGCTGCAGGACCAGTTAGCTGAACTGCAGGCCCAACAGGTTGCTTTTACTGCAAGAAATGTGCAGACCCAGGCACAGACCATTCAAGTGCTGCAGGACCAGATAGCTGAACTGCAAAATAAAATTCAGTCAATGCACAGTGAGTATACCAGCTACAGGGCACGAGATGTTACACCTGCACAAGATGCCCGCTTGCCCCTACCAGAAAAGTTTGGAGGAGATCGCAAAAAATTTAGGGGTTTCCTAAATCAATGCCGTTTGCACTTCATGATGTTACCTCAACAATTTCCATCTGAAAGAGAGAAGGTGGGATTTATTTTTTCCTTATTCAAAGATGAAGCCCTGGCTTGGGGCTCCCCTCTTCTGGAACAGGACAGTCCAGTCTTGGGTAATCTAAATGACTTTCTTGAGGCCATGTGCCTAGTTTTTGATGACCCAAATCGATGTGCTACAGCAGAAGCCACTCTCCTTCATTTGCATCAAGGGAGGCGCTCAGTGGCTGAATATGCTGCTGAATTCAGACAGTGGGTTGCTGATACTACCTGGAACCAATCAGCCCAGAGGTTCCACTTCAGAAAAGGTCTCTCAGAAGCTATAAAAGATGAGCTAGCTCGTGTTGATCTTCCTGCTGACTTTGATGCATTTGTGCGTTTGGCTATCCGTATTGATCGGAGACTTTCTGAAAGAAGATTGGAAAGACAGGGCTCTTTTAGACCAAGTACTACTCCAATTTCCTATTCAAGAACTTCTACTCCGATCCCACAAACACCTACAGACTCTGAGCCAGAGGCTATGCAGGTAAATCTAATAAGAGGGCCATTATCCAACAAAGAAAAACAGTGGCGACGCACTCACAATTTATGCCTGTATTGTGGTAGTGCAGGGCACTATGCCATCAATTGCCCTAGCAAATCCAAAAGAACAATACCTATGGCAGCTGAGGGTGCACAGATTCAACACCAATCCCAGATTTCAGATCAACTGAATTCCGTCACACAACCCTTGTTTTCTCTGGCTCATGGTGAAGAGGGTATGTTGACTCAACATCCTCATTTTGTGGTACCTATCACTTTGCAATGTGGTGATCGTAAAATTTCAACTACCGCTATGATAGATTCTGGAGCAGGCGGAAACTTTATGGACATAACATTTGCAGCAGGAAATAGAATTCAGTCTATCCCTAATTCTTCACCTGTGTTAATGGAGACAGTTGACGGTTCTCCACTTACGTCAGGCCCGGTTACACATGAGACTGTGCCCTTAATGTTGACTGTGGAAGTGAATCACCATGAGGCTATCTCTTTCCACCTAATTTCCTCAACACAGTTTCCAGTGATTTTGGGGGTACCTTGGCTTGCTCTGCATAACCCACAGATTGATTGGAAGATCAGAACTTTGTCCTTTCCTTCAGAACACTGCTTAATGAATTGTCAACCCTCTAAGGTAACACCTGTTGCCACAACAATTAATGAAATGGTTGCTACAAACTTGACTAAGCTTCCTCTACAATATCGGGATTTTGCAGATGTCTGTGATAAGAAGAAGGCTGATCAGCTTCCACCACACAGGCCTTATGATTGCCCAATAGAGCTGTTGCCTGAGGCTGCTATCCCATTTGGCCGTATATATTCCCTTTCTGAGCCTGAATTGAAAGCTCTTCGTGAATACCTACAAGAAAATCTTGCCAAAGGCTTTATTCGACCATCTACTTCTCCAGCAGGAGCTCCTATTTTCTTTGTAGAAAAGAAAGATGGCAGCCTACGGCCATGCGTTGATTACAGGGACATTAATAACATCACTGTTAAAAACCGCTACCCCTTGCCTCTGATTCCTGAACTTTTGGAGAGACTTCGCTCAGCTAAAATATTTACGAAGCTTGATCTTCGGGGGGCATATAATCTGGTTCGCATAAGACCCAATGATGAATGGAAAACAGCTTTCAGAACCAGGTACGGGCATTACGAATATCTAGTAATGCCTTTTGGGCTGTGTAATGCCCCTGCAACTTTCCAGCATCTTATCAATGATGTACTACGAGATCTCCTGGATCAGTTTGTTGTGGCATATTTGGATGATATCCTAATATTCTCTGATAATCTTGAAAACCACAGAAAACAGGTCCGTATAGTTCTAGAGCGCCTTCGTACCCACCGCCTATACATTAAACTAGAAAAATGTGAGTTTGAACAAACAGAAATTCAATTCCTGGGGTATGTAATAACTCCCAAAGGTTTAAGTATGGACGCAAGTAAAATTAAAGCTGTGCTGGACTGACCCATCCCCAAGAATGAAAAAGATGTTCAGAGATTTGTGGGGTTTGCCAATTTTTACAGGCGTTTCATTAAGAATTTCTCTGTTGGTATTACACCGATCACTGAACTCACACGTAAAGGGACTCCTTTTCAGTGGTCCGATAAGTCGGATACCGCATTTTCCCGATTAAAGACTCTGTTTATCTCTGCCCCTGTCCTGGTACATCCTCAGCCGGAATTACCATTTATTGTGGAAGTTGATGGTTCTGATTCAGCTGTTGGTGCTATACTGTCTTAAAGGACTGGACCTAAGATGCTGTTACATCCGTGTGCCTTCTATTCCCGCCAGATGGTGCCAGCAGAAAGAAACTATGACATAGGGAATAAAGAACTTTTGGCTATAAAAGCTGCCTTCACTGAATGGAGACATCTCTTGGAGGGAGCTACCCATCCAATTACTGTCCTCACAGATCACAAAAATCTGGAATGTATTCGATCAGCAAAGAGACTGTCAGCCAGACAAGCACGCTGGTCCCTATTCTTCTCGAGGTTTAATTTTTTGGTTACATACCGTCCTGGCTCCAAGAATGGTAAGGCGGATGCCTTGTCTAGAATAGCTGACCCCCTCCATACTACCGTAACCAAGACCACCATCTTGCCGGAGGATATATTTATAGGAGTTACATTTCCTTCTGATCTGATGTCTCGCATTAAAAAGGGCTACGCTGAAGACCCAGTTCTTCGTGATCCTCCTCGTGACCTCCATATGACGATGCTTAATGGGTTTTGGATTTTTCAACAACGTCTGTTTGCTCCCGAGTCAGTGCGACTGGACCTTTTACGTCTCTACCATGACTCAAAACCAGCAGGTCATCCAGGAATCCGAAAGACGCAAGACCTACTTGCCCGATCCTTTTTGTGGCCGAAGTATCATGAGGATGTTAAGAAGTATGTGTCCTCTTGTGATGTATGTGCCAGACATAAGACTCCTCGCTCATCCCCTGTTGGCTTGCTTCAGCCTCTTCCGATTCCTCATCGTCCCTGGGGATCTATATCCATGGACTTTATTGTGGAACTAACTCCCTCTAAGGAACACACTACCATTCTTGTTGTTGTGGACAGGTTAACTAAGATGGGTCATTTCATACCAGCTCGTGGTCTCCCTTCAGCTAAACAGACGGCTGACCTGGTTATTCGGGAAATATTTCGCTTGCATGGAGTGCCTGATGAAGTAGTTTCTGACAGGGGAGTGCAGTTTACATCTCGTTTTTGGAAACATTTTTGTTCTAATCTAGGTATTAATGTAAATCTGTCGTCAGCTTTTCATCCGCAAAGTAATGGACAGACTGAGCGAACCAACCAGACTTTGGAGCAATATTTGCGGTGCTATATTAGTTACCTGCAGGATGACTGGCTGGATTTTCTACCCACGGCGGAGTTTGCCTATAACAATGCCCAACACTGCTCCACTTCTTTGAGCCCATTTTTTGCCAACTATGGTTACCATCCGACCTTTCTAGTCAGTCTCCCAATTACTACTTTCATTCCTGCTGTCACTGACCGGCTAACCGCCTTACGTGATTCCCAAGCACTGTTTAAAGAGACTCTTTTGGAGGCTCAGGAATGTTACAAAAGAGCTGCTGATAGGCATAGAAAGGAGGCCCCAGTCTATCACGTTGGTGACAAGGTGTGGCTGTCAACAAAGAATCTGAAGCTTCGGATTCCTTCTCATGAATTGGGTCAAAGGTTCATGGGACCTTTTGAGATCATTGCTCAGATCAATGCTGTCACTTTCCGTTTGCAACTCCCGAATTCCATGAAAATACATCCAGTGTTTTACGTTGCACTGCTTAAACCTTTTCATGAAAATACTTTCCCTGGCCGAGCCCTGCCTGCCCCACCTCTAGTCCTCGTGGATGGTGAGGATGAGTACGAAGTGGAAAAAATTCTTGACTCCAGGATCTTCCGTAGCAAGCTTCAGTATCTGGTTCGCTGGAAAGGCTATGGTGAGGAGGAGAGTTTGTGGGAACCAGTGGACAATATTCACGCTCCTGATCTCCTTCCGTCTTTTCATGTGCAGTACCCTGCTAAACCAGGTAATAGGGCATCCAGAGGCTGCACCTATAGAGGTGGGGGTAATGTGAGGAATTGACTCTGCTGGGTTTTGAACCCTGGTCCCCAGGCTGCTATACCTCTTCCCTACCACTGCGCCAGCCTGCCTCTTGCAGATTTGCCTGAGATCTGATACCTTGACTCTAAAAGCAATGCAATCAGTGACAACTCTCTTTAGCTGTGTCTGGTCAGGTGTCTGGTCCTTGGCCTATATAAGGCACTTCCTGTCAAATGTACCTTGCCAGATTATTGTGTGGTTTCTGATCACTTCAATAAAGCTTGTTCCTGTTTCACCTACAAATTGCTGAACTGGATTATTGCTGACCTTGGCTGCTGGTCTCCACAACCTTGTGATTCCATATCATTACAGTAGGTTAGTTTATTTTCTGTAATGTTTCTTTTGTTTTTGGTGAGCGTTTTTTTATTTTCTGTAATGTAAATATTTTAATTTCTGTAACTTAAGTTTTATTACTTTTTGTGAGTTAGGTTTTATTATTTTCTGTAATTAGTGGGGTGGCAGGGTTTATTAGCGGGTAGATAGGTAGGGTAGGTAGGTAGTGTAGACGTTAATAGGTTAGTGTAGAGGGGAGTTTCTTTACATTTAATAGTTGATTGGGGGGTATAGTGCAGTGTAGTGTTTCTACTTAGTGTCATGAGGGTCCTGGAGAAACCTCATAGCACTTTTGGGGTTCATATTAGGCTTCTAACTGTCCCATGAGGGTCTTTACATACCCTCATGGGACAAATGAAGTTCAATAGAGGCTTATAAGCGTCTGTATGGACACCCATAAGAGACAGGGTTAACATAGTGTACTGCAAACACTTTGTGTCATGAGGATCCTGGATGACCCTCATTCCACTTATAGTGTTATTACATGGGTTTATTAGTGTGCTATAGCGGTCTATATAGTTGAGCCACCCAGTACACTCACATTGTGTCACAAACAGCATTCCCAGCTTTACAATTTTATTGTCGTCATTTTTGACGGGCAAGTCGCTAGTTAAATATAAATAAGTAAAGTATATTAATTTATTAATTCATATTACTTTATTAATTTACTGTACTCACATTTTTGATATTTTACACTGTACTTGTATATCTGTCTTCGCGATGAGCGCCAAAGGTGATCGTTGCAAAGCAGGACACTTGAAGTACAGGAGGGCAGAGGCTCACAATGAGCGCCAAAGGTCCACAGAGGAGCAAAAGCCTTACATTGTATAGCAAACAGTGCAAATGCCATGGCTTCAAATTGTATTGCCTGTTATTTTTGATGGCCAAGTCGCTAATAATAAATAAAAGATAATAATTAAAATCGTGCATTATTTTATATTCCATTACAAAGAAGTTTTGCATATTAAAGTGCAGCTCTTCAAAACAGAATATTTTAAGTATATGACCAAAGTGTTCCTTTAACAACTTTGTAGTAATAGATCAGAAAAGGTAACTGTAAAAGAGTTTCTGCAACAAAGGTCTGATCCCTGGCATGTAGGTCTGATCATTGTGAATAATAAACTATGTATAGCGTGAAAGATAGGTGAGGCATGCAAGTAATAGTTTGAGACAGCTTGCATTGGATATGTGTGAGTGGTTCAAACAAAGCAATTAGATAGGGCTGCAGAGTTGAACACACGTACATACGTTCCAATAGAGGCTGAAGAAGAAAGAGGGACAGAGTGGCCCAGTAAATCTAAAATGTGCGACCCTAGGATTAGTGGCCAAACAAAGTGATGCTCTCGACATTGGGATTGACAATCTCTTTGATCTAGTCCTTGTAAAATATATGATGGTCTGCATATTTATCTTCATCAGTTGCAGACATCTGTTGGTAATAATGTAAATGGCTTCAACATTTCAATCTGATTCCTGAGGTAGGGTAAATATTTCCATCCAGTATCAGCAGGCACAAGTACCAAAACAAACTGTAAATTTAAGTGAATTGCAGGTATGTGGAAGCCTGCATCATACTTCCTTCAAGATCTCTTTCCTACTGCTAATGTGGCCCTTTCTGTTCAGATAAGGAACATTAGCTTCAGGCTTCTAACAATAATTATTGATGTCATAGTACAATGAAAATAGTATGTATATAAATAAAGATGCCCAATCAAAGACCAGAAGCAAAATATATTGGCATATTATATATAAAGGCTGAATCCGTCGATTGAGTTAGACCATCTTGATAGTATATCTGATATTTAGACCTGTTATGGGTGAAACAGCTGATCTCACACTCGATCATAATATCCATTGCACTAACTTATTAAGATATATCTTTGTTCACTGATTCAGCACCTGTACTATGGTTGTTGAATAGGAGTCTGTTGTCAATACACAAGCCTCTGTTGTAGTACTCTCCATATGTGTATTTGTACTTTTGTTTCACGCATGTTATTGTTGAATCAATATATTGAAGCTTTATAACAGCAATGAACATGATCTGTTATTGTAAAATTTCCATCCTCATGCAACAACACAATCTAGCCTCTAATTTGTATTCTAGATATGTACAGATTTTAAATACCTTATGTTGCCTCATGTTGGATGATACACTGTCCATGCCCCCACCTATGTACATCCATCTCAATGTCATCCCTACTGCTAGCATTGTGTTTCCATATACCTTTTCCTCACTGTGATTAAATTATCTTCCTCACATGCTCATACTATGATACAGTGCACACCTGTGCTAATGTCAGGGGGTAGCCAAGTATATAAAAAAAGTAAGTCAAAATAAATGCATATGTTTAGTGTTGTGTGCACCAATATATGATTTGGTGTTAAATCGTATGATATGAACATCAGATTTAACATGGAATGGGTTAACAATTCACCTTCATATATATATTTTGATAAACATCAAAATAGCAAAACCCGAACCAGGTAGTACAGTAATTATATGCATGAATACCTAGTTATGGAGAAATGGCTCTCAAACAATGCAGATTTAAAAACTATTATGTAACACATAATGTACATAATTACATACATGATTATGATCACTAAATACAAGTAATATACACATCTTCCATAGCATAACCCAGGATGTGTATAATGAAGGTTGTTCTATGTACAACACCCTGTTATGTTTGAATAAGTAATACATGTTGATGTCCCAAACCATTAAAAAACGTGAATATAGATAAATAGTTTAAGGTATAACAAAATATGTTTATTAAACACACATATTTCAGTCACAAGTATAAACAACTGTGCATTGGTAAAATGTGTATTTGGTATAACTCCCAGGAGGACAAGAGGCTGTCTGAGAAAAGGACTAATGGAAAGCCAGAAGTTGTAAAAATGCAAAAAATTTATGCATAGCATCTACTACAGTCACATGTGTACATTACACAACAATAATCCTAATCAAATGAAGATATATCTCATCTGTCCTCACCTCGTGAAATAGATGTAACCATTAATGTACATAACACATACATTGTTCAATTAGACAAAATCATGGATTGTGTAATATAATTCAATTATACACATAAAGTGTATTAATAGATGTAGAGCCTGAAAAATGCAAACAAAGATGGTTAAAAACTAAAAACAAAAAGCAAGAGGAGGAAAAATCTCTAGCAAAATATGTATGCACAGTACATTTAAAAACACTGTAACAGTAAAACACATTTCCGGAAATTCATCTACAAGCAGTAGTAACTAGACATGACTAATAGTCATGATGTGGCCTTTCACAATGAAGGTGTGGCTATTAACACATTCAGTGTGCCAATTGGACTATCACTACCTCTGATGTTGTTGAGCTACAGTGATGTAGCAGTTGATAGGTATATAGGTATTATCATAGGCTACTTGATAATAATTATATAATTACATATAAAGACCCATTAATATTCCTTTTTAATACATTTTATTTACAATTTCTATCTATCATACAAATTACATATTTGTGCTTTAAGTTTAATAAGTACAACGAAAAATACAAAAAAGACAAACATACAACATATGGACGCGGACTGAGACTCCAAGCAGGACAGAATTCAAAATCTAATTTTTCTGTGCTCAGGCTGAATACTTCTAACATCTTTATTCAGTTTTTATCTTTAATGCTATATCCTTCTCGCTGGAAATTTCCCATAATTTCCATTTTATTAATGTCTTCATTGGTAGCCCTACAGCGCTAGCTTCTGTTTCTAACTGATGATTTTTATTTATAGCAAGTTTAATTTCATTCCAAGTGGGTACTTTTAGTTGTTTACATTTTATTGCTATTAATAATTTTGTCATTGAAATTATTTGCAAAATAAGTGCTTTCTTTTCTGTTGATATTGTTTTCGGTATAATATGGAGTAGTGCAATCTAAAAAGATGGGGCAATAAAGATTTTAATTATTTTGGATATCTTTTCAAACCATATTTTCCATAGGATTTGGATTTGTGGGCATTCCTACCACAAATGAAAAAACTTTCCTTTTAGCCCACACATCCTCCAACACTCATAATTACTTTCTATTGTTGAAAATTCAGACATATTAACCAGATAGAGATACCATCTATTAAGAACCTTACAACATACTTCCCTTGTGGGAGAGTGTTTTTTTTTTTAATGATCAGTTAATTCCAATGCTTTAAACCATATTTCATGTGTCCAGGTCTTACCTATGTCTTTTTCCCATATATCCATATTACTCGTTTTACCCCCTTCGTTTTTATCTTTAAGAATACAATAGCAATTAGATATTAAGAATTTCTTTTATTTAAAGTACATAGTTTTTTAAACGGGGTATTTTCTCTCTGCTTATATAAATTATAATTAGATTTTGATATTTTAAAGGGTAAATTATAATAGTCTAACCAAAAGTGGGAAGGTATACTAAATTCTTCTTGTAGAGCTTTGAAAGATTTCACTGAATTTTCACTGTATAAATCTGAGATATATTGAGGCCATAATTGTATTTTGTGATTCGGTAAATTTAAAAGGGCTCTATTTAAGCACATAGCATATTTTATTTACACAAGTTTTTAGCTAGTGAAGACCTTGCTTTTGGATAGAAGTTCACTAACTAAAAACTTTGGTAAAAAAAATATGCTGTGTGCTTAAATAGAGCCCTTTTACATTTACAGAATCACAATTTAATAAGGCTGTTAGTTTCTCAGCAAGTGTCAGTATTGGAGTTGAGGGACTAGGATATTTCACTATTTCCAACTTTTTATTTAATTTAACCCAGAATTTCCAAAGTTTTTCTACTACGATGGCTTCTTTTTTTTATCTTCTTCTTATCATATTTATTATACCATATTAAATATTTTATGCTGTATTTTTCTACAATTTGATTTTCTATTTGCATCCATGCTGTACTAATATCAGAAATATTCCATTCTATTAAATGGCATAGCTTTACAGCATTATGATAAATCTTAATATCTGGGAATGATAATACGCCCCTATTTAAATTTCTTTCTGTAGATTATAGAAAATGTTATGTTTTGTGGTTTTCTTCAATTGTATATGAATTTATTAATTAGATCTTGAAATAGTTTTATCCATAGTTTAGTTAATGGAATTGGAATGCTTCTTAACAGATAGTTACATTTAGGGAGTATAGTCATCCTGATGGATGCTATTCTACCCGAAAAAGAAAGTGTATGTCTTTTCCAAAGTAGAAATATCTCTAAGTTTAGCGTATCATTTTTTATAATTTACTGTCACGATTTGATCTATAGTATTGTTGAATTCAATCCCTAAATGGGTTACATTGTTTTTTTGCCAGTTAAATTGAAATTTCCTTTTTATTTCTTCCGATTCCTGACTTTGTAGATTGTTTAACATCACATCTGTTGTTGACATGTTTAGCTTATAATTTGAGACAGCACCATATTTATATTTTATTCTTTGTAGATTGGTTATTGATTTTATTGGGTCTGTTGGAGTCAACATTACATTGTAGGCAAAGAGGATGATTTTATGTTGCTCTTCCCCGATTTTAATTCCTTTAATATCTCCAGTGGACTTTATCAATTCTGCTAATGGCTCGATAATCAAGGCAAAAATGATCGGAGACAGGGGGCAACTCTGCCTAGTTCTGTTTAATATATTGAATTTATCTTATTTATATCCAAAGCCAACGACAGAGGCTGATGGGAGGACATATTGAGCCTTTATTGATTTGGTGGCAAAGTCGCCGAGGCCATATTTTAATGACGTTAGCTCCATGAACTCCCATCCGACTCTGTCGAAGGCCTTTTCGCCGTCTAATAACATTGTGACCATTGGAATCTTGTTACTTTTTGCATATGTCAAAATGTCAATTAATTTCCTTGTGTTATGAGTACCCTGCCTGCCTACTACAAATCCTGCTTGATCTAGTACAATCAATTTATTTATTACTGAATTTAATCTTTGAGCCAGAATTTTAGCATATAGCTTTATATCGTATTTAGAAGGGATATACAGTGAAAGTTTTTATAATCGCTCAGGTCTTAGGGATATTTACAATTAATACCTTCAGCATTTTTTGTGGGGATTTTTCTTTTTGTTTGATTTCATTAAAAGTATTGCTCAGATGTTTTAGTAATATAGATTGGAAATTTTTATAATAAAAATGGTTGAAGCCATCCGGGCCAGGGGCAGTATGAATTTTCAGTTTTGATATAGCTAATTAATTATTGTAATTTTTTCTTGGTTTAAGGTGTTCATTTCTGCTAGCAACAATTCAGGTAATTTAATTTGATCTAAAAAAATCTCAAATTTCTTGAGTTGAAGGATTAATGACAATTTTCTCTTTTTCCAAATTATAGAGAGTACTATAATAATTCGCAAAAACCTCTCCTATATTTTTTGGTTTAGAACAGATATTTCCATGTTCTTCTTTAAATAAATTGACTCGATTCAACAAGGTTTTTTTTCTTAGTTTATTTGCTAACATTTTACCAAATGGATTTGTCTGCTTTCTCCTGTAGAATATTTTTTTATTTAGTTTTGTAAACCTATTTTAGCAATATTTTCTTTCATCTGGGATTTTTTATTAATCCTTTCTATTTTGCTCAACTCAATATATAGATATTTTACATTTTTGCCCCTGTTTTGTTGTTGTGCTTGGAGTTTGATGATAATTCCTCTAATATATGCCTAATAAATATTCCACAATGTGGATTTTGATACTACAAAGTTTTAATTTATTTCAAAGAACTGAAATAATTCATCCATTATCATTTTCTTATTGTGGATACTATTTATCAGTACAGAATCTGATTTCCAAATTGTATCGTAACTATTACTTAGGGCCTGTTTTAAGGCTCATTTTGACCATACCATGATCTGCCCATGATATTGGTCCAATTTCTATTTCTCTTATTTTTTCTAAAGTTTATATGTCTACCAGGAAGAAGTCAAACCTAGAATATGATTAATTCCTGTGGGAATAGTAAGTATAATCTATTTCAACTGGATGGTATACCCTCCAGGCATCAAAAAGATTCAATCCTGCAATTCTCTCCTGGAAGAGTTTGGAAGTTCTTCTAACTTGATGATCTGGTTTAGAATTGTTGCTTGATTTCTTATCTAGTTGTTGATCTGGGTATATATTAAAGATGTCACATCTTTCCACTAAAGTATTTCTGTAATAGTTTAAAGGTCTTATTTAAAACTTGGTTTTGTTCTTTATTGGGGGCATATAGATTAATAATTGTGTATTTTTCATTGTTAATATAGCCTGTCCATATTACAACTCTTCCTCCCTGATACATATGGGTAAAATCTTCCTCTATTTTCAAGCTCTTATGAAAAAAAATGAAGTTCCCCTTGATTTCTTATGAAATGTTGAATTATATGCTGTAGGGTACATAGTATTAATATAATTAGGTAGCCTTCCAGTTTGCCAGTGTGTTTCCTATATGCAAAGCACATCAGCCTTTTCCTCTAAAAAACACTGGAATGCAGCTTTACGTTTAGCTGGGTGATTGAGTCCTTGCACATTTTGTGAAATAAATGAAAGCATTGTATTTAATTATGGAGGAAATTTAACCAAGAGTCCATCCCTTTCCAGACCTCCATAAAGCTCACTCCGCGTCCATAGCACATACCACACATAATACATAACATTTACTTTTTTCGCAGCTTGTTTCTTTTCCTCAAAGTGATGATAATTACCTCTTATCTCCCTGTGCCTCAGCCTGTTGGTGCAGCCAACTTGGCTGTGGGGCCGCAAGAGGGGTGGCATCAACCACAATAATGTTGAACGCCTAGGCGCCAAGTAGGTGGTTCTCCCAGGTTTCATGATATATGGTATTCTCCATTAATCTTTTCCCCCCTTTATTTCATAAATCATGTTTAGACAAAACATTCCATACAGTAATCTATCATCAAGACATATCAGTCAGCTTTTTATTATTGCCCTTTTAGGAGTAGAATTATATAAAATGTTGTTATATGTGGATATACTGAATAAGCATTTATGATGCTATCATCATACGGGTGGTTCCCTGCTCCTCTGCCGACCCCCCCACCCTACCCCCACCCCCGTTGCACCCCTCCCTATTAGTAAGGAGAGAAAGTGCACCAGGAAGGAGGGGGAGAGGGGGAGTAAAGGAACAAACATACAAAACCACCCTTTCATACACCTGTTACCCTATATAAATATTAAGAGTGAGTCAAGTATAAGTTTTTATTTAGAAAAAACACAAAACATTGTATGTGCATTTTCCATGTGTTTAATCTAATTGCATACAGTGACACAATACTATTTTTCTTCTATTACTTTAAATTTGTGCATAATTTAATTGGAAGTTATTATATGTGTCTTTTTCAATGATCAATATTGAAATCCAAAGTTTTGATTACAAAGAGGGATTTAAAAATCCATATCAGCTATTTAATTTCCCTATTTGTACGTTGAATATCTATTCTTACATTTCTCAACAAATAAAAACAGCTAAATATTTTTTTTCATTCCTCTTTTCCTTTAGGAGGTTTGAGTCCCCCTTTCTAGAATGCAGTTCAATATTAACCAAAGTTTACTTTTGGATGTGTGCTTATATTCAATTAATACAAAAGTCTATTATGAGTGAATATAAGTGAGGATCTTTATGATACCATCGAACACCAGTGTGTTCCCTGCTCCTTCCCACTCCAGGAGGGAGGGGGAGAGGGGAGGCAAAGAGGGATCTGTCTTGTCATGACCATAACCACAATTTTGCATAACTATTACCCTGTATAAAAAAAAGTGTACATTTACAATTGAAAGTGATCAAAAAAACAACTTGTGTGCATTCTCCATAGGTTTAAATTAATTACCTACAGTGAAACAATATTATTTTGATTTAAAATTATGCATGTAACCTCTTATCTAAAGTTTAA
The DNA here is from genome assembly GCA_027410445.1 of Discoglossus pictus. Taxonomy (NCBI): domain Eukaryota; kingdom Metazoa; phylum Chordata; class Amphibia; order Anura; family Alytidae; genus Discoglossus; species Discoglossus pictus. The sequence continues at coordinate 227,743,580 of CM050169.1, forward strand.
TTACAGATTAGTGTTTTTCCCCTTTTTAATTATCGTCCCTTTTTTTAAAAATGTGTTCTTTTCAGTGATCAATATTGAATTCCACAGTGTTAATTAATCTGAGATCCACACATATATTATATCAAACATTATTTTTTCTTTATATCTATTATTATTATTATTATTATTATCTTTATTTATATTACGCCAACATATTCCGTAGCGCTGTACAGGGGTTTAGTACATGGCAAAAAAACAAACTTAACACCTTATAAAGAATGAAGGGCCCTGTTTTTGAGCTTATAATCAAATCTGCATAGTGCTTGTTTCCAAGGCACGGACACACGATTGGAAACTCGTAAACTTACAATCTAAGGGTTTAGGTGTGATACAAGAGGGTGACAAATGCAAAATGGCAACGTGAATGCAATTTGTTTTGTCAAGTGGAGGTGTCTGTGTGTTGTACTGAAGATTGTGGGTGTAAGTGTTATTAAGCTGTGGAGTGTGCAGTTGTAATTATAAAGGCTGAAGGTGATAAGATTTTTAAACAGGTGTGTTTTTAGTAATTTTTTAAAGGTTTTAAGGCAGGAAGATAATCTAATGGAGTGAGGCAAGGAGTTCCAAATAGTAGGGGCAGCACGAGAAAAGTCATGAAGATGGGAGTGAGAGAAGGTAATGAGAGAGGAGGAAAGAAGAAGGTCGTTAGCAGAACGAAGGGGGCGGTTGGGAGATTATTTTGAAACGAGCAGAGAAAAAGGGGGTGCATTGTTGTTGAGGGCTTTATATGTTAGGGTCATGATTTTAAATGTGATTCGGGAAGCTATGGGAAGCCAGTGGAGTGATTGACAGAGGGGAGCTGCAGACACTGATTGTTTGGTTCATTATGGATTGGAGGGGAGACAGATGAGAGATGGGTAGGCCAGCAAGGAGTGAATTGCAGTAGTCGAGTCGAGAAATGATGAGAGAATGTATTAGAATTTTAGCTGTGTCTTGTGTAAGATAATGACGAATTTTGGAGATGTTTTTTAGGTGAAACTGACAAGATTTTGTTATCGATTGGATGTGAGGAATAAAAGAGAGGGCGGGATCCAATAGGACCCCAAGACAACGGGCCTGTGAGGTGGGAGTGATGATGGTGTTGTCAACAGTGAGAGATATTTGAGGAGTGGAAGCTGTAGTAAGGGTGGAAAGATGAGGAGTTCAGTTTCAGACATGTTGAGTTTGAGTTGACAGGTAGACATCCAGGAGGATATTCTAGAGAGGCAGTTGGAAACTTGAGCTAAAAGAGAGGGGGATAGATTGGGTGCAGAGAGGTAGATTTGAGTATCATCTGCATATAGATGATACTAAAATCCAAAGGATTTTATGAGGGTGCCAAGGGAGGAGATGTAGATGGAGAAGAGGAGGGGGCCTGGGACAGAACCTTGGGGAACGCCAATAGACAGAGGGAGAGGTGAAGAAGAGGTGCCAGAGAAGGAGAAGCTAAATGTACAATCTTTTAGATAGGATGTGAACCATGAAAGAGCTGTGCCCTGGATGCCAAATGAGTGCAGAGTTTGGATTAGAAGAGGGTGGTCAACTGTGTCGAAGGCAGCAGAGAGATCCAGGAAAATTAGAATGCAGAAGTGACCCTTTGATTTGGCGGATAGCAAGTCATTGGTGACTTTTGTGAGGGCTGTTTCTGTTGAGTGTTGGGCACGGAAACCAGATTGGAAGGGGTCGAGAAGGGAATTGGAGGAAATAAATTGAGTGAGGCGATTGTAAACAAGCCGCTCAAGTAGTTTAGAAGCCAGGGGAAGTAGTGAGAATTTAGGCTTGTAGTTGGAGGCAGAAGCTAGGTCAGATGAGAGCTTCTTGAGAATGGGTGTAATTATGGCGTTTATTAAGGAGGATGGAAACCTGCCAGTGATTAAGGAGAGGTTGAACAAATGTGTGCGAGCTGGGATAAGTGTGGTGGATAAGGGAGGGATTAGCTGTGAAGGAATAGGATCATGTGGACATGTTGTAAGGTGAGAGGTTAATAATAACGTAGATACTTCATCCTTGGTTACAGGGTCAAAGGAATCCATAGTGGAGAAAGGATTGGGGAAGAGGATGGTGGAATAAGGGCAAAGCTGGGAGGAGAGCTAATTACGGATTGTTTCAATTTTATTTTTAAAGTGGCTGGCAAAGTCATCAGCAGTTAGACAGGAAGGGGAAGGAGGTGGGGGTGGGCAAAGGAGGGTGTTGAATGTAGCAAATAAATGTTTAGGGTTGGAGGACAGGTTTGATATTAGTGATGAGAAGTAGTGTTGTTTGGCAAGATTGAGGGCAGACAAGTAGGAGCGCAAGGTAAACTTGTAGTGGAGAACGTCTGCTGAAGTGCGAGATTTCCTCCATAGTCGTTCTGCAGTGCGTGAGCATCTCTGAATATAGCGTGTTTGTGTAGTGTGCCATGGTTCTGGATGAGAGCAAGGGCGTTTGCTTGTGATTATGGGGGCAAGAGAGTCAAGGGTGTACTGCGAAGTGGCAATGTCAGGGCAGGCAAGGGTGGTGAGGGGGCTGAGAAGGGGTTTTAGTACATTTGAAAATTGTTGTGGGTTGACTGCTTGAAGGTTTCTGCTGTTTTCTGGTGGCAGGATTTGAAGAAGGGTGGTGAGCGGAAGATGAGGTGAGGTTGCAAGTTAGCAGGTGGTGGTCAGATAGGGTCAGTGAGGAGATGTCAAGGTTGGAGATAGTGCAGAGATTAGTAAAAAATAAGGTCAATGGAGTGTCCACCACTGTGAGTTGCGGAATCTGTCCATTGTGAGAGGCCAAGGGAAGAGGTAAGTGCAAGTAATTTTGCAGTTGTTGGGGAGGTGGGTTAGTCAGTGGCTATGCTGAAATCGCCAACAATGAGTGAAGGTATATTGGAGGAGAGAAAGTGAGGGAGCCAGGCAGAAAAATTGTCCAGAAATTGAGAGGATGATCCAGGTGGGCGATAGATCACAGCTACTCGCAGAGTGATGGGATAGAAGATGCGGATAGTGTGGACTTCAAAAGATGAGAATTGGAGGAAGGGAACAGGGGGTATGCAGTGAAAAGTAGATTGTAGATTTAGTGAGGGGGTTGTTTTAGGTCAGCTTGGGGGATTTTTATTGTATGTATTTAGGGGTTTAATTGTAGGTAGTAAGCGGTATGATTGTAGGTAGTTAGGGGTTTAACTGTATGTAGTTAGCAGTATTATTGTAAGTAGTTATGGGTATTATTGTAGGTAGTTAGGGGTTCAATTGTATGTAGTTAGGGGTGTTACTGTATGTATTTATGTGTTTTATTTCATGTCATGTATGTTTATTCTGTACGGTAGGTTTTTTTCATTTTTCAGTAATGTAGGTTTTTTTATTTTTTAGTAATGTTTTTTTCCTGTATTGTTGGTTATATATTTTCCTGAAATATAGTTTTTTTATTTTTCAGTAATTTAGTTTTTTATATAGGTTATTTATTTTTTAATAATGTAGGGTATTTTTTCCTGTAATGTAGGTTATTTATTTTCATGTAATGACGTTTTTATCCCCTGTAATGTAGGTTATTTATTTTTCAGTAATGTAGGTTTTTTTTATTTTTCTGTATTGTAGTTTTTTTTCTGTAATGTGGAAATTTTAACTTTTCAGTAATGTAGGTTGTTTTATTTTTTGGTAATATTATTTTATTATTTTCAGTAATGTCCTTTTTATTTTGTGTAATTAGGTGGATTTTTTATTTTCTGTAATTAGGTGAGATTTTTATTTTCTGTAATTCTTTTTTATTTTGAGGTTGGATTTCAAAGTCCTACAGGAGGTAATTGAAGCCCGTAGGACTTTGAAATCCAACATCCAGGTTTCAAAGTCCTACGGGCTTGGAGATTGGATTTCAAAGTATTCTGCGAACTTGAGAATGTGTTGCTATTAATTCTAAGACCTAACATAACTTCCCTTTTTAATAATGTACAGTATTGATTTATTATTAGCATTTGAAGTGCTCCAGATATACTGTATGTCATTAAGCTTTTTGCGAGTCCTCCTTTGTACCCCTTAACTTGTGGTTCGACTTTTGCCATTTGCAGACTTGATGGAGTGGTTAGAGAGGGTGGAATCGGAGCAATTGGAAATCGATTTGCGATTTTAGCTTTCTTGTGGCTGTGAAAGATCAAAGACTTGGAGGGGCACTGACTTCTGATTTCCACCATCGCAATGAATTGCATCTTGAGCCCGTAACTTGATCGGAGGCTCCATTTCCGAGCTCCTGAAAGCCTCAATTGAATGAGGCCCTAGATCAGTAAGGACAGAAAATCCATGTAGAGAAGCCACTTATTAAATGTTTAAGGAAACTGTTTAGGAATCATTTATTTTACATTGCTCTGTGACTATATGCAAAGCATCAGTATGTCTCTCTGTTTGTTTTGGTTTTAAATTGTTATTTATTTCCTCCATGGGATATTGAATTATTAACCACATATTAATAAAGGTTTTTTTATATTAAAAGAAAAAAAAAATCTTACAGAAATCTATTTAAAAGTACAGTCCTTTTTCCTTTATGACATAGGCAATATTGATACTATTGTAATATTAGCCAATTAAATAAAGTACATTTTCAATAAAGTTATCTCTTGTGCGTTGTAATCCCTGTCAAAATGGTGTGCAGGTGCTGGAAATGTAAGAAGAAATTATATATCCCAATTAAAAAATCTTTGTTTGCAGTAACTCTTCTTGAAGACTTATGGTAACAATGGCATAGCAGTGTTCCTGTAATATATCTGGTTGCTTATTTTATTTTTTAGCACTAGAGACAGTAATGAAATAGTGGAGGGATGAACAGGGATTTATAGTAGCACAGTTTGACTTTATAGAAAACATATCATGTGGGGGTAATAATTGCCCTTTTCTAGCACCATTTATCCCCATTTTTACCCAGATTTACAGATATACATAGTTATATAGTTACATAGTTACATAGTAATTCAGGTTGAAAAAAGACTTTCAGTCCATCAAGTTCAACCTTTTAAGATGTCCTCTGATCTGCAATATGCAGATCCGTTATTAATTAATTAGTTACTAATTAATTATTAATCATCTATTTAATTATTTACTTATTTGAATTTTTTAAATGTTATTATTAATTAATCCAGAGGAAGGCAAACAGAAAAAAAAACAAGTGAAACTTAGCCAATCGTCTCAAAGGGGGAAAAAAATCATTCCTTCCTGACCCCAGATACTGGTGATCGGATTTCTCCCTGGATCAATACTATCTCTCTAATTATCCAGGATAACCCTGAAGTCCTTTTTTAATTAGAAATAAATCCAGTCCCCTTTTAAATTTATCTATCACTGTCACCACCTCCTCTGGTAGAGAATTCCACAGATTAACCACCCCTACTGTGAAGAACCCTTTTCTTTCTTAAAGGTGGAATCTTTTTACTTCTAACCTCAAGGGATGTCCTCTTGTCAGTTGAAAACCTCTTGGCACAAAAAGCTCCCCTGACAAATCTTTATACTGACCCTGGATGTATTTATATAAGGTAATCATATCTCCTCTTAGACGCCTTTTTTCTAGAGAAAATAAGTTTAATTTGGATAGTCTTTTTTCATAACTTAGCCCCTCCATTCCCCTTATTAGTTTTGTTGCCTTTCTCTGTACCTTTTCCAGCTCTAAAATGTCCTTTTTATGAAGTGGTGCCCAAAATTGTACTCCATATTCCAAATAAGGGCGTAGTAGGGATTTGTATAGTGGCAGAATTATATTTGCTTCCCTTGCTTCTATACCATTCTTAATACTTGCTAATATGTTACTTGCCTTTGCAGCTGCTGCTTGGCTTTGAGCGCTGTTACCTAGGTGGTTGTCCACTAGTACTCCCAAATCCCTTTCAATATCTGATACACCTAGATTTGCTCCATTAAGATTATAAATTGCATGGCTATTTTTCCTTCCCAGATGCATAACTTTAAGTTTATTCATATTAAATCTCATCTGCCATTTAGATGCCCATTCCTCAATTTTATGTAAATCCCTTTGGAGGGAAAGCACATCAATATCTGATTTAATTACCTTGCACAACTTCGTGTCATCAGCAAAAGTGGAGACACCACACTCCAATCCCACTTCTAAGTCATTAATAAATATGTTAAAAAAAGAGAGGACTTTCTTTGTTTCCTAGCACTAGATCAAGACCTCCATGACTTGGACTCAATACTCTTATTTATCACATGTCCCGGCACAGCCCCCAGGGATCAGCAATCAGACCAATAACCAGATTTCACAATAATATCAACTCAGAAGAAAGATTTAATTTTTTGCAGTAGTGGGGAAAATAGCAGTTATACAGGAAATACCAGCTTATAAAGCTCTCATTGCAAACAGATTAATGACACATTGCTGCCAAGGTTCAGCTCTGATTATTCATGCACAGAAGTTTCTGAATCTAGAAAATCGTTATATATGGGATCTGGATTATAGTGATTGGAGATTGGCCACGGCAGGTTATCAATCTTCTATAACCTCTGTTTTCCTTCATTCATTCTGTACGAACTATGGAAAAAAGGGGAGAACTGTTAAGCCTGGACAACAAGGGACCAGCAATCAATATTACAGAAAACAAAACTGGACAAACAGCAAATCTGGGTATTGTATTATACGGTATATGTCCCTGCAGTGTAATGTTTAGTAAAGTGACAGAACTGGGGGGTACGGGACGGACAAATCCCCCTTGAAGTGTGTGTTTATGTGAGGAGAATTGTTATGCTACATGCAGTATCCCCCCCCCCAGATTTTCTTTGGCTCCTACATCCGTGGTCATGAACAACAAGAACTCTGTATGAAAGAAAATATCCATTTTATGTTATGCAAGAATACAAAATGCAGAATACAGTAAGAAAAGACTCACTTCTTGGTTCTCTCCAGTTTTGTGTTTTAATGTAATGTTCATTTTCACATTGGAGATCTTGATTATTCTAGTATGTGCCAAACCAAAATGATTCTCATATTTTAAATGGGTCACAATTATTATGTCTAACATTTTTAGCGACATGGACATTTTTTATAGAAATCATAAACAAGATATTATTTTGCTGACGAAGCCGATTGTGAGATGATTTGGGCAACTGGCTTTTTATTAATAATTTAACAGTAACTGTTACAAAAAGCCATAAATCATTTAAGGGAACGGTCCAGGACCAACATCTAATAATAACATAGGCATATTTATATTGTCAGGTTCTTGTGATCATCTCAGGATATAAGGAATTGTGTGAGGACATAAGGAGGTGTGCTTGGCATCTTTTCATAAACCTGCTATTTCTAGGTTTAAAAGGTGCATTAAATATGCATTACATATTAATCGAAAAGTAAAGAATACTATTAAATCTAACTTATAATTAAATTCACAACTAATTTTACTTTTAGCACATCAACGTAACAGCATTCAATTTATATTATATAACTTAAAATGATCAGTTAAATAAATGTATTAATTAAGCAAAAGCCAATACAATTAATCAAACCATATGAGTTATAACTAAATATTATGCAAGAATATTCTATTTTATATTTCTGTTAAGGATCTAGCTCTGCCAGATATCTTAATATTTACCAGAGGCTCCATACAACTTGCTCCACAACTATTTCATGTGAGATATATATTCCATGTTTTGTTGCAAAGCATCTATAATAGGCACTGGGTTCCCTGGTGGTCCAGTGGTTAGGATTCAATGCTTTCACCTGGGTTCAATTCCAGTCAGGGAACCAAGAGGTCATGCATGTTTGGGCCTTATCAGTACTTGAATGGGAGACCACCTAGGAATACCAGGAGCTGTATGTTGTGGCCAACCCACTCTGGCAACCCACTCTGCCATGAATACCAAGTGGATCAGCATGGTGTGTTAGTGTCAATGAGGTCACTGAGAGTTGGACTTGACTGAACAACACAAACATAGTAAAGCACATCTTGCTGCACAGAAATGTAAAGAGGGTCACATAGATGCGAAGGTATGCAACTCACATAAACTGTGACCATATGAATAATGTGATAGTCAGTTACCCAGTTGTTCATGCTTACAAGACCACTACATGAGTCTCCCATCTCCCACTTAGCTTACAATACACTAGATTCTTGTTGTAACTTATACAACACATTTTAACTGGTTTAATACCTAATAAGAATATAGAACCTGCTGCCCAATGGGCAGAAACATGATACCATGAAGACCTCAACATTGTCTCCAGTACCTAGGAGCATTCAGTATGAAAAAATATGATGGAAACAGGGTCAACATTGCAGTACACCCACAAACAGAATACATCTCAGCAATCAACCATCAAAATGTAGACAAGCTGAACATTATATAGTCCTTAATGAAAATGAATTTCATGGTGTACGCACCAATATTAAATATGTATATTGTTTTTTTACATGAACCAATACAGTTGGATCATCACCAAGAAAACGAAAAAGAAATACCCTTTTGTGGTTATTTTATTAGCATTCATTCATTACCACAAACTAATATTATATATTTTAAAACTTGTTTTAAACATAGATTTCTATACTCATATTCATATTTTTCTAAAAAATGTTTTTATGCCAATGACTTACACATACCTGAAAAACAAGTGACTTTTTTCTTGTACTCAAGTGGACCCTTTAATGATAAAACTGAACACCATGGCTAATATAAGTGATCAGTGAGTGTGTGATCAGAATGTGTCTTACCAGTTGCCTTCCCATTCTTACAATACATCATATAAGGATGCTTGTAATTTATATTTATTGGTGTGTACTATATTCCTAAAGGTGGGCAGTTAGCTAGGCACCCATCATGATCACTCAGTACACACGCACAAATGGGACCAGTTTTACATTTCAGGAGCCAATGGCTTTCCTCTTGTGCACATACTACTAATTGTTTTGTATGCATGCACACACCACAGTCATCTCCCATGTGCATGTACAAACCACTGTCATTCCCCACGCGCATGCACACACCACTGTCATTCCCCACGCGCATGCCCACGCCACGGTCATTCCCCATGTGCATGCACATGTTGCTGCCATTGCTCTCAAAATGCAGTCATTTTCACCTCTTTTTTTTTTTTTGATGTTCAGTCGTGCCTGATTTTATGTGACCTCATAGACCGTAACACCTTTATGTGTATGGTCATGCTGATCCACTTGGTTTTCATTGCAGATAAACTGGAGTGGGTTGCCAGTTCCTTCTCCAGTGGGCCACAGCATAGAGCTCCTGGTATTCCAAGGAGGACTTGCATCCAAGTACTGACCAGGCCCAACGCCATTGTGGTGTGACCTCTTGGTTCCCTGACTGGAATCGAACTCAGGTCACAAAACAGGTATAAAAAGGGTTCACTGATGGTCCTGTGGTTAGGATTCAGTCCTTTAACTACTGTGACCTGCGTTTCATTACAGTCAGAGAACCAAGAGGTCACACCACAATGGGGTTGGGCCTGGTCAGTACTTGGGGTTGGGCCTGGTCAGTACATGGATGCAAGTCCACCTTGGAATACCAGGCCCTCCCCCTTGGCCCTCCATTTTCCTTCTTACACCAGCTTTCCAGCCCTCTTTCTTTCCTACCCTCTCCATGACCCCATGTTCTCCTTCTCTGCAACTTTTCTCCTTTTCTCTACCCTTGCTCTCAATCTGCTGTTCCCTTTTTCCCCAACATGCTCACCACCTTCTTGTTTCCGCCTCCTCTCTTGCTTTTCCTATAATTTCTGATGAAACTGTGGTCCACTCACACTACTGTTACTCATTAGCAGTGTCACTTAAATTAAATATTAATTACTCATATTGTAACCCCAGCTCGCTGCTGCCTCTGATTCCCTGGCATCCCAAACTCCCTTTTGTCAGTACTCACTTCTTTCACAGCACACACCTCTCTCCTCTTGCTGATGGAGCCTGCAGCTGAGACCTGCGCAGTATTAGCACTTTTCATGCGCAGCAGATAGGAGAGGAGCTACAGGATTTTAAGGAAGCATGGCTGCTCCAGCAATGTGGTGATATGCCTCCACTGCTTGGGAAAGTATTAGTAAGAAAATTATATTTTTTGACACTTAGGAGGTGCCACTCCAAGAGGACAACCCTTAGGCAGATGCCTACCTCGCCTTATGAGAAATCTGGGCCTGGAGACAACCCACACATATTCTTGATTCTAAGATTTTTTTATGTGGTGGGCTAACTCAGTGCTGGAGGGTGTTTAAAACAACACTTCAATAAAGACACCTATATATTTTTAGATAATATAATAGTAGTAGCTTTACATTACCTGGACACTTGCTCACTTCCACACAGGTATTGGAGTCCTCAGTAAGCAGCACAAAGCCTTTCTTGCAGACGCAATGGTTTAACTTGCAGGCTTTAGGACAATCCTTGGGTGGATTCTGATAATTATTACAAGTCAGGGGACAGAGAGTGGCACATTCTGTATTTTCCATGTTGTCTGGACAATCTGTTGTAGTGATCATTGAAAGGTAAGTGTTAGACATTGTGTAAATTAATGGACTGATGTAGCTTGATAAAACCTTCATGTACATTAAACATCATTGAATTCCTTCGCATACGAGCATCTGGGCTGGGACATTTTGTGGATTTCCCATCTATTTCTGGATTAATACAGATTTTAAAATCCCCCCAAACAATCAACGATCCTTGCAAAAAATGTTTTAACCTTTTTGAAAACACTATTTAAGAAACGGACCTGCCTTATATTTGGAGCATATATGTTAAGAATTGTAAATATCTTGTTGTTAATTTTCCCCACCCACATTGAATACCTTCCTTCAGGATCTATGTCTACAAATTCCTCCACAAGATTTAATCTCGTGTGAAAAAATATGGAGAACTCTCTCGCTTTCTTTCTATACATAGCATTGTAAAAATGTTATCACTAAATGTCAGCTTTTTACTCTGTTTCCACTGAGTTTCCTGAAGGCAGAGTATATCTGCCTTCTCTTTCTGAAAGTTTTTAAAATCTGAGCTACTTTTTACCACCAAGTTCAGTCTCTGGACATTATAGCTGACTATTTTTAATTGCACCATTCTCATTTCCATTCATTTTCCTTGGATCTCCCCCACATCGCTTACTCATATCTTCTTTTTTAAATAAAAAACTCCCTTTTCAGAGAAATCATTCCTTTTGTCCACATCCCACACCTCGCCACCACTTGTGTGGCTAGGTGAGGGTTCAACAAAAGGGCGTTAAAAGTACTAAGTTTAAATGACACTTAGGCTACCCTTTACAGGATGAAGTTGGTAGATTCATAGATTATCACTCAAAATATATGCAAAGAGCCCATTATAGATATATACAGTGGTAGTAAGAGGTATGAAGTATTCATTTCACCTTACAATTCTCTCCTCTTACTCCTTTGCTCACCTCCTGTTTTGCCTTTTTTCACTCTTGTTGCTTCTCATTCTCTCATATTTGTAGATGTTCTCAATCCCTGCTGAACCCCCTTGTCCCTCCATTTTCCTTCTTACCCAAGCTCTTTTACCCTCTTTCTTTGCTGTTCCCACTGCTATCTGCCGCCCCTCTCCACCACCCAATGTTCTCCTTCTCTGTATCTTTTCTCCTTTTCTCTACCCTTGCTCTCCATCTGCTGTTCCTTCTCCCAACAAGCAAACCACCATCTCATTACCAGGTAGCCCTCTCATTACCGCCTCTGCTTTTGCTTTTCCCATCCTTTCTGCTGAAACTGTGCTCCACTCACACTACATTACTCATTAGCAGTGCCATTTTTTAAATTAAAGAATAACTACTCACATTATAACCCCAGCTCGCAGCACACACCCCTCTCCTCTTGCTGACAGCTGAGAGCTGCGCAGTGTTAGCGCTTCTCACGCGCAGCAGTAAGGGTGAGAAGTAAGACAGGATTTTGAAGCATGGGGGTTATGCATCCACTGCTTGGGAAAGTATTAGTAAGAAAATAATATTTTATTACACTTAGGAGGCGCCACTCCAAGAGGAGTGCCCATAGGCAGATGCCTACCTCGCCTGATGAGAAATCCGGGCCTGGAAACAACCCACACATATTTCTGATTCTATGATTTTTTTTGTGTGGTGGAGGAAAACAAACATAGAACTCATCAACACTTCATTAAAAATACATATATATTTAAAAAAAAAAATACAACAGCAGTAGCTTTACATTACCTTGACACTTGCTCACTTCCACACAGGTTGTGGAGTCATAAGCAAACAGCACAAAGCCTTCCTTGCAGACGCAATGGTTTACGTTACAGCCACGATCACACGCAATGGGTTGATTGCCATAATTATTACACGTCACAGGACAGTTAGTGGCACATTCTTTATATTCCCTGTTCTCTGGACATGCTGTTGGAGTGATCATTGAAAGGTAAGTGTTAGACATTGTGTAAATTAATGGACCACCACAGCTTGGTAAAACCTTCATGTACTTGTACAGTATATAACAAAAGAACAACATTAACACAGATACACAGGGACGGTGTAAAAGCTGGAACGCAACTGGCCGGAACATGATTTTTATAAAATATATCAATTCCAATATCACTGGGATGTGTTAAATATTCTTGATAATATTTAAGAACCAAGACAAATGAAATAGAATACTTTATTAACTCTTTCAAAGCCAAAATATCACCCGGAACAGGCCGTAACACAAATTTTGTAAAATTTTGTAAAATTAACCGAAACTGCTACTAACCAGATAGATCAAATAACTTGGAGGGAAATCTGAATGTGACAGGTCACTTACACAGCTCATTTTAGGCTATTCAGAAGTGCAGTCACACAGCTGTGAGACTTAGAGGGATTGGAATAGATAGGCTTGCACCATAGGTACCTGTGAAAAAGATTATATTGGAGCCCCATGTGATTTAATTACAATACATTGAAAATGGGTTTATATTGACCTTAACTACTTAAATGTTCATCCTAGTTTACGAAACACATCTCATATCTGTTAAATATGTAACATACTAACAACATAAGCTGAGGCATTGAGAAGAATATTTTTTGAAAATCTTAATTTTAATGGACTGCTATTTTCAACATGACAGTAATCCTTCTGGCTTAAAATACGAGAGAACAGATACAGAGCATGTAAAGCAAAAAATCAGTAATAAGGATGACTGCTTCTTATTATCTGTGTGGATGAGTAACATTTACTTAAAGCTTTTCTGAATTATTCAGAGTCTCTCTCTTTCCCCTACTGAATAAATAATGGACAATATTGGTATCTCTGACTCTCTTGGAAGTCGCCATTCTAGTTCTTTAGTATTTCTGACCCAGACAAGGTACTTGAAACTAATTTCTATTAGATTTTTGAAGCTTCAAATAAATGCCACCTATTCCTGTGTGTCTGTAGAATTTTGTATTTCTGACTTTCTGTGAAGATTATAATATGAACTAGTGACTTGCCCATCAAAAATGACGGGGCAATAAAATTTGAAGCCATGGCAATGCTGTTTGACACACAATGTAAAGCTTTTTCTACACTGAGGACCTTCGGTGTTCATTGCAAGCCTCGCGCTGAGCGCCTTTGGCGCTCATAGCGAGCTGCTCCTCTTGTTTACTTTTGGTCCTATGAGCGCCTTTGGCTCTCATGACAAAGACAGCTATATATGTCGATTTTTTGGGTATAATTACTAATTAATTAAATTACTTAATAAATTAATATACTTTACCTATTTGTAATTGATATATGCAGCAATGAATAGCCTAAAAGAGCTAAGTATCTATTTTTATTTTCCTGCAGCATACAATGTACAGTTGGCCTGTTGCTGCTCTGAGGATAAATGTCCTAGCTGTGCATCAGAAATAAAAAATATGCTGCTTGCGCGAGGGCAAACCGTTGCTTTAGTTCTATAAATCGCCATTTTAGATTCGTAATGTGTTAGTGTTGCAAAATGGCGGCGTTTGTGTATGTGCTACGCTGGTCGCAAGCATTTTCCATGCTGCCTAATTGTGTATTTTAGTACCTCGTATGTCCCTGGCAAATGTCGTATGTGCCTGACGGTGTTTTGCGCATTCCGGGCTTGTGTAACCTCATTTTCATTTTCATTTTTTTCAGCAGCCATTTCTTTCCTTGCTTAGGCGATTTTACTCGTTAAATTAGACTTTACTTAGCGTGCAACCTTACTGGCAGATGTCATGGCTGTTCCTCCATGCTTTGTGTGTTTTTTGTATTTTGTATTGTTTTGTGTTGTTTTTGAATGTACGGCATTTCGGCCCTTAACTTTGTATTTTTGCAACATCGCAATTTTTTTTTCTAAGTTCCGCGGGTCGTAATTAAATGTCGTACATCCTTGTCAGTGTTTTCTGCGCTTTGGGGTCGTTAAGCCTCTTTTTTATTTTTTGCCGCCGCATGCAACCTCACGCCCACTGGAAAGGAAGTTGGTGCTCACTGAGCACAGTTTAGCTGGGCCTAGCATAGAGGGAGGAGCTGGGGCTAGTGAGGATGACCAGGGAGGTAGCTGGGTTACAGTTACAAGGGGAAGCAGGGGGAACAGGAGCATGAGGGAGGCCAATTCTGAGTTGGCCAGCACCAACAGATTTGCCAGATTGAGTGAAACTGTTGGGGATGTCCATTCAGGAGGAGCTGTTCCCTCTAACAGCCAGGAGAACAGTTCTACTGGAGGAGTTGGAGGGCAGAATAGGCAGAGCAACAGACAGGTTTGGTTGTAGGGGACTCTATTATTAGGAAGGTAGACAGCAATAGAACGGTTTGCTGTCTCCTGGGTGCTCGGGTTTGTCATGTTGTGGATCAGGTAGACAAATTATTGTCAGGGGCTGGAAATGAACCGGCGGTCTTGGTACATATTGGCTAAAAATGTGGTGCATTAAGGAGGGGTTTGGGTGTTTAGAGCACTAGGCTTACTTCTCACGTCGGTACAATATCTATAGCAGGGATGGATTGCACCTTAATGAACAGGGAGCTTTTGTGCTAGGGCATAGGATGGTAGAACTGCTGAGGGAGTTTTTAAACGAGTAGGTGGGGGGAGGGACGAGATAGAAGTAATGGGGTATTAAGTGTAGAGGGGGTAAGGAACTTATTAACTAGTCATGGGGGAGGAGATGGGGGAGGGGGAGTACAGTCAATAGGGAGGTATTGCTAAGTAACTCAAGTACAGTGGTAGACACTTCAGAACTACAGACTCATAACATTAGGTGTATGCTCGCTAATGCCAGAAGCTTGCCAGGAAAAATGGGAGAGTTAGAATTATTAGCAGTTAATGAGAAATGGGATTTAATAGGCATTACTGAAAAGTGGTGAGATGAATCTCATGATTGGACTGTTAATCTGGATGGTTATAACCTATTTAGGAAAGATAGAGGCAATGGTAAATGAGGAGGAGGGATTTGTCTGTATGTTAAGCCTGAGTTTAAGGCTATAGTCAGAGAAGATATTCATGGTGGACCTAGTGATAAAGTCGAATGTTTGTGGGTAGAGTTAAATAGCGGAGGAGAAAATTCTAAAAGAATATTAGTAGGAGTATGCTATAAACCCCCAAATATAGCTGAAAGTGAGGAAATACTATTATTGTTACAGATTGAAAATGCAGCTAAACACGGGCAAGTTCTAATAATAGAGGCCATCTTAGATTTAGTTATCACAAATAATATTGATATAGTAGCAAATGTAGAAATAGGGCAACCTTTGGGAAACAGTGATCACAACACAGTCTCATTTGAGATTGAATAAAAAAAAACATAACTGTAAGGGGCTAACGAAAACTCTTAATTTTAAAAGGGCAGATTTTAACGGTCTAAGGGCAGCAATACAAAGTATAGACTGGGACAGAGAATTGACAGGTAAAAATACTGAACATAAATGGACAACATTCAAATCCTTAATAAATAAACATACTTATCACCATGCGGAAATAAAAGTAAAAGGAGTAAATCACAAGCCATGTGGCTTAGCAATGAATTAAAGATGAAGACGAGGAGTAAAAAACAAGTATATAAATTATACAAACAAGAGGGGACAGAGACTGCTTTACGGGAGTACAAGGAAATCAACAAGGCAGCAAAAGTGCTATTAGACTGGCTAAAATCGAAAACGAAAAGTTAGTTACAAAGGAGAGTAAGACTAACCCTAAAATATTTTTTAAATATATTAATGGGAAGAAGGCCAGGAAGGAAGCTATAGGAACATTACAATGGGACACAGGCCGTCTGATAACTAGTGACCAAGAAAAGGCAGATGAGCTAAATAGGTTCCTTTCTTCTGTATACACAAGGGAGGTACCAGTGTTTGGGACACCGTAACATAATGGGGCTACACTACCTTCACCCAATAACTGGTTGTCGCAGGAAGAAATCCAAAAGAGGTTGGAAAAAATAAATATTAATAAAGCCACTGATCCTGATGGAATACATCCACGGGTACTGAGGGAACTGGGTTCTGTAATACCAGAACCATTATATCTAATTTTTCCGGATTCCCTCAACACTCGCTACCAGATAACTGGAGAAAGGCAGAGGTGATAACTATAATTAAGAAGGGAGCAAAATTTAGTGCTCATTACAGCATTATAATAACACACTCACTGACAGCACAGGGGGAGAGCCAGGAAGCCTGGGAGTGAGGTTGCAAGCAATTCTGAGCCATATTTGGGGGTTTTCGTCAAACTAAAATAGGCTAAGCGAGGAAAAAAATGGCGGATGAAAAACGTAAACATTTCTAAAACTGAATGAAAACGAGGCTGAGCAGACTTAGAAGACACACGACGGCAAACACAGTAACATTTACACCAACAACGCCAGGCAGACGGGACTTAATAAATAATAAATAAATAAATAAAACAAACGGCGTTCAGCGCGTAATATGCAAACACTCAGCAGAGACACAGAGGAGAAATACACAGGGAAGGGACAGGGGGGAGATGGTGGAAAGAGACACATGGCATTCACAAGCACAAACGTTGCAGGTTAACGAAACCTGCAATGAGCAGCCTGTACAGTAGGCGGGAGGAAAGGCTCGCAATGAGATGAGCGGCCCTCAGCGTGGGGCTCGAGATGAACGCCGAAGGTGATCAGTGCAAAGCAGTAAAGTTGAAGTACAAAGGTGCTCAGAGGAGCAAAAGCCTCACATTGTGTGGCAAACAGCATTGCATCAGGCTTGCAATCAAGCAGTCTAGCAATATATAAAATGCATCTAATCATGTGGGTTTCATGATATGTATTAACCCCTTGAGTCTTGGGATAAATATTACTTAGAAATAACATTTAAAAATAATATTTTTTAATTGCATGTTTGTGGGTTTGAGACTGTTGTGCAACTAATTCTAATGTCTTTTCATGCCTCGCCATGCTATTTATGTATGGTAGTGTGTGTTTAATTGCTGTTACAGCTCTATTAAGTTTTTGAAAAAGCCCTTGCGAGTTCTGTTTAGTACTCATAATATTTTTGACAAAAATGTGATACTTTATTTAATTTCTGGTGACACTTTATTCGCTAGCTAGAGCTATAGGTCTAATAGAATATTGATTTTGTGTAACTTTAACTATTTTGAGCTCGTAATATTTGAGCTGTGCTAAAACCAATGGCGTTCTAAGGTTGTTTTGGTTTTTTGGCTGGGCTGTAGTGATTGTGGGCGGGGAACTCCTAACCGGATTGCGAATAGCTAATACAAAACGTGGCAGTCTTCAGAATGATTTTAAATGTGTGTATAATTTTGCAAACTGGGCAACAGAATAGGGCCCATAGACACATAAACAGGCTTTCCTCTTGTCCACCCTGCTCATACTACTGACTGTTTTGTATGCATGCACACAGCACTGTTATTCCCCATGTGCACGCACATACCGGCAACATTCCCCATGTGCATGCATACGCCGATGTGTTTAAAAAAACAAACATAGAACTCATCACTTCATTAAAGATACGTATATATGTTTTGCTAATACATCAGCAGTAGATTTACATTACCTGGACACTCGCTCACTTCCACACAGGTTGTGGAGTCATCAGAACGAAGCACAAAGCCTTCCTTGCAGACGCAATGGTTTATGTTACAGTCAGCAGTACACACACCGGGTTCATTATGATAATTATTACAAGTCACGGGACATTTAGTGGCACATTCTTTATATTCCATGTTATCTGGGCAACCTGTTGGAGTGATCATTGAAAGGTAAGTGTTAGACATTGTGCAAATTAATGAACCACCATAGCTTGGTAAAACCTTCATGTACTTGTGCAGTTTGTAACAAAATAATAACATTAGCTCTTATACACAGGGACGGTGTAACAGCTGGAACGGGATGAGCCGGAACAGGCCATTTATAAAAAAAAAAATCCATTATCATTAGGATGTTTTAAATACAGATAATATTTATGAACCGAAAATAAAGTCAATATAATACTTTATTAACCCTTTCAAAATACAAATATCATACGGAACAGACCAGAACGCACACGTTATAAAAGGAATCCATGCTAAAATCATTGGGATGTGTTAGGCCAGAATATAATTATTCATAAAATGAGCCAGAACAGCGACTTCTCAGACAGCCAGAAATAAAAATATGACCAGACACACATGACTAGATGAGATTTGTGTAATAAGCTTCAAAAATTCCACAGAAACTAATTGTAAGCACGGTTTCTGTGCCAGAATACAATATTGTGTAAAATGACCCCAAACTGTGACTTCCCAGAGAGTCAGAAATACCACAACTAATGGGCATTAGGGATTTTTTTTCATTTGTAGGAAAATGTATACCCCAGATCCACTGACTCTCTTGTTATAGTCACAGAGAGAGAAGCATCAACTGTGAATGTCA
This sequence comes from Discoglossus pictus, assembly GCA_027410445.1. Classification (NCBI taxonomy): domain Eukaryota; kingdom Metazoa; phylum Chordata; class Amphibia; order Anura; family Alytidae; genus Discoglossus; species Discoglossus pictus. The sequence continues at coordinate 227,762,335 of CM050169.1, forward strand.
TTGACAAAATAATTCCAAGCTGTAAACATGGGCTCTGCTGGAATCATATTGTAAAAGAGAAGAAGTCTGGGTCTCGGCACAAGGAGGGCAAATTGATGGGAAAGTTAATACCAACAGTGGACAGTAAAAAAAAAATTCTAAGTCCCGCATTGGTCAACTGTTTGCAGCGTAAGGTGATCCCGCGTTGACTAAGTGCCGCATGTTTCAATGTGTGATCGGAGCTACTTTTCATTGCCTTCACTTGTTGCCTCGCTTTGCCTTTGGCGCTCAATGCCTTTGTTCTTAATGGATTGACGGCTCGCCTCGCTACAAGAGGCTCGCAGGCGATGAGCGTCTCCGAGTTAATGGCCAGCCTCGCTTTGCGAGGCTCACAAGCGATGATCGCCTTTGGGGCTCATCGCCGAAGTCATACGCACCACTCAGAGCGTGACGACGTCTCGTAGTTTGACAACTATTATATGTGATATATGTACACACACATAGTGATTGAAGACAGGGTTATCTAGACAAAATCATGGCCTGGGTGTAATAACATGTATAGCAGGCATTGCTGAATCACTACACTCTAGATATGAAGCAGCTCAGCTTAGGATGTGCAGTTTATATTTCTATATCACCACTATATATATGGCATCCAATAGAACAACATGTAGTTTGTTAATTATATATGCACCACCGTACACTTAGGAGCACAGCCTTGTAGACTCCAGATTCATAGAATATTACTCAAAATGTATGCAATGAAGGACCCCCAGGGCGGAACCAGTGAGCTGGTATCTGCAGGGGTCACTTGACTTGATAGGACCAAGTGCCGGCGGAGGAGGCGGGGTGCGGGCCTCGCGCGAGAGGTTGCAATTGCTCCGCCGCCATAGGCCAGCGCGGGCGCCATTTTGCCTCACTCTGCAGCAGGCAGGGAAGCAGGCACCCACCCACCCTCCCCTGTATAAGAGCATTTGAGATTGTTAAGTTTTATATATTTATAAAAAAATAAGAAAAAATAAATATATATATTTAAAAAAAAAGTAAATAAATAAATATATGTAATATAATTAAGTAATTATTAAGGAAGATTTGTTGCTCAAATGGTGAGCTTATGTTTGTAGGTATGTGGTTTGTTGCAGCAGAGTTTTAATAGTTGTGTTGGGGCGGGTGGGCGAGTTACGTACTTATGTTTTGATAATATAACAGCAGTAGATTTACATTACCTGGACACTTGCTTTTTTCCACACAGGTTGTGGAGTCATTAGAAAGAAGCACAAAGCCTTCCTTGCAGACGCAATGGTTTTTGTTACAGCCACGATTACACACACCGGGTTCATTATGATAATTCTTACAAGTAACGGGACAGTTAGTGGCACATTCTTTATATTCCATGTTATCTGGGCAACCTGTTGGAGTGATCATTGAAAGGTAAGTGTTAGACATTGTGCAAATTAATGGACCACCATAGCTTGGTAAAACCTTCATGTACTTGTACATTTTGTAACAAAATAACATTAGCACTTATACACAGGGACGGTGTAACAGCTGGAACGGGATGAGCCGGAACAGGCCATTTATAAAAAAAAAATTCCATTATCATTAGGATGTTTTAAATACTGATAATATTTATGAACCGAAAATAAATTCAATATAATACTTTATTAACCCTGTAACGGAGCCCATCACTGTTTTACCCTGTTTTATGGTTATTTATTTCTTATGGTTAAAATATGATCACATTGCTATACTGTAGATATGTTGGTTTATGCTCTGCAGTATATTAGCTCAGACTATTGCAGACACCTAGCAGAATACATAATCCTATTAGGGTCTCCTAGAGGCAGGAGAGCCCTATTGTGTAAAGTGCTCAATGCCTTTGTTCTGCGAGTTTTAATGGATTGACGGCTCGCCTCGCTACGAGAAGCTCGCAGGCGATGAGAGTCTCCAAATTAATGGCTCGCCTCGCTTTGCGAGGCTCACAAGCAATGATCGTCTTTGGGGCTCATCGCCGAAGTCATACGCACCACTCAGAGCGTGACGACGTCTCATAGTTTGACAACTATTATATGTGATATATGTACACACACATAGTGATTGGGGACAGGGTTATCTAGACAAAATCATGGCCTGGGTGTAATAACATGTATAGCAGGCATTGCTGAATCACTACACTCTAGATATGAAGCAGCTCAGCTTAGGATGTGCAGTTTATATTTCTATATCACCACTATATATATGGCATCCAATAGAACAACATGTAGTTTGTTAATTATATATGCACCACCGTACACTTAGGAGCACAGCCTTGTAGACTCCAGATTCATAGAATATTACTCAAAATGTATGCAATGAAGGACCCCCAGGGCGGAACAAGTGAGCTGGTATCTGCAGTGGGGGTCACTTGACTTGGTAGGACCAAGTTTTGGCGGAGGAGGCGGGGGCGGGCCTCACGCGAGAGGTTGCGGTTGCTCCGCTCCCATAGGCCAGCGCGGACGCCATTTTGCCTCACTCTGCAGCAGGTAGGGAAGCAGGCACCCACCCACCCTCCCCTTTATAAGATTGTTAAGTTTTTATATATTTATAAAAAATAAGAAAAAATAAATGTATATATATATATATATATATATATATATATAAAAAGTAAATAAATAAATATATGTAATATAATTAAGTCATTATTCAGTAAGATTTGTTGCTCACGTGGTGAGCTTGTGGTTGTGGGTATGTGGTTTGTTGGAGCAGAGTTTTATAGTTGTGTTGGGGCGGGTGGGGGAGTTGCCCGGGCCAATGGTGAGAAGGGGCCGTCCCTACCCCTGGAAAGGTGTGACGACGGTGCAGAGGTTGACCTCTTCAGCGTGGGCTCAAGGGATGGGGTTACTGCCAAGCCCGGGGCTCCTCCCCCGTTGTAGTGAATTTACATATGCCGTTTGCATATTATAATAATAAAACTCGATGCGGCCAGTTGTACCTCCAACAGTTGTGTTGTGTCTTTTTGGGGGGGTCAGGGACTTTGGGTCTTACGGGGTCAAGAGCCTAATAGATATATACAGTGGTAAAATGAGGTATGAAGTACTTATTTCCCCCTAAAATTCTCTCCTCTTTCAGATTTGCTCACCTTCTGTTTTGTATTTTCTTTTTTATCTTGCGGCTTCTCTCTGAACATCTCTTCTTCTCTTACATGCTTAATTTCTCTCCTCCAGATTTGTAGATGTTCTCTCTCTCCCCGCTGAACCCCTTTGTCTCTCCATTTTCCTTCTTACCGCAGCTCTCCTGTCCTCTTTCTTTCCTTTTGCCACTATCTGCCTCCCCTCTCCTTGTACCAATGCTTTCTCCTTTTCTTTCCCCTTGCTCTCCATCTGCTGTTACCCTTCTCCCAACATGCTCACCACTCCTGGTCATTTCTGCTTAAACTGTGCTCCACTCACACTACTTTACTCATTAGCAGTGTCACTTTTTAAATTAAAAATTAACTACTCACGTTGTAACCCCAGCTCGCTGCTGCCTCCGATTCCCTGGCATCTCAAACTCCCTTGTGTCGGCACTCACTTCTCTCACTGCACAGACCCCTCCCCTTTTGGCTGACTAACAGCCTTATTAAATTGAATAGGGCTCTATATAAGCACACAGCATATTTTTTTACAGAAGTTTTTACTTAGTAAACTTCTATCCAAAAGCAAGGTCTTCACTAACAAAAAAATTCTGTAAAAAATATATGCTATGTGCTTATATAGAGCCCTATTCAATTGGCTGAATCGCAATTTAATAAGGCTGTAGGTCTGTAGCTGAGAACTGCGCAGTGTTACCGCAGTAAGGGAGAGGGTCAGGACAGAATTTTAAAGCAGCATTACTTCTCCAACTATGTGGGGATATGCATCCACTGCTTGGGAAAGTATTGGTAAGAGAAACATTTTATTACACTTAGGAGGCGCCACTCCAAGAGGACAACCAATAGGCAGATGCCTACCTCGCCTGATGAGAAATCCGGGCCAGGAAACAACCCACACATTCTCCTGATTCTATGATTTTTTGGTTTGATGGGCTAATTCAGTGCTGGAGGGTGTTTAAAAAAACAAACATAGAACTCATCACTTCATTAAAGATACGTACATATGTTTTGCTAATACATCAGCAGTAGATTTACATTACCTGGACACTCGCTCACTTCCACACAGGTTGTGAAGTCATCAGAACGAAGCACAAAGCCTTCATTGCAGACGCAATGGTTTATGTTACAGTCATCAGTACACACACCGGGTTCATTATGATAATTATTACAAGTCTTGGGACATTTAGTTGCACATTCTTTATATTCCATGTTATCTGGGCAACCTGTTGGAGTGATCATGGAAAGGTAAGTGTTAGACATTGTGCAAATTAATGGACCACCGTAGCTTGGTAAAACCTTCATGTACTTGTGCAGTTTGTAACAAAATAATAACATTAGCTCTTATACACAGGGACGGTGTAACAGCTGGAACGGGATGAGCCGGAACAGGCCATTTATAAAAAAATAAATTCCAGTATCATTGGGATGTTTTAAATACTGATAATATTAAAGAACCAAAGTGAATTCAATATAATACTTTATTAACCCTTTCAAAATACAAATATCATACGGAACAGACCGGAACGCACCCGTTATGAAAGGAATCCATGCTAAAATCATTGGGATGTGTTAGGCCAGAATATAATTATTCATAAAATGAGCCAGAACAGCGACTTCTCAGACAGCCAGAAATAAAAATATCACCAGACACACACGACTAGATGAGATTCGTGTAATAAGCTTAAAAAATTCCACAGAAACGAATTTCAAGTACGGTTTCCGTGCCAGAATACAATATTTTGGAAAATGACCCCAAACTGTGACTTCCCAGAGAGTTCGAACTAATGGGCATTAGGGATTTTTTTTCATTTAAAGGAAAATGTATACCCCAGATCCACTGACTCTCTTCAACTCACATCAACTGTGAAAGTCATTGACAAAATAATTCCAAGCTGTAAACATGTGCTCTGCTGGAATCATATTGTAAAAGAGAAGAAGTCTGGGGCTCAGCACAAGGAGGGCAAATTGATGGGAAAGTTTATACCAGCAGTGGACAGTGAACAGGGGGGCGGTCCGCCTTGGGCGGCAGTGTGGGGACAGCACTGTGTGTATTGAGAGTGGCGGCAGGGGGGGCAATTTGTGTATTGAGAGCTGAGGCAGGGGGTGGCATTTTATATATGCATCCCTGGGTGGAAAAAGCTGTAGCTAAGATATATGCCAAAGAGGCCCCGTAAGCCTGTAAGTTACAATTTAGAAAGTGAGACTGTCATCATGACGTCAGTAAAACATGGCGTTTAAATGACAAATCATTAGTGTTTAGAAGTATAATTTGCGATCGGGATCGCAATCCAAAATGTTGAAATGTATAAAAATCAATAAATCAAACTGTTCTAGTTCATGCAGGTTCCATGATATGTATTAACCAATTGATTGCCAGGATCGATATAACTTAAAAAAAAAAAAATGTATTGCAGATTTTCGAGCTTAAACTTTTGTGCAATTAATTCTTAAGTCTTTCATTGTTTACCCAATTGGAATGTGAGTAGCTAAAAGACGCCAAATGAATATCAGTAATATTTATGGGCTACTGTAACTGCGATTTGCACAAGTGAATAGAGACCATAGTCTGTCACTTTCAGCATACCCTGAAGGTCTATATAGACCCTCATGGTTTTAGTGGTTAATGTCTTACCATGGGGTTTCTTTAAGGACCCCCATGGTAGTTAGGGTTAACTTAGAATACCATAGAACCCCCATGGTATGGAGTTTCTTTTTAATTGCCACGGAGGTCCTTACAAGGCCTCTGTGACAACGGTTAATTATTTTTGATATTACATTCCATGAAGATCCTGTAAGGCATCGGGAACAGTTTTAGTGCCATGGAGGTCCTTTCAGGATCTTTGTGGCTAGGTCAATGTTTAGATTCAACCAGGGGGTCCTGTAAGGCATAGGGGTTAATTTTATGTGCCATGGGTGTCCATTAGGACCACTGTGGTATGGGGTTAGGTGCCACAGAGGTAATTTAAGGATTGATGTTTAGGTGATATGGGGTCTCAATTAACCCCCATGATTACAGTTGTGGATGAGAAACTAGAGAGGCAATGAATCCTGTGGATTCCCATCTCTATGTGGTAAGAGGGAATACATGGCTGTCCCCTGTGTGTGGGCGGGCGGAATACCCAAAGTTTGCCTATTCAATGTACTTTACATGGAGGAATCCTGGGGCTTCGTGGGCCTATATATCTATATATACACACACATGTGCGTGCGCGCGCGCGCGTGTGTGTGTGTATATACAGCAATTGTTTCATATATGGTGGGCTAAGAGTGATAGAAGCCCTCCACCGTAAAAAGTACAGTAGTACAAATAAGGAATAGTACATTAGTGATTCCATTTGAATGTTTAAAAATAAGTTGATGAAAACTTATTTCCTGCTCAAATTTCTCAGAAATACAGTATATGTACTGCAGTCTGGGAAAACTGGGCGGGGCATGCAAATGAGACCACATAATGCACCATCACTCTGTCAATCCAAACCATTTTAAACATGGCTCCTTTTACACATATGCTTACTGTATTTCACAGTTTTAGACATAGCAACGGATGGATTTTTCACAAACCAGGTCACTTAACCACATACAGTACTGTTTCACAGTTACTGCCGATCCTCAGTATGGTGTGAGTGCCTGGTTTGTGAGGTAATTGTTGTAGAGAGTATTTCTATACAGCAATTGTTTCACATATGGTGGGCTAAGAGTGATAGAAGCCCTCCACCGTAAAAAGTACAGTAGTACAAATAAGGAATAGTACATTAGTGATTCCATTTGAATGTTTAAAAATAGTTCTCACTAATGTATATATACACACACACACACACACACACACACATATATATATATATATATATATATATATATATATATAAATACATATATATTGAAAAGGTTTTTGTTACATATATATTAATGTAACATAATATATTATAGAGTAACATTGTTACATAGTTACATAGTAATTGAAGTTAAAAAAGACTTTCAGCCCATCAAGTTCAACCTTTAGGATCTCCTCTGATCTGCAATGTGTAAAATTAGTTGTTAATTAATTGATTGATTAATTGATTGGTCCAGAGGAAGGAAAACAGAAAAAAAAGTGGATCTTAGCCAATCATCTCAAAGGGACAAAAAAAAATTTAATTCCTTCCTGACCCTAGCAACTGGCGATTGGATTCCTCCTTGGGTCAATACTCTCTCTCTAATTATCCAGGATAGCCCTGACTGCCTTTTTAATTAGAAATAAATCCAGTCCCCTTTTAAAGTTATCTATCGAATCTGCTGTCACCACCTCCTTTGGAATAGAATTCCACATATTAACCACCATTACTGAGAATAACCCTTTTCTTTCTTTAAGGTGGAATCGTTTCACTTTTAACCTCAAAGGAAAAACTCTTGGCAACACAAGAAAAGGGCACACAAGGGGGGACACAGAGGGGCACAAGAGGGACACAGGGGGCAGCACATTTCCCACCCTCAGCTTATACTCGAGTCACTCATTTTTCCCAGTATTTTGTGGTAAAATGGGTGCCTCGGCTTATACTCGGGTCGGCTTATACTCGAGTATATACAGTAAATAGGTATACACAAGGGAGGTAACACTGCAACATAATGGGGCTACACTACCTTCACCAAATAACAAGGAAAGAAAACCAAAAGAGGTTGGAAAAAATAAATGTTAATAAAGCCCCAGGTCCTGATGGAATACATCCAAGGGTACAGAGGGAACTGGGCTCTGTAATTATATATAATTTTTCAGGATTCACTCAACACAGGGTCTCTACCAGATGACTGGAGAAAAGCAGAGGTGATACCTATATTTAGGAAGGGAGCAAGAACAAATCCAGGAAATTATAGACCTGTAAATCTCACTTCTGTAGTGGGAAAGCTTTTTAGAAGGGACAATAAGGGATAGTATACAAGAATATGTATTTTTAAAGAAGATTAAAAGTAGGAATCAACACGGATTTATGAGAGATAGGTCATGTCAAAGAAACCTAATTAGTTTCTATGAGGAAGTTAGTAGGAACTTGGATCAAGGCAACTCAGTGAATGTAGTATTTTTGGATTTTGCAAAGGCTTTTGATACAGTGCCACGTGGGAGACTATTGAGCAAACTAAAGGATACAGGAATTGCAGTAAATAGCTGCTCATTGATTGAGAGCTGGCTAAATGACAGGAAGCAAAGTATTGTTGTGAATGGAACATACTGAGATTGGACTAATGTGGTAAGTGGGGTTCCTCGTGGTTCAGTATTAGGTCCTCTCTTTAACATATTTATTAATGATTTAGAAGTAGGATTGGAAAGTATTGTCTATTTTTTGCTGATGACACTAAGTTGTGCAAGGTAATTAAATCAGATAATGATGTACTTTTCCTCCAAGGGGATTTACATAAATTAGAGAAATGGACGACAAAATGGCGGATGAGATTTAATACAAATAAATGTAAAGTTATGCATTTTTTAAGGAGAAATAGCCATGCAATTTATAATCTTACGGGAGCAAATCTAGAGGTATCAGATATTGAAAGGGATTTGGGAGTACCTGCGGATAACCACCTAGGTAACAGTGCTCAGTGCCAAGCAGCATCTGCAAAGGCAAGTAAAAATATTAGCATGTATTAAGAAGGGTATAGAAGCAAGGGAAGCAAATATAATCCTGCCACTATACAAATCCCTAGGATGCCCTCATTTGGAATATGGAGTACAATTTTGGTCACCACTTCATAAAAAAGAAATGTTACAGCTGGAAAAGGTACAGAGGAGGGCAACACAACTAAGAAGGGGAATGGAGGGGCTAAGTTATGAAGAAAGATTAACATAATTAAACTTATTTTCTCTAGAAAAAAGGGGGTCTAAGAGGGAATATGATTACATTATATAAATACATCCAGGGTCAGTATAAAGATTTGTCAGGGGAGCTTTTTGTGCCAAGAGGTTTTCAACTGACAAGAGGACATCCCTTGAGATTAAAAAGTAAAAAGATTTCACCTTAAAGAAAGAGTAAGGGTGGTTAATCTGTGGAATTATCTAGCAAAGGAGGTGGTAACAGTGGATTTGATAGATAACTTTAAAAATGTATTGGATATATATTTAAATAAAAATGGCATTCAGGGTTATTTTATTTTAATGACTGGAGCATAATAAAGTAATTAAATATAAAAGCTGTGATCAAAGCAAAGAATATAATAATAACAAAAATAAAACCTAAACAAACCTTTAATAATTTGCTGGACGTCAAAAAAAAACATAAGGATTAAAAACCTTGGGTTTAACATGATTTTTTTAATCGTTGCATTTTTAACAATATTTTAAATGAGCAAATAAAGATTGAATTGTTTAAAATTAGTATGTGGCAATAATAATAAAAATAAAGGCTGCATAAAAGGTGTTTCTGTACAACCTTGGTTGGTTGTTCAAGGGATTCCTAAATAGGATCCATAGGACAATTTTTTTTGTACGCATCTAAATAATAACACCCAGGCCCAATAAACAAACTAAGATCATTTTTTAGCATTATATGTATTAACACATTGATTGCCGGGATCAATA